>CM069133.1:57549167-57856713 GCA_035221665.1 Okamejei kenojei | reverse complement strand
AAATCTGTTGAGCCAGTCTATCACAAGACTTGACTTATCTCCACCCTGGGGGTACATATCCACTGCTGTTTTGTCCAATTTGACTGGCACTGCAGATCCCTCCTGTAGAACAAAGCTGTTGACCCCAAACCATGCCAACCAACGTTAAATAATTAATCCCTCTTAATTGAGAGGCGATTCTTATCCCATCATTCCATCTGCTCCTCAACTAATACATCTGTTGGCACCCCCCAACCCGTGCTCTTTCATCAGTCTTAAAAATCAGTGACGGGATTCCACCAAAACCTTCCTTAAACTTTTTGAAACATTACGATCCCCATTGTAGTCAGCAATCGCCCCACTGACAACTCATAGCTATCTAAAATGCCCCTTTGTATGCTCAGTGCCTGTTCCGTGATCGTTGTAATTGGTGATAAGCAAGACCATACTGCACACTGAAATGCTGCTACAACTCAATTAAACAGGCTACTTGTCTAAACGAAGCCGGTGTTCTCCCCCAACGTATTAACACAGTCCTCATTAACTGATTCAATTCATCCCTGGCAAAGTTACCAATAAGTATTAATTAATGGTAAATCCCAATAATTCCAAATACTTTTGACTGTGATAAATTGATTTATCTGTGAATAACAATCCCATTCTGTTCTAAAGTGATTTTAACACTGAAACTGAAGATTGAGTTTTCAGCATGAGTCTTTTCCAACATCAGATATCATCAAAATGGCCATACCACAGTGCCCCTGAGCTCTAAGTAATCTAACACAGGAGTTTAAACCATTTTAGTAAATAATCTAGGAGCTGAAGTTAATCCATTCGGCAATGCAGGGAAGGAGAGGGCGGAAGGGGAAGAGAGGGAGGGAAAGGGTGTGGAGTGTGGAGGGGTTTCACATGGTAAGATGGGGAAAGAGGGGGAGAGGGTACGGGTAGTAGTGCCAGACGGGGGGTTCTGGGTGGGAGGGAGAGCTGGTAGGGGAAGGGGGCCAGAGGGGTCCTCAGTCGAAGTTGAGCTTACGCTGGTGATGCTTTAAGTGCCGCGGATGCGCGCTGTGGATTGGGTCCAGGTCGCGCGCGAATGAGGTGCGGATGAGGTCGGGGAAGATGCTCCTCTGTACCGTTTGCGGGCGGGTGAGCGTGCCTGTATAGGAGGTCCCGGGCGCCAGAGACGGGTATTGGGCGCAGTGTACCCGCTTTGAAGTGCTGCGTCGCGAGAGCAGAGCGCGGTCCACTGGCGCGTTCCGAGCGTGTCGTTGCGCTTGCCTATTGCGTGGTAGGTGTAGGGTATCTCGCCTTGTGTGTCGTGTGGCGCTCGGTATTGTCTTTGTCTCGCGGCCGGCAGGCTTGTCTGCGCGCGGCGGCAGCATGGCAGGACAAGATCTGTTCGCGGGGCGACAGGCGCCCGAGATCATTCTGGTTCGGCGGTCGGTTCGCGAGGGGCGAGATGTGGCGGGCGGGTGCGCGTTTCGAGGGTGGCGAGGGAGACCCTAGTCTGGGCCGGCTGTTCGGGCAGCGCGGGTATAGGCCGGGATGTCTCGTGGTCAAGCCGCGACGGTCTGTCAGTTCCCCGGATTTTCCCTCTTATGCGCGCGGGGGAGGTCGCCGGGTCCGTTGCGACTGTGCGAATAATGCCTCTGCGAAGGGCGGTCTGTTGCGCTGGCACGATTGCGATGAAGTGCCGAGGTGCACGCGGGTAGTTTGTCAGGAGCGCGTTGAAGGTCGGTCTTCGGTGCGCTCTGGGAATGGGCGGGCTTCTTGCTCGTGGAGCGTTCTCTGGATTCTGTAGCCTCGCGAGTAGTGGGCCCGAGAGCTCGCGGGGAGTGGGCTGGGACGCGCCAGAGGGCAGGGCGCGCGGGCCCGCGATATCCGCGCGGGGAGGCGCCAGCCGGCGCGCGCGCCCCGTGACGCGCGCCGGTGCGCTGTCGCATGGGGGCGTGGGGTCTATGGGGGTCCCTTCCCGAGGAATGCCCGGGTGGGCGGAGGTCCCTCGCGCAACCGTGCTCACCAGCGCAACTCGCGCTCGCGCAGATAGACGAGTGGCGCGCGAGACGCCGGGCTGGAGCAGGGCCGTCTGGAGCGAAGGGGTGGTTTCCGCCCGGGACGTGTTCGGAGGGATATTAGGGGAGGTTAGGGGCCGTTCATCAATTCCCCAAACCCTATCACCCCCACACCTCTCCCTCTATACCCCACAATTTGATCACGAGCTTCGACCCCGGCGGCGGGGGGCAGAGGCAGGGCTGGCTGGACCAAAAGCATATGTAAAATTAATCTATTGCGATTGGCCATCTGTAGGAAGTGGCATTGTGAATCACACAATGACAGCATCAACATCAGGCAGGGGCGATGCAGGGGCTGGAGCACAGGCATGAATGATAAATGGATTCCATTCATTGGCCATCTGTGAGCGATGACAATTGTGAAATCAAACACAATGCATGAGCTGCGACATCTGGGAAGGTGGGGCTGGGCTACAAAGCAATACGTAAATTAAGACCCATTGCGATTGTCATCTGTGAGCAATGACATTGTGACATCATTCGATGAACATCACGCAGACGTTCTATGGGCGTGAAGCAGTTTGATTTTTATCCAACATTTGAATATTTTAATGTGTTTTAAACAAATTACAGCCAGGGGAACTGAATATTCTTTACAAACATTACGAGGTTAGAAAAAAACCCTAAGCCAAAATATGTAAGGTAAAAATTGTTTCGTTTTTGCAAATTTGAGGAGGTAATTCGTCAAATGCCGTAAATGATTATGCACAGAATTAAACCTGGACAAACCAACCACAAGGTGTTTTAAATATATACAAACCAAGTGCAGACCCGCTGGTTCTGGTTCCCCCAAGCACGGGGTGGGGTGGGTGCGCAGCTTCACACACCAACACTAACCACCCCCCACACTCACAGCGGGTAGGGAGGGAGAGAGGGGAGGAGAGGGGAAGAGGGGGAGGGTAAAGAGAGAGGAGGCGAGGGAATGGGGTTGAGAATGGGCGAAGGTAGAAGACGGAGGTGGAGAGAGATTGGGAGGGGAGAGAAGGAGAGAGTGGAGGGGGAGAGAGAGGAGGAGAGCGAGGGGAGGGGGAGAGAGAGAGAGTAAAGGGTTAGAGGGGAGGCAGGGGGGAACAGAGGGGTGAGAGGGGAGGGAAGAGGAGCGAAGCGAAGAGAGGGAAGTTTGAAGGGGAGAGTTTGGTTGGGAAGGTGGATGGGATTGGAGATGGGAGAAGAAAGATAGGGGAAAGGTGGAGGGAGAGGAGATGGGAGGGGGGAGAGAGTGATTGGGTGTGGAGAGGGAAGTTAGGGTGGGAGGGAGGGAGGGCATGTAGGGTGCAGGGTGAGATAGGGGAGATAGGTGGTTGAGGTGTGGGAGAGAATGTAGAGAGGGAGGGGGGAGAGAGAGTGGAGGGGAAGAAAGAGAGGAGAGAGAGGAGGGGGGGAAGGGGAGGAGAGAGAGTTGGAAGAGAAGGGGAAATAGAAAGGGGCACGGGAGAAAAGGAGAAGTGGAAGGGGAATGGCAGGGTGGAATGAGGAGAGATAAGAGTAAGGATAAGAAGAAGTAAGCAAGAGAGGCTGGGAGGGGAGAGAGAAGAGAAAGAGATAGGGTGAAGATAAAAGGGAAGAGTGAAGGGGATGTAAAGCCAGGGGGAAAGGAGGGAGAGAGAAAGTAGAGAATCAAATTAAGGAAGAAGAGGGAGTAGAGGGGTATAGGGAGGAGGGGAGAAGGAGGGGGAAGGTGAGGGTATGGAGAAGGAGCGGGGGGAGATGGAGGTCGAGTGAGGAGGAGATAGGGTTAGAGAGGGAGGGGTGGGAAATTGGAGGGGTGAGAGGATATGAGGGGGGAGATGGGGAGAAGGGAGAGGGGAAGAGGGGGAGAGTGCGGGAGGGGTGAAGAGGAAGGGAAGGGAGGAAATGAGAGAGAGGGAGGTGGAATTTAAAGAGGGGAAAGGGAGGAGAGAGAGCGGTGAGATAGGAAGGGAAGAAGGGGGAGAAGAAGGGTAGAGGGGAGGAAAGACGTGAGGGAGAGAGGGGGGAGGGAAGGATGGTGAGGGTAGTAAGAAGATCAAGGAAAGAGAGGAGAAGGTGAGAGTGGAGGGGAGTAGAGTGAGGGGTAGAGAGAAGAAGATAATGGGAAAGAGAAGGGGGAAGAGAGAAAGGAAGAAAGAAGAGGAGGGTGAGAAGGGAAAAAGTAGGGAGAAAGGGTGTGGGTAAGGCTGGGTGGAAGGAGTGAAGGGATGCGATAAAGAGAGAGCAAAAGAGGAAAGAGAGGTAGGGAGAAGAGAGTAGAGGAGAGGAAGAGGAGGGAGGAGAGGGGAAGGGAGTCGGAGGGGAGTGAGGAGGAGGAGAGAGGTGGAGGGGGAGGTGGGGGTGGGAGGGTGGTGTAGGGTGGAGAATTATGGGGGGTGAGGGGGTACAGGGAGGTGGGCAAGTGGGGAGGGTAAGAGAGAGGGAGGGTGGGAAGTGGGGGGGAGGGGAGAGAGGAGAGTGAAGAGAGTTGGTGGGGAGAGTGTAAGGAGAAATGCAGGGGGAAGAGAGGTGAGAGAAGGGGATAGAGACAGAGAGAGAGAAATAGGGAGAAAGGGGGGGAGAGAAAGGGGAAGCGAGAGGGGAGAGGAAAAGGCGGGGGAAGGAGGGAGGAGAGAGGGAGGGGAGAGAGGAGTAGAGGGGAGAGAGGGAGGGTACGTAGAGAAGAGAGAGAGTTAAGGGATAGAGAATAGAGGCAAAGGGGAGGAGGGGAGAAGAGAGAGTGATGTGTGAGGGAGAAGAGGGAGGAGAGAGATTTTCGAGGTGGAGGGAGAGAATAGAAGTGTGGGAGGAAGAGGAGAGAAAGAGAGGAGAGAGGTGGAGGGAGTGTGGAGGAAGAGAAAGGGAAGGAAAATGAGGGGGGAAGAGGAGGGATGAGAGGGGAGGGGCGGATAGACGGGTAGAGGGGGAGGGGGAGTGGAGGGGTGGAGAGGAGGGGGGTAGATTGGGAGGGGTTAGGGCAACTTGCTCTATTTGATGTTATTTGATTGGGCACGCCAGACCACGTGAAAGGTTGCAATCTCCCACACCTGTCCCATTGTGATATTATATGTAAATGAGATCCATTGTGTTTGTACATCTGTGACATGGCACTGTGACTCATGCAGCTGTCTGATTTTAGTGGGACCACGTGAAGGTTCCAATCTCCCACCCCTGTCCCTTGTGATGTCATATCACATGTAAATGAAATGTAAATCAAATTGTGATTTGATTTAGAGTTGGAGGGATTGAAGAAGGATCTCGACCCGAAACGTCGCCTATCTCCTTCGCTCCTTAGATGCTGCTGCACCCGCTGAGTTTCTCCAGCCTTTTGTGTAACCCTGTGATTTGATTTACATTTGATTTGATTTACATATCACATGTAAATCAAATTGTGATTGGACATCTGTGAAATGGCACTGCGACTCATGCAGCAGCTTGATTTTATTTTTTGTTGATGTTTTTTGCTAAAAAAGCGGGGAAATTAATAACCAAATTTTCTAATTTTCAAAGCAAAATGTGGAGGAGGAAAAACTCTACAGGAATATGTAAAAATTTCTCCATTACGGCAAAGGGTGGAGGAGTAAATTCACAAGCAGCTTAAATGAATTTTCGCAAAATAAAACCCGTTACAAACCAACAACAGTTTTAATAGTTATAAGAGAGAGATATATATATTATATCACTGGTAGAAATTTGATCAGCAAATAGATATTTACAACATACAGTATATCATATCTATCATATCATATCATACATGATATATGATAGATATGATATATATAGTAAATATCTATTTGCTGATCATATATATGATATGATGGTATGATAGATGTGATATATGTTGTAAATATCTATTTGCTGATCAAATTTCTATCAGTGAAATTAAAAATGTGCTGCATATATTGAACGATGATAGGATGGAGTAACCAGGATGAATCATGCCAGACAGTGCCTGTCTCAATGTTTGACTCAATCTTTCACAAGGAAAGGTGTGCAAAGACTGCAAAACATGCCCCAAATCAAACCAGCTATTGATAATTAAAAAAATAGAATTTCTCTGATCTAATTCCAAGGGAAGCATGCTGAAATATCTTGGAGAGAAAAATTGGAGATTTGACAATCATTTGCAATGGCAAACGATTTTGGAAATGTTTATTGAAGAGAATGGGCTACAGTGAAAGCTTTGAAATGCCAAGTTATGATGCCTGGGACAAGCAAACTGCTTTCAGTGTGAGCTAACATGCAAGCATCAAGTCAATAAGAGCACCAGCAGTGCTTTTAAATGGTTTCTTTAATGTTGCATGGTGCCTCAGGGTGCCTCACAGCAGTGGTATCAAATAGATTCTGATTCTGGAGGCATTAGAAACTGCAAAAGCTGGAAAGTTGAGCAAAAAGCAAAGTGCAGGAGGGACTCAGCAGGTCAGGGGGCATCTAGGAATGGAATGGACATACAACGTTTCGGGTCAGTACCCTTCCTCAGACTAGAAAAGAGATGAGGGGCGAAGCGAGGCAAACCATGTGATGCAGAAGGGACATGTTGAGGGCTCCATTCACAACAGCAGAAGGAGCCCATGTTTACTGAAGAAAGAAGATACCTCGAATATCCTAGATTATAAAACCTAATCTTGGGAATAGACAGAGAAATTTTGAACAAGGGATGGCATCCTTGCAGGAGACTGTGTGGGAGGAGGAATATTCAATGTAATTATGGGAGTCAGCTGGTTTGAAGTAGATGGCAGTTGATAGTTTGTCCCTTGAGATGGTGACACAGAGATTGAGAAAGGGAAGAGAGGTGTCAGCGATTTAATAGTTTGTCTTCTGTGAAGGGCACAGAGAGATCAGGCAAGGAAAGAGATCAGAGATGGAGAAAGCAGACAGTGGGTGTCAAAGGTTTCTGATACTGAATGATCTAGGCAATTAGTGTGAGTGACTAAAGTTTTTGTCAAAGAGATTAGTGCTTAAAGGAATTCTTTAAAATGGGAGCAAGAGGCTGTGAGATGGAAACCTATTTAAGCAGAGGAAATTGTGGAGAGATTGCAAAACGGTGGGTTCTGGCAGCTTCAGCGTTAGCCAAGAATGTTGAAGCAACTAGATGCAGACTGCTTAAAGCAGCCATAATATTACAAGTGATATTGGCAGGAAAAGATGGTAGAGTTAAGAAGTGGTGAGACAATGAAGAGATCACAAGGAGTTTAAACGATAGCCAATACGGATCAATACAGTATATGTGTGGACCGATGTGAATTAGGACAAAGGCAACAGTTCTGAATGGTATCAAATTTAAGAAAGGTAAAATGGCTGGAGAATGTTACACCAGTCATCTTTGGAAGTGAACTGGGCATGAAAAAGAATCAGGAATGTGGAATTATCTTTTCATGAATGAGATAAGCTCAAAGAGAGCAGAGGTGATGGGAAAGAGTAGAGATAAACAGGTTTATAACTATGAAGTGTAGAGCCTGAAAGAGGCTTGCTGAAAGGTGGGGGAAACAACAGTCCACATTAAATAATTGTATCTGCACACTGTGGATGATTCGATTGTAATCATGACTGACTGTCACAAAACCTTTACATGTAACAAATTTCAGCTGACTGTAACAAAAGCTTTTCACTGTACCTCGGTATGCATGGCAATAGCTTAACTAATAAAAACCCCATACATTCTGGAAATCTGAAATCAAATCATAAATAAAATCCTGAAACATTACCTTTGTCTTTCTTTCCACAGTTGCTGCCTGATCTGCTGAGTGTTTCCAGTATTTGCTGTTATTATATATATGCTGATTTTCTACTTTATTTCACAATAAGTACTGCACAATTTGATTCAATTTAATAATCTTTCTATGCAGCTTTGAACCATTATTTGTCAATAATTTTCATTTTTGCATTAACTATTTTTTGTATAATTATTCATGATCACTGGAATTTGGGCCTCAGATTAGAAAGACCATAACATAAAGCCAACCAAGCAGTGAGGTTTATTTCCAGACGAATGGAAAAGAAAAATAGGGACATAATGCAAAATGATATTAAACCTTGGTTAGACATTGCACAGAATTCAATTCTGTCACCAAATTACAGGAAGGATGCAGAGGTGGATAATATGTCTGAAATATCGAAGACAGCTGAGCTGTTACTCACAAACTCTATTTCTGCTTGGGTTGGTGCATGTAACAAATGTCTGTCGAACTATTTCAATGACTTTCACTATCAGATTTATTTGGTGTGGTACATCAGTGAAATAAATTAATTATTTTGAGATACATTTGAATTTCCAACTATTTTCAAACAATGTATTACTTCATCTGTACAATATTAAAAATTCAAAACCTCAAATGTTAGAATGAGCTGGGCTAATAATTTCTCGGTGACTTAGCTTTCATGGTACTGCAGCAGAATTCCAATTGTTTTACTGGAAAATCTAACAGTTCGGAAGCTTCATAAGTTACTGAAGGTCACCTTGTTTTAAAAAAAAATCTCTTTTGAGTTTAAGAATGCATACAGCCGATCAATTTGCCTATTGTAAAAAGTGTTGTTGGTGCATCTTGACCCTGTACATTTACACCACATCTTTTTTTTTTCAAATCACATAAGCTTGTTAATATGGGCTAAAATAGAGACATGTAAAAAGGAATATCAGGACATCTGCAAAACCTGTTTGGTCAATTTCTGTGCAAAGCTGAGAACTGAAAATTGGTGCCAGTAATTCTAGGTCCTCGATTGAACTATCAGATAAGGTGAGGTCCAGATGTCCTCATTATTGTTAAAATATATGAGCACTTTGCAGAGATACCCAAAGGCGTTGCAGAAGCATTAACATTATTGGCTGGCTGCAGAAGGATTGTAAATACTGTTAATAATGTTGCAAGGTGTTTATGTTCCTGTTTGAGGATTGGCTGAAGTGTGAAGCCGTGTTTCAATTGTTTATACTCCCCAGGAGAATGTTGCATTGCTTGATTGATTGACTTCCTTCCAGAAGCTTCTGTAGAAACATTGTAATGGGATGCTTTGTAATTGGGTTGGGGGACTGTCAACACTTTAATGTCATCGATATCTGTGATTCATTTGTAAGGGTACCCCCCCCCATGTAGATCAGCCATACAGGGTTTGATGACCTATAAGAGGTAACCCCACAAGGTTCATTGTTGATCTTCTGGAGGAGCACCTGGGACTGCATAACCTTGTGGAAGTATCTGCTTGCACGAGGCTGAAGGGCTTGGACAAGCAAAGACAAGGATTGATCTCGTGGTGTGGCTAGGTATTGTATAGGGAATTTGTCATTGTTTTTTAAAATAAAATATTTAGTGGTCCAGTGCTTGACTCGGTGTTTTACTGAACTAGACTAATGGGGTTAGCTCCAGGAGCATAATTACAAGTTCATGAATCAACATTTCCTGGACATCTAAAGAAGGGGGGAGAAGGGGAAGAGAAGTGGTGAGAAGGGGGGGTAGAAGAGGAGAGATGGGGGGGAGAAGGAGTGGAGACAGTTTTAAGAAGTTTAATAAAGTTTAGCGGGCATTTTACCTACTGGTAGGTCTTCTAGGTTGTGAAACTCCAATGAGCCAATCAAAATGGCCGGTCAGCGAAGGAGATTGCCTTTGACTGTCTGTAAGTAAATAGCGACCACATTCCTCTGGCTTCGACCAAACGGCAACCTATCTTTAGTCGAGGCCAGTTTTAAACATGTTGAAAATAAAGCAGCGACCTCTATGAAGCCTCCACCACGCGGAAACCACTTAGGAACATTAGGAAAAGTGACTAAAACCTCCTGCAACCTCGTGCAGTGACCATGGGTTGTGGGTACATTTGCCAGAAGTTGCTGTTTAGCTCGCCCAAGTGGGACAAGGTCTTTACCGTGCTCTGTGGCAGCCGTTTACCTTCCTCTACATCGCACAAACAGCGCTCCTCCGCTCTCCATGGCCCCCATCTCCACGATGTGTTTGTGTGCGTGTGCTGTCTGCAGATGCAGCTCATGCTTTGGTTGATCCAGCTCGAGGCTTTCCAGGTGAGTGACCAAAACCACCTGTGACCTCGTGGCAACCTTGCAGCTACCATGGGTTGCGGGAAAGGTCACCAGTGGTTGCTGTTTAGGTCACCCAAGTGGGACAGGGGCTTTACACTAAACATCTACAGACCAAATGTCTTCTCCCCACTTGCCCCCACAATTTCCAAAGATCTTGGAGAAAACTCACGCAGATCACCAGGAGAATATACAAACTCTGTACATATCTGAGGAATTCTCTGCCTCAGAAGGAGTTGGAGGCCAATTCTCTGGATGCTTTCAAGAGAGAGTTTATATAACTCTTAAAGATAGCAGAGTTAAGGGAAATGGGGAAAAGGTAGGAACGGGGTACTGATTGTGGATCAGCCATGATCACGGTGAATGGCGGTGCTGGCGTAAAGAGCCTGATGGCCTACTCCTGCATCTATTGTCTATTGTAACAATGCACCCACAATAATAAACAAATAGACTGTAAATGTGAACCACTTCATAGATTTCAGGAACCATTTCTCAACAAAGGCATTTGATGAAGTTCTCTCCTTCGGTGCACCAGCATAATCTTCAGCTTGATGAGGAAATCTGTTTATTTGAAAGCTGGCATAAAGATTATGGTCAACTGACTAGCAGCAATACCAGACACCTGAACACCTCTGAGATATAGGTTACCCTCAGCAAATACCTCAGCATTGGACAGATATCCCCAATGCTTCTCTGAAAAATCTTTGAAATTAGAAAATAATCATCAGCATCCTTGTCGAGAACAATATTGTGCATTCAGTGTTGAATTTCAGAATACTCTCAGCAAGCTCTAATGAGTATTCTACATCATCTAAATACCTAGCGGTGAACTCCTGAAACTACAATACTATTCTGAGTTCAATCATGGCAAGAGGCCACCCAGAGGACAGGGCAATCAACTGATGTAGTCAGAGACTCCTTGAAAAGTCTTGTGCAGGAAGAAACTGCAGGTACTGGTTTAAACCGAAGGTATTTACAAAATGCTGGAGTAACTCAACAGGACAGGCACCATCTCTGGAGAGAAGGAAAGGGTGACATTTCGGGTTGAGACCCTTCTTCAGACTGATGACTGAAAAGCATTGTTGGCCTCCTTTTCCAAAATAGAGAAGGAGCATTCAGCTTGACATTGAAAGTACAAAAAAATAAGTCCAGATTTAAAAAAATGCAATTCTCATTCATTGAAAAACCCTCATATTCAATAAACGTCTTTATCAGCCTTATCCAGCTTGGCCTAACTATGAAACCAAACCCACCAGTGTGGTTCACTCCTCAATTTTACTTCGGAGTCACGTGAGTGACTACGTGAATAGAAGCCCGTACAGCCGTTGGTGCGTCATGACGTCAGACGCTGGTACAGTCGGCCGGTTGGAGCAGCAGCGCTCTTCCAAGCGGTAAGTTTAAAAACGGAGGTAAGGTTTTTTAAAAATGTTACTACAGGTCATTTTCTGTGACGGTTTGGAGTTCTTAGAGAATGTTGCAGAAAGTGAAGAAGGTGTCGGCGAGGCGCTCCGGGGGTAGAAAGGAGAGTGACCAGGAGAGTGTTGTGGAAGGAGGCCCGTCTGGTACACCTGGCCCGGTGCTGGCTACACAGCCAGTGGTTGCGGACCCACTGCCGGGGGGCAGTGAAGGCTTCCCAGTAGGGCGGAAGGCCACTGGCAAGTCTGTGAGGCCCCTAGATGAATCGGGCCAGGAGGGTATACACTCCTTAGGAGAGTCCGTTTGCTCACGGCTCTCCCAAGTCGAGATTTTATTACAAAGAATGCTCGACAGGGACCAGCTCCGTGAGGAGGAGTGGTGCCCAAGCCAGGCTGATGGAGAGCGTGTGCTAGCAGCACCTGTTCCAGGACTGCAGAACTATCCTGCCTGTGAGGAGGATGTTCCATCAGAGCAGTTTGCTGACACTGATTCTATGCTGGGGGAGAGCAGTAAAGAAGTTCGGTTGGAGGTAATTCCGAACATTGCTGGAAAGTTTGCTGAGCCTAGAGAGGCAGGAGAGGCGATTGATGGGGAATTGGCTTAAGCCATTCAGTATATGCTCTCCCACCAGTTACAGGAGCTAGCTATGGATGAAGCAGCAAAAAAAACTATAAAGCTCCTGTTAATTGTGATCTCCTGAAGGTACCGGTGGTTAATCACCAAATTTGGTTACAGATGAGTATGCCTGCTAGGGCCCAGGATATGAAGTTCCAAAAAGTGCTTAAACTGTTGTCAGCAGGTATTACAGCTGTGGTGAAAGTGATTGATCCAATCAAAGTGGTTGAAGCACAACAGGACGGACTGGGATTCCTTTGTAATACGTTTTTTGAAATCAATAACATCAGGAGGGCCGCTATTAGGCCAGTGCTTAATCCGAATTTGGCAAGTTTGTGCAAACCAACCAGTGTACCACCACAAAATCTGTTGTTTGGAGGTAACCTTGCGAAAAGGGTCAAAGAATGTAATGAAGATGTTAAAACTATGGCCCTCATTAAGCCGGATGGTAAGCAGGGAAAAAGGTTTTCTCCATATTGGAAAGGAACTAATGTGGATGCAGGAGAAGGAACGAGCCGTTCAGGTCTTCAATTTCGGAACTGGCAGGCTGCCAGCATGAAGGGGAAGGTGCCTTTCTCCACAAGAGGTCGAGGACAACAAGGTCCGCAAGGAAAGATTCAGGTAAGGAAAACATCAACAGACGATGAATTAATTGATGTTCCTGTTCAAATTGGGGGAAGGTTAAAATTGTTTCTCAAACAATGGCAGCAGTTGACATCAGATTTGTTTATACTTAGTAGTATTGAAGGGGTGAAAATTGAATTTTATTCTAAGGACAGTTTACCTAATCAACATTTTCCTAATCGTAAACTTATTTTTTCAGATGAAGAAAATGTGCTTATTCAAGCAGAGATTCAGTCGTTACATAAGAAAGGGGTAATTGAGCCTTCTGTCTATCAAAGTCGACAATTTGTGTCAAATATATTTCCCAGATCTAAAAAGACTGGGGGGTGTAGAATTATTTTGGATTTATCAAGTTTGAACAAGTTTGTTTGTTATAGGCATTTCAAAATGGAAACCTTTATCACGGCCAAACATCTAGTGTCCAAAGGGTGTTATATGGCAACTATTGATTTAAAGGATGCGTATTACTCAGTGTCTATTCATGAGGATGATAGAAGATATTTGAAATTTATTTGGATGACTCAGCTGTGGCAATTCAGGGCATTGCCGAATGGATTAACTTCAGCTCCTAGATTATTTACTAAATTGGTAAAACCTGTGTTAGCGTTACTTAGAGCTAAGGGGCATGTGGTAATGCCCTACTTAGATGATATTCTGATTGTTGGAAAGACTCATGCTGAAACTCAATCATCAGTTTCAGTTGTTAAAATCACTTTTGAACAAATGGGATTTGTGATTCACCCAGATAAATCTAAATTATCACCAGACCAAATTATTGATTATCTGGGATTTACCATTAATTCCAATCACATGTTGGTAACTTTGCCCAGGGATAAATTGAATCAGTTAATTGAGGACTGTGTTAATCTCGTTGGAGAACAAAGGCCTTCGATTAGACAAGTAGCCAGGTTAATTGGGAAGTTGGTGGCAGCATTTTCAGCTGTGCAGTATGGTCCTCTGCATCATCAACAATTACAACGATCAAAGGAACAGGCACTGAGAATACAAAGGGGCCATTTTGATAGGCCTATGCAGTTGTCAGCTGGGGCGATTGCTGACATACAATGGTGGATAGCACATGTTTCAACAAGTTTGAGGAAGGTTTTGGTGGAACCACCATCATTGATATTACAAACTGATGTAAGTGCACTGGGTTGGGGTGCAACAGCTATGTCTTCCAGTTGTGGAGTCAGATGGAATGTGGATGAGACATCGGTCCTTCAACTAAGAGGGATTAATTATTTAGAGTTGTTGGGCACCTGGTATGGGCTCAAAGCTTATTGTTCTACAAGGAGGGATCTGCATGTGCAGGTTCCGATTGACAACACCACAGCAGTGGCATATGTAAACCACATGGGTGGAGTTAATTTACAGTCTTGTGATAGACTGGCTAACCAGATTTGGAGCTGGTGTATTGACCAAAATATCTGGCATTCAGCACTTTATTTGCCAGGAAGGTTCAACACGGTAGCTGACGCTAGGTCACGTCAGTTTAATGACAACATTGAATGGATGTTAAATCAGGATGTATTTAACCAAATGATTGTTCAGTATGGATTGCCAGATATTGACTTGTTTGCATCTCGATTAAATCATCAGTTACCTGGATATGTTTCATGGGAACCAAATCTTGGGGCAGTAGCAGTGGATGCGTTTTCGCTGCATTGGGGAGGAATGTTTGTGTATGTATTTCCTCCATTCTGTCTCATCAGCAGATGTTTGCAAAAGATCAAGGAGGACTCCGCTTCAGGGGTATTGGTAGTGCCAGATTGGCCTACACAAGCATGGTTTCCCATTGTATTACAAATGGCTAGGGAGCCTTACATGCTTATTCCCAAGAATAAAAATCTACTGGTAAATCCAGTCACTGGGGATCAACATCCTTTATATGATCATATTGATCTGTTAATTTGCAGATTTTAAGGAGGCCATACCTGGAGAGAGGACTGTCTCATCGGACTGTGGATGTTCTCACGTTGGCCTGCTGGGATAGTACACAGCAGCAATATATCACCTATATAAAGAAGTGGGAGCAATTCTGCCTACAGCAGAATATTGTATATCACACTGCAGGGATCACGGACGTATTGGAGTTTTTGTCAACTCTTTATTTCGACCAAAAATTAAGTTATAGTGCAATCAATTCAGCCAGAAGTGCTCTGTCTTCTTATTTACCTATGAATGCAGAATTATATACAGTAGCGACACATCCATTAGTTTCATGATTCATGAAGGGAGTTTTCAATTCTAATCCTCCTAAACCCAGGTATGCCAGGATTTGGAATGTGAGTGAGGTTCTTATGGTTCTTCGCCAGTAGGCTCCGGTTACAAGCCTATCTATAGCCAAATTAACTATTAAGGTGGTCATGCTTATGGCGTTGGTTTCAGCTCAACGTGTACAAACGTTGCAAAAGCTACAGCTGGATAGAATGCATGTGTCGGCAGATGCCATTATATTTTATGTCTATGATTTGCTTAAACATAATAGAAGAGGCAAGACAGGATGTAAGATTGTGTTTTCCGCATACCCCGCAGATGATCGCTTGTGTGTAGTCTCACATTTATCACGTTACATTGAGATTACTCAACCTCTGAGAGGAACAGAGTCGGCTTTGTTTATTAGTCACAAAAAACCACACAGTAAGGTGTCGGTGCAAACAATTTCAAGGTGGCTAAAGCAGGTCCTGGCAAGTGCTGGAATTGATACTGATAAATTCAAATCTCATTCCACCAGGGCGGCATCAACTTCCGCGGCAAGGACGATGGACGTGCCAATAGACCAAATCCTCGCGGCCGCAGGATGGTCCAGTGAGCTAACTTTTCAGAGGTTTTATCACAAGCCGATTTCAAGGCTCGGGGTGTTTGCTGATTCTGTTTTGAGTACTGTTACACTTTTCCCCTGAGTTAGAGGGGTTTGTTATGATTTGTTTGTAAATAAACTGTTATTCATTTAACAAATGTGTTACTGATGCATGATTGATTGTTAACGACTTTTGAGTCAATCCAGGCAGTGTGAATGTCGGATTTCGGTCTCCGGCGTGAATTCACAGTGCTTTGAAGTCTTCACGTAGTCACTCACGTGACTCCGAAGTAAAATAGTAAGATTAAACGAGAACTTACCAGTTTGAAGTTTGATCTTTATTTTATGAGGAGTCGAGTTGAGGGACTACGTGCCCTCCGCTCCCACCCTCATAGATATCATCTGGTAGTTCTAGTTTTATCAGCTTACCGTTGTACTTCGGTCGTTGTTAGCTGTGAATTCATTCCGCTGCTTTGAAGATTGACGCACCAACGGCTGCACGGGCTTCTATTCACGTAGTCCCTCAACTCGACTCCTCATAAAATAAAGATCAAACTTCAAACTGGTAAGTTCTCGTTTAATCTTACTATTCTGATCCAATGGAGATTCACTATAGATAGTGACATTGCTTGAGAGCAACAACAACCAATTAGAAAGACAATACAGTTGATGCCCTTGTTTTAAATGGGACTCAGGTTTAGGCTTATTATTGTCATGTGTGCCGAAGTACAGGGAAAAGCTTTGTTCTGCATGCTATTCCAACTGATCATACATACTGTGCATAAATAAAACCAAGTCAAACTCAAGTACAATAGATAGAGCAAAGGGGAAGATACAGAATGCAGAATATAGTTCTCAGCATTGTAGCACATTAAATCTATAGACAACGCCCAATGTCCACAATGAGGTAGTGGTGAATTATACTGTACTGTAGCTTCTGGAAGGACTGTTCAAAGTCCTGATAACAGAAGGGAAGAAACTGTTCCTGGCTCTGGTGGTGTGGTGCATGCTTTCAAGCTTCTGTACCTTCTGCTGGGCAGGAGCAGGGAGAAGGAATGATTGGGGTGGACCAAATCTTTGATTTTACTTCGGAGTCATGTGAGTGACTATGTGAAGAACCCCGATCGCCCGCAGTGCACATCATTTATGACGCACGCGTTTAGCGAAGCACCGGTCTGGCAGGCATGTCGCTCCTGCCAGCGGTAAGTTTAAACTACAGGTAAGTATTTTTTACCTTTTTGATGTCCTGCAGGAACCCTTCTTCCACAGAGGTTCCTGCCGGATGCTTCGCGGGTGCCGACGAGGGAACCAGCTGCGGGCTGTGGGTAAACCCCGGTCCTACCGCGGAAGCGGGTATCTGGATAAATGTCGGGCTCGTGAGGTTCAGTCACTGACAAAACGGTCAGTGACTTCTGAACGCTGGGTTCCCGGGGAGGGGAACTTCAGCAGAGGTGCGGTTCTTAGACCGCAGTGGCCCACGATATGGGGCTGAAGCTGACCAGAACGGTCAGCCTGGGTGCCATGGGGGGGGGGGGGTCCCCTTGGTAAGGCACACAAACGCTAGGGTTCTCCAGGGAGGGGAATCCAAGCAGCTGATGCCGGGAGGGTTCCCCTCCGGGTAATGTAAAACATTTAGGTTGACCAGGATGGAGCCCTTGTGGAGAGGAGGCTCCATCTAGATACACTCCAACTACAGGAGTTGTGACAGTGCCGGGCATATGGGTGAGCCTGAGCTAGCAGCACCTTTGCACAGGGCTGCTTTAGGGGATGTCGATTCTATGATAATGATGGGCATATAGGTAAGCCTGAGCCAACAGCACCTATTCCACAGAGCAGCTTTATGGGATGCCTAATCTATGGCAATGCCAGGCATATGGGAGAGCCACGCTAGCAGCACCTTGTAGCAGGGCTGCTTAATGTAGGCAACAACAGCTGTAGAAGTGCTCATGGGAGAGGAGAGCTTCCCAGGGCAGTTTGGTCTTACACTGAAGTTCTACAACTAAGGGACCATTAACAAGTGGGTAAGGTTTACAGTTGCTTGAACATTACAAATGATCAAGACATCTCCATCATTTAGAGGCATCTAACCATGCAAAATTGGACAATGCTACCATTCTAAGCAGGCTGGAATTGGGCCAGAATTGTGTTTAGGCAGGCGCAGTAGTTGACCAGGGTTGCCTTCAAGATAGGTTCACAAATGTGGGCAGAATTGTCTTTCGAGACAGGTCAGAATTATGGCTAGAATTGCTTTGGACAAATTAGAAATAGCAGACAGGTTCATTATTATGGTCAGGTTATCTTACAAGACAGGCTCGGGAATCGGGCCAGAGTTGCCGTTCAAGGCAGATGCGAAGGATGACAGGCGTGGCCTGTTCATTATGAAATGTGGCTGATTAACAACTGGATTGTAAATGTGCCCATTTTGGAGGAGGCATTGCTGTAATGAGGCAATATAATAGTACAATGACAATAAACATTCAAAGAAGACGTCAGAATTCCAATACATTTGTTAAGTCTGGATGATAATTTTAACGCTGTATTTTGATAAAATCCACTGTTTTCCATCTCAAACCATGTTTGAGAAATTGGGCTCCTCTATTCAATTAAAATTAAGTTGGTATCAAATAGACTTATTGGAGGTGTTGCAGAGCAGCATACCCCAAGACATGAAAGCCAATGGGTCAGTATTAGTCTGACGCCGGGTCCATGGCAGCATCGGCTAATTGGAGAGGCCGCGCAAGCAGTGCCTTCTGGTCGGGCTGTTTAATGTTTTCAAGTAAAGAATCCTGTTATGGTTGCATAATCTCGTTTCCACTGGAGTAACATCAGGTATAGGTCAATGACAACACAGAATGGGTGTTCAATCACACCGTATTTATGAAATTCTGGTTCAATGGAACACCGAATATGGATATGTTTGTTTCATGCTTATTCACAGGTTGCAAAATATGTGGCATAACAGTGGCGAAAGATATATTCTCGCCACAAGGAGAAGGAAGGTCTTTTGTGTCTTCCTCCATTTTGCTTCATTAATCGGGGTTCCAAATAAAGTCATTAAGAGCCGTTTAGGTTCCTATTGTGTGATTGGTCTATGAACTTTGATTCCCGGTTGTCGGGAATAGTAATATAACCTTATATGGTTATTTTGAACGTAATTTGCTGGTTCGGTCTGTGGCTTGAGAAATCAGCCGTTGCATGTTAAAATCAAATTATGTTCTGCAGATTCAATAGACTGCTCTACGGCTTGGGTTGTCACATCAGTCCTTGTATATGTTCAGTGTGCTGCGATAGCACCAAAAAGCAGGACTTTCTTTTCCAGGAGATGGAAAGCATTTGTTGAATGTTCATGTTGCATTGAAGACGGTACAAATTACTGATGTTTTGGAGTTCATTTTAAATGATCTTTCTCAATAATTGAGTTGTACGGCCATTAACTGTGCCAACGTGCCTTCTCATTGTATTGGCTGCAACAAACAAGACCCGCTCTGTCAGGTTCATCCTGGGTATCAAGTTGGTAAGCATATCTTTAGCACAATGTCCTAGGACAAGTACAATGCAGTTGGGATGTCAACATTGTGTGAGCACTATTTCACCAGGGGAGTCCAACTACATCCTCAGTTTCGCCGGACCTCATAAGGTGGTTATCCTCCTGGCGCTGGTTTAGCGCAACAGGTTTAGTCGCTACATAGTTGCGACGGAACAAGATGGTTACATCTGCAAACAATAATATCTAATATTTATGCTTATAATTCACTTAAGCAGCGCAGAAGTGGTGTCAGATCTCCAAATAGTTAAAGGCATACCCAGGGACCTTTGGTAACGTGAGGACACACATATATAACAATACGTTAAGGTCACTGAGAGTCTTCGAGGCTCTGAACTAGCTATGTTGTTAGTCACAAAAACTTATAAGAACGTATCTGTTCAGGTCACTTCCAGAGGATAAAATGGACTTCGATTTATGTAGGAGTAGATACTGATTCTAGATCTCACGCCATCTAGGTCTATTACAACAGCTGCAAGGGTTTTACGTGCCGTTGGACCACGTCCTAACACTTGCAGCATGGTCAAGCGAACGAATTTCAAACATTTATAATAACCCATTATTAGACCAGGGGTATTTGGCAACCCTACTTTCATTTGAATATAGTTTCCATCCGAGTGAAAGGTGGGTTTATTATTATTACTTCATTTATAAAATCAGCATGTTTAAATCTATGTCATGACTGTACGTATTATGAATATTTTTTCCCTCATTTGTCGATGAAGTCATTGTGGATGTGTCGACTCGTTTTTTACGGCATAAAATCACAGAGCTTTGAAATCTTTACATAGTCACTCACGTGACTCTGAAATAAAACAGTAAGATTAAACGAGAACTTACCAAGTTTGAAGTTTGATCTTTATTTTATGAGGAGTTACGTTGATGGACTACATGCCCTCTGCTCCCAGCCCTCATAAAGATCATCTGGTAGTTCTAGTCTTCTCTAATCTTACTATGTTACTTCAATTATTGTTGTCTGTGATTTCCTACCGCTGCTTTGAAGATTGACGCGCACTGAGGGCGATCGTGGTTCTTCACGTAGTCCCTCAACGTACCTCCTCATAAAATAACGATCAAACTTCAAACTTAGTAAGTTCTCGTTTAATCTTACTATTATGTTGGCTGTTTTTCTGATCAGCATAAAAGGTAGCTAGCTGGTCAATGGTGGAAGAATAGAGATGCCTTGCATTAATTGCATGGGGCCTGGTGAAAATGCACCAAGAATACTGTGCAAAGGTCTGGTTTCCTTAATGTACATCTGAAGGAGTATGGCAATGGTTCAACATTTTTCTCTCTTGTTTATTATACTGTTGACATTATACAATGTTTACATATTCTGTTGTGCAGCTGCAAGTAAGAATTGCATTGCTCTATCTGGGACATATGTTAATGACACACTTGAGTCTTGACTCTATTGATTCCTGGATTGTTGAGTTATGGAGAAGTTGCAGACTGGGCCTTTACCAGGTTAGATGAATAAGAAGAGATTAAACTGAACTGCACATCCTGAGACAGCTTGCTCTGATTAGGATGTCTAGAACCTGAGCACAACATTTCAAAATAAGTAGTCAACCAATCAGGACAATCAGAGAAGAATTTTCCACACCAGAATGTGGCATTGAATGGTGGAAGAACCTTGGGGGAATGAATTGTCTAATTTCCATGTATGCATACATATCCAGTGAATGAATTAAAAAAAAAGCATTTTATGAATAATTGTACAATGCATATGGAACACACTATACATTAGAATGTGACAATGTATAGTATGATTTTGTTTGACTGGATATCATGCAAACAAAGTGTTTCACTGTCTCTTGGTATATATGGTATACTGTACATGACAATAATAAACAATGCACTTGTCTTCCATCTTGCTTTAATCTTGACAACTGGAGGTGTTGTGATGCATATTGAAACCCTAACTTGCCAGCTGCAATGATGCAAAGCCACCACAACAAATCTTAGTACAGTTCATGGCCGTCCGAAGGGGGGGGTGCATTGGGTGCGACCGCACCCCCCATTTTTTCCCCCAGAGTAAGAAAAAATCCCGAGAAAAAAAAAAAAACTGAACAAAACAAGTGTTTTCACTTTGTCAGAAAATCGCCTGAAATTCTGGTTCCGGCCGCTGGATGATTTGGGAGAAAAAAATGCGACTATCTGTGCCTGCGCAGTTGGGGAAGCGATGCAAAATGACGCCGTCTCGCTGCGCATGCGCAGTGGGCCCGGGTGGGTTCAGACTGCCATTTGCACTCCACACCAAAGATCCAATAGCAAGCTCCACACATTGAGCTCGATGCCTCGTGTCTACGCCAGGTAAGTTGTGGAATATTGTGTTGCAGGAGAGGGAGTCTGTTTTTTATCCTCGGTTCAAACCACCCATGAAGGGGTCTAATCTGGCCCGTGGGATAAGGGAGTGCCAATTTCTCCGGGCCCGGGTCCAGCATATCCATCCGTGGCATCGGAGCCTTGCCAACAGCAGGAGACCGTTCTCTCATCGCCAGGTGGGAGTGGCATTAACCCCAACACTAGACGCCGCTACAGCGGGCCTCGCTCCCCTCGCCTCCCCCCGCAGCCGAGGCACAAGCCATCTTCCACCCACACCACCCCCGCTGAGCCCACGCCACCCCCGCTGGACCCTCACTGGGCCCACACAACTCCCGCTGGGCCCACGCCGCCCCGGCTAACCCCCGCTTGGCCCACGCCACCCCCCGCTGGGCACACGTCACCCCCGCTGACCCCTGCTGGGCCAATGCCACCTCCGTTGACCCCCGCTGTGCCCACGCCACCCCCGCTTGACCCCCGCTGGGCCCGCGCCACCTTCCTCTTCGCCCCCCCGCCAGGAAGAGGGGGGATGTGAGAGGGGGGACGGGGAGAGGGAAAGGAGAGAGATATAGGGGAGGGGAGAGGGAAAGGCGGATTATCTTTAGTAAATTAAGCTAGGTTTTAGAGCTGTTATATTTTCTCCTCCATATGAATAATTTTAAAACAATATCAAATAATATGAAACAATTGGAACTGCTTTCTTTTCCTCGATAACAATACTGAAAATATGAATTCCATAGTTTGTGACATAAATATACATTTTAATGGGATCATTATATACAGATGTAACATTTCCATTTCGAGATGGGGGGGGGGGGGGTGTGGGGACAAATATGCGTCAAGCTGATAGTCTAATCGTTAAAGAGTTAAAAGATAGCCTAATCGATAAACAGCTGAGAAGAGGAATCATAGCTGCCAAGGAAAGGTACTCTGAGAAGTTGAGGAGCAAATTCTCAGCTAGTGACTCTTCTTCAGTTTGGAAGGGCATGCAAGAAATCACCAGCTATAAGAGGAAAGGTCCCCCGCTCGTTGGACTATCGTCAGCTGACAAACGACCTGAATGAGTTTTAATGCAGGTTTGAAAATCAGAAACGTAACCGTGGTACCCCCTCCCCAACAAACACAGCCAGATCCCAGTCTGCAAAGAATGGACCCTGCACCCTCTCCTTCCCATTCACCACTTCACACCTACATGAGGCAAGAATCCAGTGTGAAAAGTGGACCCTTTCCCACCCCAACCAACACTTCACACCCACGCACATCCTGACCTCAGTCTGCAAAGACTGGGCCCTTCTACACCCACCCCACTCCAATCACCACTTCACACCCAAATTACTCATTTTTAACCAGTCCCTGCAAAGATGTACTGTCCCTGCCTGCTTCAAAGTCCCCACTATTGTCCCTGTGCCCAAAAAGGTAAGGATTACTGGTCTTAATGACTGCAGGCTTGCACTGACCTCTGTAATCATGAATACCCCTGAAAGACTTGTGCTGGCCAAGATGAAAAATATCACAATCCCTCTGCTGGACCCTCTGCATTTTGCATGTTGGGCCAATAGATCTGTGGATGATGCAGTCAATCTGGGCCTGCACTTCATCCTCCAGCACCTAGACCGCCAGGAGACCTACGCAAGGATTTTGTTTGTTGATTTTAGCTCTGCATTCAACACCATTGTGAATCTGAGGGGTATGTGTTTCACACAAAGGGTGATAGGTGTATGGCACAAGCTGCCAGAGGAGGCCCACAGGAGCCGTTGGAAGAGAAGGAGGGGGAGGAGCGACACCCAACCGATAAGGTTTAAAATCAAGTGCGGGGCTTGTTTTTACCTAAATCCATAACGTTCCATTTGGAGAAGTGAGTTTTTTTGAGGAAGCCGCAGATTGGTGGGAAGTGGACTAGGGTAAGCAGCTGATTGGTGGGAAGTGGACCAGGGTAAACAGCTGATTTACAGTCAGATTTCAGCAGTTTGTAGTGATTTTATACTGTGTTGATATTGTATCCTGTGTAAGGGGGGAGTATGAAAGCCAGGGCAGTGTACTGTTCTGGATGTCAGAAGGTGGGAGGTCAGGGAATCTGATAGCCCTCCAGACATCCACATCTGCGCCAGGTGTGTCGAGATGGGGCTCCTAAAGGACTGTGTGAGGAACCTGGAGCAGCAGCTCGATGACCTCCGTCTGGTCAGGGAGAGTGAGGAGGTCATAGAGAGGAGCTACAGGGAGGTAGTCACTCCAAGACCACAGGAGGCAGACAAGTGGGTCACAGTTAGGAAGGGCAAGGGGCAGAGGCAGGGGCTAGAGAGTACCCCTGTGACCGTACACCTGGAAAATAGGTACTCGGGTTTGAGTACGATTGGAGGGGACAGCCTAGCTGGGGGCAACAACAGCGGCCGGGCCTCCGGCACAGAGACCGGCCCTGATGCTCAGAAGGGTAGCAAAAAGAGGAGGGCAATTGTAATAGGGGACTCTATAGTTAGGGGGTCGGATAGGCGATTCTGTGGACGCAGTCGGGAGACCCGGATGGTAGTTTGCCTCCCTGGTGCCAGGTTCTCCCATGTGTCAGAACGTGTCCAAAAGATTCTGATAAGGGAGGGAGAGGAGCCTGATGTTGTGGTACATATAGGTACCAATGACATAGGCAGAAAAAGTGACGAGGTCCTGAAGGGAGAATTTAGTGAGTTGGGGGGAAAGGTAAGGAGAAGGACCAAAAGGGTAACGATTTCAGGATTACTGCCTGTGCCGCGTGACAGTGAGAGTAGGAATGAAATGAGGTGAAGGATAAATGCGTGGCTGAGGGACTGGTGCAGTGGGCAGGGATTCAAGTTTCTTGATCACTGGGACCTCATTTGGGGAAGGCATGATCTGTACACAAAGGACGAGTTGCACTTGAACCAGAGGGGGACCAATATCCTGGCAGGGAGATTTGCAAAGGCTACTGGGGAGACCTTAAACTAGAAAGGCTGGGGGGAGGGACTCGGGTAGAGGGGGCTAGGGGTCCGGGTGTGGGTCAAGAGGCAGAGAAGGGAAACACTCGGACCCAAAATGTAGGCGAGAAAGATGAAAAAGATAATAGACAGAGAATAAGGGATGGTGGGTTTCTAAAATGTGTATATTTTAATGCTAGGAGCATTGTAAGTAAGGTGGATGAACTTAGAGCCTGGATTGACACCTGGAAATATGATGTTGTGGCAATCAGTGAAACATGGTTGCAGGAGGGCTGTGATTGGAAACTAAATATTCCAGGATTTCGTTGCTTCAGGTGTGATAGAATTGGAGGGACCAGAGGGGGAGGTGTTGCATTGCTTGTCAGAGAAGATATTACAGCAGTGCTTTGGCAGGATAGATTTTACATCGGAGTCACGTGAGTGACTACGTGAAGACCCCGTCCAGCACGCATGCGCGACATTAGCGTTCATGCAGTGCACCCGCGACGAACGGGAGTTCAAGGTGCTCCCGCTACAAATTGAAAAGTCGGGCCGACAGGTAAGTTTTACCGTGGCCGTGTGTCTTTTTCTCTGTGGTCTGCTTGTTTTCAGAAAGAATGAGCAAGACCAGAGGAAAGAAGTCTGCAGCTCGCCCCCATTCGTCCTCCGTTGAGGAATGCTCTTTGGAGGGGGGCAAGAGGCGGCGGGTATAACTACCGAGCCGAGCCCAGCACCGCTCGTGCTGCCTGAGCAGCGGTCTGGAGGTACCTGCAGCCAGAACTGGGCGGTAGTGTCCGACGATTCGGATGAAGATGCCACACCGCTCGAGAGCGACACAGGCAGCCGCCTAAGCCGCATGGAACGGCTTATGGAGCAATTGCTCCAGCGAGATCTGCTGAGAGAGCAGCAGCAGACTCGCCAAGGGAGCTCAGGCACTCCCGCAGTGCCCTTTACGGCACTGGCCATTGCTTCACCTTCTTTTGAAGGCAGCATTGGCGACCAGGTCTGGGCTGGTCAAGAAGAGGGGTCACTGGCTGAAGATGTCGGGAGTACGCAGGGTGTACAGGATCAGGAAGAGCTGCTGGGTGTGGCCAACCGCTACGTGGCCATTCCACAAGCGGGTTGGCCGTTAGAGCCGAAACTTGCAGCCAGCATTAACCACCTGTCCACAAAACCCCTACAAGAACAGGTGGTCAATGAGGCTTTTGAACAATATACAGCCCCAGTAAATTGTACATCATTGAATGTACCAGCTGTAAACAGCCAAATTTGGGGACATTTGGGGCAGAACATCAGGAACCTGGAGTTGAAGCTCCAGAAAATCCTTAAACTGCTAACTGCAGAAATAACATCATATGCTCGGTCCATTGATGGTGTGGATATCTCCACAAATCAGCAAGACACATTAGCTCTGCTGTGCACCACTCAATATGAAATAAACAATTTACGGAAGGAAATCATCAAGCCTGCCCTCAATCCTAAATTTGCGGGACTTTGCAAAACACCGGGTTCAGAACCTCCTATTCTGCTCTTTGGGAAAGACCTTCCAAAAAAGGTGAAAGACCTAGAGGAAGAATCCAAGACCTTTGGTCTCGTGAGGGCAGGTTTGGGACCGAGCAGACCTAACAAACCCAGGCGGCAGTACCCCATGGCGTCCACCAGTCGTCGACCACACTATGGGACTGGTGAAAGCTCGGGGTCCGCAACCATTACCCGTAAGCCTTTTTTAGGCCAGGGCCCAGAGCGGACCCCATGGAAAATGCGCCACCCCCAACAACATCAACATCAACATCAACCCTCTACAGCCCAGCAGACGCCTCATCGCCCAGCGAAGAGGCAGAAGAAGCACCAATAACCATGGAGGTAGGTGGGTCTGGTTCCTCTCAGCATATGAGCAGTAGGGGCTCTATACTAACTTTGCACTTGTTTTTGGATGCATGGGAATCCATCACTAATGACAAGTATATACTCAGCAGCGTTCATGGCTACAAAATTGACTTTGTTCATGAAAACATTCCGCCAGTTCAGCATATACCCCAAAGGGTATTCACCCTATCAGTCAAAGAGAAACAAGAGGGTCAAGCTGAACTGATGAGGTTACAAGCAAAAGGTGTCATTGAAAGAACAAAACATGAACCTTTGGAATTTGTGTCTAATATTTTCACTAAAATCAAAAAAAGATGGTGGACGTCGCATCATCATTGACTTAACTACTTTAAACAAGTCTGTCAGGTATATACATTTCAAGATGGATACTTTTGAAACAGCCAGACTATTGGTTTCTAGAGGGTACTTTCTAGCAAGCATTGAGTTTAAAAGATGCCTACTACTCAGTACCCATACACAAGGAGCATCGTAAATACTTAAAATTTTATCTGGATGAAACAGCTATGGCAATTTAAAGCCTTACCAAATGGGCTAACCTCCGCTCCAAGGCTGTTCACTAAAATCTTAAAAACCCGCCTTGGCATTATTGAGGAAACAAAAGCATATAGTCATGGCGTATTTAGACGACTATTTTAATAGTAGGGAAAACCTTGGAGACAGCCATGTTGGCAGTAGCAGCCACCAAACGTTTGTTTGAAACTTTGGGGTTTGTCATACATCCAGATAAATCCAATTTTACACCGTCCACTGCCATGGACTATCTTGGATTTACGATTGATACTGGTCGCATGATTGTAACTCTGCCGAAGGGGAAAGCATCAGAATTGGCACTATCATGCAACAAACGCATGAATAAACATCAGCCAACCATACGGGAGGTAGCCAGAGTTATTGGCAAAATGGTAGCAGCTTTTCCAGCTGTACAATTTGGGCCTTTGCACTATCAAAATTTGCAAAGAGCAAAAGTGCATGCACTAAAGCAAAACCCAGGTCACTTTGACCGAGCTATGAGTTTAACTGCTGAATCCATTCCAGAGTTACAATGGTGGGCAAGGAACGTACGGCTCAGCTCCAGTCCCATAATAATCACCAACCCAGTATTAACCATTCAAACGGATGCCAGTGCTTTGGGCTGGGGAACAACTAACATGCAATCCAGCACAGGGGGCAGATGGACTAAATTTGAATCATCTTGCCTACAGACACGGGGTATCAACTACTTAGAAATGTTGGGTGCGTTTTATGGGTTAAAAGCATATTCATCTAATACGCATCATGCACATGTCCGGTTGCAATTAGATAATACCACGGTGGTGGCTTATATCAACCACATGGGTGGTGTAAAGTCGATATCGTGTGACAATTTGGTCAACCTAATCTGGCAATGGTGTGTTGAAAGACATATTTGGTTATCAGCAACTTACCTACCAGGTAAGCAAAATACAGTGGCAGACACCAGGTCACGCAGATTCAATGATAACATCGAATGGATGTTAAATCCCAAAATGTTTGCTGAAATTACAAAGCAATATGGCACACCAGATATCGATCTATTTGCATCCAGGCTGAATCACCAGGTACCAACGTATGTCGCTTGGGAACCAGACTCTGAGGCAGCAGCAGTTGATGCATTCTCGCTGCATTGGGGGAAAATGTTCTTTTATGCTTTTCCTCCCTTCTGCCTCATCAGTCGGGTATTATGCAAGATTCAATTGGATTCCGCTTCAGGAATCTTGATAATACCCGACTGGCTTACACAGCCATGGTTCCCAGTGGCCCTCGACATGGCTGTTGAAACACCGTGGGAATTCCCCAGCAGTCGAGAGTTATTAATCCACCCAGTGTCAGGCATTAGTCACCCGTGCCATGACAGAGTCAATCTCCTGGCTTGCAGATTCTAAAATGACCTCTACTGGGCCTGGGACTGTCTGAGGACGCCATCAACATGATGACCGCATCCCACCGGGAGTCCACCAGGAGACAATACCTGACCAACATAAGAAAATGGGAACGGTATTGCTCCAAAACAGGAACTACCTACGCTACAGCTACAGCCACCAGTGTTGTGGAGTTTCTGGTTGGATTACATCGGGAAGGACTCAGCTACAGCGCCATTAATACAGCCAGGAGTGTGTTGTCAGCTTATTTGGTTCCAGCAGCAGGACAACTGACTTTGGGGTCCCATCCACTAGTGGTCAAAATCATGAGGGGCATTTTTAACACCAATTCCCCTAGGCCTAGGTACACTCAGATCTGGGATGTCAGCATTGTACTGACGTACCTTAGGGGATGGCCACCACCCAGGTCACTCACGCTGGAACAACTTACACTGAAATCAGTCATGCTCATGGCACTAGTGTCAGCTCAAAGGGTACAGTCCCTCCACCTTCTGAGGCTGAACAGCATGACAGAGTCATTGGACTGTATCACATTTCACATTCAGGGACTGGTCAAACAAACTAGACCAGGTACCACGCCTCCAGTAATGGAGTTCCGGGCATATTCACCTATATAACCATATAACCATATAACAATTACAGCACGGAAACAGGCCCTCTCGGCCCTTCCAGTCCGTGCCGACCATTTGTTTTCCCCTAGTCCCATCTACCTGCACTCAGACCATACCCCTCCATTCCCTTCACGTCCATATACCTATCCACTTTACTCTTAAATGCTAAAATCGATCCTGCCTCCACCACTTCTGCTGGAAGCTGATTCCACACAGCCACCACCCTCTGAGTAAAGAAGTTCCCCCTCACGTTACCCCGAAACCTCTGTCCCTTAATTCTCATGTCATGCCCTCAATGGGAAAAACGTATCCACGTCAACTCTGTCAACCTGACCCACGGTTGTGTGCCAAGACCCATCTCGCCAATTACATAGACACAACATACAACTTAAGAGGGAGAGAAAAAGCCTTATGGATAAGCCACAAGAAGCCTCATGGTCAGGTGACGAGCCAAACCATTTCAAGATGGCTCAAGCAGGTGCTTAAGTCCGCGGGAGTCGATACTAATGTTTACAAGTCTCATTCCACCAGGGCTGCATCTACGTCGGCGGCTAGGCGAATGGATTTGCCTCTGGACCATATTCTGGCCAGAGCAGGATGGTCCTCGGAAAGAACTTTCCAAAGGTTTTATAATAAGCCGCTGGCGGAACCTGCTACATTTGCAGACAGAATTTTGTCTGCAGCTAATATTTAATTTAAGCCGGGGGAGCTCTCTGTTTTTTGTTATCATTAATAAACCTTTATTGTTCACAAACAGGTTATTGTTGATTGTATAACATGCTTCCTCCCTCTAAGGTCTTCAGGCAGTGAGTGAAGCATGAGCTGGTACACGGTTCGGATTCACAGAGCTTTGAAGTCTTCACGTAGTCACTCACGTGACTCCGAAGTAAAATAGTAAGATTAAATGAGAACTTACCAGTTCGAAGTTTGATCTGTATTTTATGAGGAGTTACGATGAGGGATTACGTGCCCTCCGCTCCCACCATCTATTATACAGATCAACTGGTAATTAAGTTCTTATTTTTTCTTTACTATATTTATTTCAATTGTTGTGTTTTCTGTGAATCCACACCGCTGCTTTGAAGAAATGTCGCGCATGCGTGCTGGACGGGGTCTTCACGTAATCCCTCATCGTAACTCCTCATAAAATACAGATCAAACTTCGAACTGGTAAGTTCTCATTTAATCTTACTATTAGAGGGCTCGTCTAGGGAGGCTATTTGGGTGGAACTGAGAAGTGGAAATGGTGTAGCAACACTTTTAGGGATGTACTATAGACCGCCAAATGGGGAGCGAGAATTGGAAGAGCAAATATGTAAGGAGATAGCAGATATTAGTAGTAAGCACAAGGTAGTGATTGTGGGAGATTTCAATTTTCCAAAAATAGATTGGGAAACACATTCTGTAAATGGGCTGGATGGTTTGGAGTTTGTAAAATGTGTGCAGGATAGTTTTTTGCAGCAGTACATAGAGGTATCGACCAGAGAAGGGGCAGTGCTGGACCTCCTGTTAGGAAATGAGGCAGGTCAGGTGACGGAGGTATGCGTTGGTGAGCACTTCGGGACCAGTGATCACAATACCATTAGTTTCAATATAATTATGGAGAGAGTCAGAACTGGACCTAGGGTGGAAATTTTTGATTGGAGAAAGCTAACTTTGAGGGAATGCGTAAGGATTTAAAAGGAGTGAATTGGGACACTTTGTTTCATGGGAAGGATGTAGAAGAGAAATGGAGGACATTTAAAGGGGAAATTATAGGAGTAATGAATCTTTATGTCCCTGTTAGGTTGAAAGCAAATAGTAAAAATTGGAAAGAGCCATGGTTTTCAAGGAAAATTGGACACTTGTTTTGAAAAAAGAGAGATATCTACAATAATTATAGGAGGCATGGAGTAAATGAGGTGCTAGAGGAGTATAAAGAATGTAAAAAGAATCTTAAGAAAGAAATTAGGAAGGCTAAAAGAAGATATGAGGTTGCTTTGGCAAGAAAGGTGAAAGTAAATCCAAAGGGTTTCTACAGCTATATTAATAGCAAAAGGATAACGAGGGATAAAATTGGACCATTAGAGAACCAGAATGGACAGCTATCTGCAGAGCCAAAAGAGATGGGGGAGATATTGAACAATTTCTTTTCTTCGGTATTCACCAAGGAGAAGGATATTGAACTCTGTGAGGTAAGGGAAAAAAGTAGAGTAGCTATGGAAACTATGAGATTCAAAGAGGAGGAAGTACTGACACTTTTGAAAAATATAAAAGGGGATAAGTCTCCAGGTCCTGACAGGATATTCCCTAGGACATTGAGGGAAGTTAGTGTAGAAATAGCAGGAGCTATGACAGAAATATTTCAAATGTCATTAGAAACGGGAATAGTGCCGGAGGATTGGCGTACTGCGCATGTTGTTCCATTGTTTAAAAAGGGTTCAAAGAATAAACCTAGCAATTATAGACCTATTAGTTTGACGTCAGTGGTGGGCAAATTAATGGAAAGGATACTTAGAGATAATAGGATATAATATGGATTTCAGTAAGGCCTTTGACAAGGTTCCCCATGGAAGGTTGGTTAAGAAGGTTCAATCTTTGGGTGTTAATGGCGGAGTAGCAAGATGGATTCAACGGTGGCTGAATGGGAGATGTCAGAGAGTAATGGTGGATGGCTGTTTGTCAGGTTGGAAGCCGGTGACCAGTGGGGTGCCTCAGGGATCTGTGTTGGGTCCACTGTTGTTTGTCATGTACATCAATGATCTGGATGATGGGTGGAAAATATAATAAGTAAGTATGCAGATGATACTAAGATAGGTGGTGTTGTGGATAATGAAGTAGATTTTCAAAGTCTACAGAGAGATTTGGGCCATTTGGAAAAGTGGGCTGAAAGATGGCAGATGGAGTTTAATGCTGATAAGTGTGAAGTGCTACATCTTGGCAGGACAAATCAAAATAGGACGTACATGGTAAATGGTAGGGAATTGAGGAATGCTGTGGAACAGAGGGATCTAGGAATAATTGTGCATAGTTCCCTGAAGGGGGAATCGCATGTAGATAGGGTGGTAAAGAAAGCCTTTGGTGTGCTGGCCTTTATAAATCAGAGCATTGAATATAGGAATAGGGAAGTAATGTTAAAATTGTACAAGGCATTGGTAAGACCAATTCTGGAGTATAGTGTACAATTTTGGTCGCCTAATTATAGGAAGGATGTCAACAAAATAGAGAGAGTACAGAGGAGATTTACTAGAATGTTGCCAGGGTTCCAGCAACTATGTTACAGAGAAAGGTTGTACAAGTTAGGTCTTTATTCTTTGGAGCGCAGAAAGTTAAGGGGGGACTTGATTGAGGTATTTAAAATGATGAAAGGGATAGATAGAGTTGACGTGGATAAACTTTTCCCATTGAGGGTAGGGAAGATTCAAACAAGAGGGCATGACATGAGAATTAAGGGACAGAAGTTTAGGGGTAACGTGAGGGTGAACATCTTTACTCAGAGGGTGGTGGCTGTGTGGAATGAGCTTCCAGCAGAAGTGGTGGAGGCAGGATCGATTTTGACATTTAAAAGTAAAGTGGATATGTATATGGACGTGAAGGGAATGGAGGGGTATGGTCTGAGTGCAGGTAGACGGGACTAGGGGAAAACAAATGGTCGGTACGGACTGTAAGGGCCGAGAGGGCCTGTTCCGTGCTGTAATTGTTATATGGTTATATGGTTATATGGTTATAGGAGGTCTTTGAGGCAGGGACTATCGCAACATTTAAGAAACAGTTAGACAGGTACATCGATAGGTCAGGTTCTGAGGGATATGGATCAATCATGGGCAGGTGGGACTAGTGCAGATGGGACATGCTGGGCCGAAGGGCCTGTTTCCACCTGTATCACTATGACTATCTATCTTTCCCTCTCAAACCCATTCTCCTGCCTTCTTCCCATTACCTCTGACATCCGTAACAATCAAGAATCTATCAATCTCCTCCTGAAAAATGTCCATTGACTTGACCTCCACAGCTGTCTGTTGCAGTGAATTCCACAGTTCACCATCCTCTGACTTAAGAAATTCCTGCTCATCTCCTTCCTAAAGGAATGTCTTTTAATTCTGATACTGTGGCCACTGGTCCTAGATCCTCCCACTAGTAGAAACATCCTCTCCATATCCACTCCATCAAGGTTTTTACCAGGCTGGGACAGACGGCAACAGCTTCACACCGTGTCCCAAAGCTTGTGTCCTGTCCTGCATCACCCAAGGCAGCAGAGACATTATAGGAGAAGGCAAGCACCGTAACAAAGTAGCAACACAATGGTTTGGGTAACATTCAGGAATGTCTGCATGTCACATCATAAATATTATAGACAAATGGTCTTGACCCGAAAGAGAATCTATACCTTTTCTCCAGAGATACTGCCTGACTCACTGCGATACTACAGCACTCTGTTACATATCACCTATCCATGTTCTCCAGAGATGGTGCCTCACCCGCTCAGTTACTCCAGCACTCTGTGAAACGTCGCCTATTCATATTCTCCACAAATGCTGCCTGACCCACAGAGTTACTCCAGCACTTTGTGTCTATTTTCCCTTCACCCATCTGCCCAAGCCCACTCTCCCCCCTCCTTTATATGTTTCTTTTCATCCATAAACCTCTCTCTGCCTTTACATTTCACTCCTCTTCCAAATCTGATCTACTTATCTACATGCATTTATCTTATTAACTTTTTAGTCATAGAATGATGCAGTGTGGAAACAGGCTCTTCAGCCCAACTTGCTCACACCGACCAACATGTCCCATCTAAACTAGTCCCACTCACACGCATTTGGCCCATATCCATCTATATCTGTCCTATCCATGTACGTGTCCAAATGTCTCTTAAACATTAGGATAGTCCCAGCCTTAACTACCTCCTCTGGCAGCTTGTTCCATACACCCAGCACCCTTTGTGTGAAAAAGCTACCTCTCAGATTCCTGTTAATTTCTGAATTATTGGTCATAAATTAGGTGCAGAAATGCTCCAAAATAAGGTTCAGAATGCATCAGAGAGCATCTAAAACCCCTGAGCTTGAGGGACTTCACGCTTCGCGCTTGTGATGTGTGCAGCGCGCACATTATTTCGCATTTAATTTTTTGTAATCCTGTCTTGCCACCCCCCTTTTTGAAAAGCTTTGCACGGGCCTGCAGTTAGTGCATCGTTACAAACAAATCTGCAATTAGGGCAGCACAGTGGCGCAACAGTGGAGTTTCTGCCTTATAGCACTTGCAATGCCAGAGACCCGGGTTCGATAGTGACTAAGGCTCACCCTTCTGTATTTTTCATGAGTGAGTTAATCATGACCTGGAGCTTTAACTCTGAGTGTGCACAGTGCAGCACAATGATTGAGTGATTTTGGCTTTGATGTGGAGGCAATATAAACTGATCACTTTACCATTTGTTCGGTAAATTAACTCCACTCCACTGGGAAGCACATTGGACATGAAAAAGATAATGGATATCATTGGAGAAATGTCGCAACCTTGCTTGACAAAAGTCTGCATTGGGATTCGGTCACAGGTCGCATGCCATCATGAAACATAGAAAATAGGTGCAGGAGTAGGCCATTCGGCCCTTCAAGCCTGCACCACCAGTCAATATGATCATGGCTGATCATCCAACTCAGTATCCTGTACCTGCCTTCTCTCCATACCCCCTGATCCCTTTAGCCACAAGGGCCACATCTAACTCCCTCTTAAATGTAGCCAACAAACTGGCCTCAAATACCGTCTGTGGCAGAGAATTCCACAGATTCACCACTCTCTGTGTGAAAAATGATTTTCTCATCTCAGTCCTAAAAGACTTCCCCCTTATCATTAAACTGTGACCCCTTGTCCTGGACTTCCCCAACATCGGGAACATTCTTCCTGCATCTAGCCTGTCCAACCCCTTAAGAATTTTGTAAGTCTCTATGAGATCCCCCCTCAATCTTCTAAATTCCAGCGAGTACAAGCAAAGTCGATCCAGTCTTTCTTCATATGGAAGTCCTGCCATTCCAGGAATCAGTCTGGTGAACCTTCTCTGTACTCCCTCTATGGCAAGAATGTCTTTCCTCAGATTAGGAGACCAAAACTGTATGCAATACTCCAGGTGTGGCCTCACTAAGACCCTGTACAACTGCAGTAGAACCTCCCTGCTCTTGTACTCAAATCCTTTTGCTATGTAGCACATGTATTATAGAAACAAGTATCTGATCCCAGTCAAACTTAAGAAGGATGTTCCATAATGCCTCACAAATGACCTAGATGAAAGTATGAGTAAGACAACAAATGGCCATGCACAGTTCTTTTTTGTGGACAAAAAGGTGTTGCAACACATATCGTTATTTGCTCTTGCCTCTTGTGGAAGGTGACGTGAGGGGGAGGGAAGAATAACAATGGACCTGGTGTGAGTGGACCACTACAAGGAGGGGGACGGGGGTTGGGGGATGGGGGTTGGTGGGCTGGGTGGTGACTTTTTTAATTTGTAAGCGCCGTTTATGTGGTGACTATTTGTACATCTTGGGTATGCAAGCAAAGAATTTCACTGTGCCTTGTCACATGTGACAATAAAGTATTCCATTCCATTTACGGCGTGTCATTATCCTATTAGATGCTTAAGCTGTTTAGGGCCTGACGTAAGTGGTAGTCTCCAATGAAACAGAGTTTGGTTCCAACAAAAGGTGTTAAGGGCCTGTCCCACTTAGCAATTTGTTCGACGACTGCTGGCGTCATATCAGTGTCGCCAAAAGATTTTGAACATTCCAGCGGCGACAAAAAAAATGTTGTAACCCCACTTGAAAAAACACCGCGCGTCAACACGTCATCACGCCGTGTCGCTGCCGCATCACGCTGCAACACGCCACATCATGCCGCAAATCATTTGGTGACCCTGATACTTAAGGGGTTGGACAGGCTAGATGCAGGAAGATTGTTCCCGATGTTGGGGAAGTCCAGGACAAGGGGTCACAGCTTAAGGATAAGGGGAAATCCTTTAAGACCGAGATGAGAAAGACTTTCTTCACACAGAGAGTGGTGAGTCTCTGGAACTCTCTGCCACAGAGGGTAGTTGAGGCCAGTTCATTGGCTATATTTAAGAGTGAGTTGGATGTGGCCCTTGTGGCTAAGGGGATCAGAGGGTATGGAGAGAAGTCAGGTACAGGATACTGAGTTGGATGATCAGCCATGATCATATTGAATGGCGGTGCAGGCTCGAAGGGCTGAATGGCCTACTCCTGCACCTAATTTCTATGTTTCTATGTTTCTATGATACATCAGTCAATGATGCTGGCAGTCGCCAAAGAAATCGCCACATGGGTCAGGCCCTTTAAACATGATCTTATATTTACTGGCTTCAGGAAAGTTGTGAATCAGTCTTTGTTCCTCACATGTTGCCACTTTTGCATTGCAGTTGAGCTAATATCTACTTAGTGAGTGAATGTGGCAGAGTAGATGTTACATTTTACTTCGGAGGCACGTGAGTGATTCCGTGCAGAACCCTGACAGCCCGCATGCGCGTCATTACGTCTTACGCATGGCGCAGCGACCGGCTGGGAGGCGCATCACTCCTCCAGCGGTAAGTTTACAAACCCTCAGGTAAGTGTTAAACTTAGTCGGAGGTCATTTTCTGCGCTTGGTATTTCTTGTTTAAGGAGACAAGGTCCAGTATGGAGAAAGCGTCAAAGGTGAAGTCAAGGCGAGCCACCGGGAGAGTAGCTGTGGAGGAGAGCGGGTAGCGGGCAGCCACCTATCTCACCTACCGAGTCACTGGTGGTACGACCAACGACTACAGACTTGGTGCCTGAGAGCACTGTGACAGCACCATTGAGGCGGAAAGCCACCAAAAGGTCTGTACGGCCCATAGACTCAGATGAGTCGGGCCGGGAGGGTTCCCCTCCGAAAATGGATAACGTCTTTGGACGGCTGTCCAGGATGGAGCTCCTAATGGAGAGGATGCTCCACCAAGATACATTCCAACTGGGGGAAATGTGTCAGCGCGGGTCTCTTCGGGAGCCCACGCCAGCGGCACCCGTATCAGGGCTGCTTAATGTCTCCTCTCGGAGGAGGAGAGCATGTGGGGTCAGTTTTATTCTGACTCCGGTTCTGTGGGTATAGCCATGGAGAATACCCCAACGGATGAAAGGCATGAGCCAGAGGTGCCAGTCCTGGCAGCAAGATTTGCTATCCCCACAGAAACAGGGGAACCGCTTGATGAACAGTTGGCCGCAAATATTAATTACCTGGCCTCACACCAGCTTCAACAGCATACTATGGAGGAAACATCCAAAAAATATGAGACCCCTGCCATCTGTATCCTACTCAAAGTGCCGGCAGTTAACCATGTCATCTGGGGTCACATGGGCGTAGGTATCTGAGCTCATGAAATGAGGCTTCAGAGGGTACTGAAGCTGCTCGCTTCGGGCATTACAGCGTTCACCAGGTCGGTAGATGGAGGGCACCTGTCTGATGTACAGCAGGATGCCCTGGCCCTCATGTGCAATGCATATTTTGAGATGAATTGCCTGAGAAAGTCTGCCAGCCGCCCTATTATCAACCCTAAGTTCGCAGCTCTGTGTAAACCCAGCAAAATCCTGGCACCGAAGCTGCTGTTTGGTGAAGATCTCTCAAAAAGAGTCAAGGAGCTGGACGACAAGGTAAGAACAGTTGGACTCATCAAAGCACCGACGACCAGCAAAACCTTGCTTTGGCGGCAGAACCCCTACAAACGGTTTGCTGAAACTGTGTCAGGTCAAGGAACAAGCCTGCCATTCACAAATATGCGCAGCTGGTGCACCACCAGGGTCACGGGCAAACATAGGCTTACCCCCCACAAACTGGGGGCAGAAAATTCCACCAGTAACCATGGAGGTAGGTCTGGTTTTGTCAGAACATATTAAGTGGGGATCACTTACAAATTGGGGGGAGATTACACTTGTTCTTGTAGGAATGGCATGGGATAACATCAGATCTGTTTATACTGCACAATATACAAGGGTTTTGAATTGAATTCCTTCCCAATTGGCGTCCATCCACACAGCAGACACCAAGGACATTGTTTTTTTTTCACAACAAGAGAATTTGGAGGTACAAACTGAAATTGAAAAATTATACAAAAAAGGGTTAATTGAGAAGACGGTTCACCAATCTCACCAATTCGTGTCTAATATTTTTCCTAGGCCAAAGAAGGATGGGGGGTGTCAAATCATCATTGACTTAACGAGCCTTATTCCCTTTGTGCTGTATAAACATTTCAAAATAGAAACCTTTGTTACTGCCAAACAACTGATCTCTAGAGGATGTTATATGACATGTATAGATCTTAAAGATGCATATTATTCAGTGCCTGTTCGTAAGGATCATCGGAGATATTTGAAGTTTAGCTGGATGAGGCAATTATGTCAATTTAAAGCATTGCCTAATGGGTTAACCACAGCCCCTAGATTATTTATAAAACTGTTAAAACTGGTATTGGGGCTACTCCGGGCTCAAAGTCATATTATAATGGCATAGTTGGATGATATCTCAATCATAGGGGAGACAGGAAGCAGCTGAATTATCTGTTTCAGCTGTTAAATACATGTTTGAGAGATTGGGGTTCCTCATCCATCCAGTTAAATCCAAATGGAAACCAGTTAGAGTTATTGATTTTTTGGGATTCACTATTAACTCAATTCACATGTCTGTGACTCTGCCCAGGGGCAATAGATTAGACTTAATTGAAGGCTGTAACAAGCGCAGGGTGGAGGAGCAACCTTCCATTAGACAGCTGGTCAGCATGATTGGCAAATTAGTAGCTGCCTTTTCAGCTGCACAGTTTGGACCTTTGCATGACCTAAATTTACAATGTGCAAAGGAGCAGGCACTCGGGATAAATGCAGGTCATCTTAACAGGCCCATGCAATTATAAGCTGAAGCCATTGCTGAAGTGCAGTCGTGGATATTGAACATTTTGAGTTGCTCCAGTAAAGCTCTGATTGAGAAACCTTCAGTTGTTTTACAGACTGATGTTAGTGCCCTAGGATGGGGTGCTACTGACATCATCTCTAGCTGTGGAGGCAGATGGAATAAGCATGAGACATTTATTCTTAAATCATATGGGATAAATTATTTAGCTGTTGGGAGCATTCTATGGTCTTCAGGCTTATTGTACTAGTATGCATCACTTGCATGTCCAGCTTCAGATTGACAACACTACGGCAGTGGTGTATGTTAATTACATGGGTGGAATCAAGTCATAATCTTGTGAGAGATTGGCTAATCTTATTTGGCACTGGTGTATTACAAGAAACATTTGGATTTCAGCTTTCTACCTACCAGGTAGATTCAACATGGTGGCGGACACCAGGTCATGCAAATTCAATGACAACACAGAATGGACGTTGAATCAGGATGTATTTAATGATATTGTTGCTTGGTATGGGATGATAGATATTGATTTGTTTGCATCCAGACTCAATCGCCAGATACCAAAGTATGTTTCATGGGAACCAGACCCAGGGGCAGTAGCAGTCGATGCATTTTCGCTAAACTGGGGTGCAATGTTTTTATATGCATTTCCCCCATTTTGCCTCATCAGTCGGTGCTTGCTACAATTCAAGCAGAACTCCGCCTCAGGAGCTTTCATGGTACCCGACTGGCCTACTCAGCCATGGTTCCCACTCGTTTTGGGAATAATAACACAGCCGCTTATGACTGTCCCGAAACGTAATAATCTACTGGTGTACCCTGTAACTGGGGAACAACATCCATTATATGACTGTATTGATCTATTGATTTGCAGATTCTAAGGAGGCCATACCTGAGGCTTGGACTATCCGATTGTACCGTGGATGTGATCATTGCGGCCTGGAGAGATAGTACCAAAAAACAGTACATCTCTCATGTCAGGAAATGGGTTGTGTTCTGTTTACGGGGGAACATAACGTATCACACGGCAAGCATCTCAGATGCGCTACAGTTTCTGTCAACGCTATATTTTGATGAAGGGTTGAGCTATGATGCCATCAATAGTGTCAGGCGTGCCCTGTCATCATATTTATGGCTGAGGTTGGAACAACATTCTGTTGGATCTCATCCTTTAATATCCCGATTTATGAAGGGTATTTTTAATTCCAACCCCCCAGGCCCAGGTACTCTGAAATGTGGGATGTGAGTGTGGTACTCACGCTGCTTCACCAGTAGGCTCCAGCCACATCCCTGTCTTTGCCCAAAATCACCCTAAAGGTTGTCATGCTCCTGGCGCTGGTTTCAGTGCAATGGACGTTGCGGAAGCTGCGACTGGACAGGATGGCGTCATCTGGAAATAACGTAACGTTTTATATTTATGATTTAATTAAACAGAGCAGACCAGGGGTGTCAGAGTTCAAGCTTAATTTTTCTGCATAGCCCACGGATTTACGATTGTGTGTAGTTTCGCACCTCCACCATTATATCAAGGTCACCAAGAGCCTCAGAGGCTCGGAATCAGCATTATTTATCAGCCACAAAAAGCAATATAAGGAAGTGTCAGTGCAGACCATTTTTTTTTTTTTTTTTTTACTTTAGTTTTTATTGCTTTTATGTGTACACAAATAAAACACAAATATAACATCAAAACATACAACATTACAATGAAACGTACAACAGTGTAGCAGGGGGTTCAGCTTACAGTTAATGATGCAGTATACAAAACTATTTTCATATTAAAACATTTTCCAATAACTTACATTATTGTCTATAAAATTATACAATGTTGATGTCTTTATTTCTATACCTAATCCATTTTTCCCATTTTCTTTTAAATTCGTCTTCTTTCACTCTTAGAGAATATGTCATTTTCTCCATGACAAATATTTCCGGTACTATGTCTAACCATTGGCTAAGTCTGGGTGTGTCCGCTGCAAGCCAGTTTCTTGTAATGGCCTTTCTGCCAGCTGTGATTAGGATTTTAACCAAGTAATGGTCTTCCTTCAGCACCACTGTATTTATATTACCCAGGTATAAAATGGAACACTTCTTACAGACTATATATCCAAATACCTCCGTTAATTCTGAATTCACTCTGTCCAAAATGGTTCTATTTTTGGGCAACTCCAGAAGATATGTGCATGGCTTACGTCTGTTTGGCCACATTGCCTCCAGCATGTTTGCTGCCTTAGAATTTGCTTGCTTTTTATGTTAGGCGTAATAAAGAAACGAATCAAATTTTTCCAATTAAATTCTCTCCAATTTTGTGAATTGGTGGATGTCTGTAGTGTTACACACATATGATGCAATTCTTCTTCTGAGATCGTAATGGTCAATTCCTTTTCCCACTTAAATTTTACAAAAAATGTAGTTTTAGCTTGACATTCCATTAAACTATGATAAAGTTTAGAAATAATCCTTAATGTTTTTTGATGATATGCACTAACTATCACTTCTATCACTGGATTCTTTTCTTCTAGTGCCTCCCTTTTTACCTTTTTATTGTAATAATCTCTCAGTTGGTGGTATCTAAGCAAGTCTTGGTTCCGAAGTGCAAATCTATCCTTCAAATCTTGAAAACTTCTTAGGTCTCCATTTTCAATGACAGTACAAAATGCAGTCATTCCTTTCTTCATCCACTCTTTAAATGTTGAGTCATACATCCCTGGTTTAAATTCATTATCCAAAGCTATCCATCTTAAAACTTTTTGTCGTTTATTCAGTTTAAGTTGTCTGGTAAGCGTGAACCAGGTTTTTAACGTAAATATCGTTATTGGATCGATTATGCTGCTGATATGTCCAGGAAGCGCTTTTTCTCCCAAAAGTGTTTGGATGTGGAAGTCAGGGATATCTGTCTCAATCTCTTTCCACCTAGCTATATAGCTGTCCTCACACCAATTAATTAGTGGTCGAAGTTGGGCTGCATAGAAATATATCCTAAAATTTGGAAGTGCCATTCCACCTTTGTCCTTTGGCAACTGTAGTGTAGTGTATCGAATTCTAGCCTTCTTTCCTCCCCAAATAAATCTAGATATTAATTTATCCCATTCCGTGAATTGTTTTAATGGTACCTCTATAGACAGAGATTGAAACAAGTACAATAGCCTTGACAAAATATTCATTTTCACCACATTTATCTTACTACTAAAATCCATTGGGTAGGTGGACCATCTTTCTATATCCTTTCTTATGTTTTGGTTGATGTGATTATAATTGGCCCCATACAACATTGATATATGTTTTGTTATATGTACCCCTATGTATTTGATTGATTTTGAATCCCATTTAATTTTGTTTGATTTCTTCTGGAGGAGGACAATTAAATAGGAGGATTTGAGTTTTTGAAATATTCACTTTATATCCTGCATAAAAATAAAATTTATCTATGATCCCCATCATCCTTGGAAAGGAGGTGTTTACCTCCGTGAGATACATCATTACATCATCTGCGAAAAGGCCAATTTTATGTTCTCTGTCTCTTATAGTTACTCCCCTCAGTTCCCTATCTTGACGAATCGCTTGAGCCAATGGTTCAATATATATAGCAAACAGGGTAGGGCTAAGACAACATCCCTGTCTCGTTCCTCTTCCTAACACAAATCTCTCAGTTAAGGACCCATTCACCTTTACTCTTGCAGTAGGTTGCTGGTAAATTGCTTTAATAACTTGAATTGATTCTTCGGTAAAGCCAAATCTTTCTAGTGTTTGATATAAGAATTCCCAATTAACCCTATCAAAAGCCTTTTCCGCGTCTAGACTTATCAGGACAGAAGGCGTACTTTCCTTTTGAATCTTGTGTATTATATGTAGGGTTCTTCTAATGCTGTCCTGTGTTTGTCTGCCTATTATAAAACCAGTCTGGTCTTCATCAATTAAATCTGGCATGAACTTTTCAAATCGTTTAGAGATAATTGAAGAATATAATTTATAGTCCACATTTAGAATTGATATCGGTCTGTAGTTGGTACAATTTTCCTTGTCTTTGTTCTCTTTGGGGATGAATGTTATAATTGCGTCTTTCCATGACGGGGGTGTCTTGCCTTTTTTGACAATCCAGTTAAAGGTTCTCAGAAGAAGTGGGTTCAGCTCATTCCGAAGTATTTTATGCCATTCTATAGGGAAACCGTCGCTGTCTGGGGCCTTGTTTGATTTCATCCTACCAATTGTCTTCTCTATCTCCTCCAGTGATATTTCTGCTGTGATTATTTTATTTTGTGTCTCTCCAATACAGGGCAGATCTACTGTACTTAAAAAGTCCTCATTGATTCCCCATCTACTGTAGATGTTTGTATATATAATTCTTTATAATATTCCTGGAAGATATATTCTTTTTCTTTTGGATCACTCTTCAAATTCTGTGTACAGGGGTCCTTAATTTTGTGTATGGTGTTGTCAGCCTGTTGTTTGCGCAGCCTTCGGGCAAGTATTTTAGTGGATTTAGGGGCAAGCTCATAATGTGCCTGTTTTACAAATCTTGCTTTTTTGTCCACTTCTTGACCCAATGTTCCATCCATTTGTCCCCTCAAACCTTCTATTTGCTTATAATTTCTCTGGTCCTTATTATTTTTGTACTACTGTTCTAAATCCTTCAGATCTGTTATCAATTTATTATATGTTTCATTCTGGCCTTTTTAATATGTGATGCCCTCGCTATTAACCTACCTCGTATTACAGCCTTCAGTGAGTCCCATAGTATGGATGGGTCCACCTCCCCATTGTCATTCTCCTCTAGATAAGTTTTGATTTCCAATTTAATATCATTAACAGTTGTTTTATCATTCAGTATTCCAACATTTAATCGCCACACTGTGTTTTTCCTTCTACTGTCCATTTGAATTGTTAAGTATATGGCATTATGGTCTGATACATCTGCCACACCAATTCTGCAATCCGTTACCCTATAACAGTCTTCTTTCTGCATTAAGAAATAGTCTACTCTGGAGTAAACTGAGTGTGGTATTGAGTAATGTGTATAGTCTCTTTCTAGAGGGTGAAAATTCCACCAGACATCAAGAAAACCAAATTCTTCACAGGTAGTGTTTAGTAGTTTTGTTAACTGGTTCTTATTCTTCTTTTTACTTGTCGTATCAAGCCTATGATTCAGTACAACATTCAGATCCCCCACACATATACAAATTCCTTCTGCTTCCATTGCAATAATATCAAATAGGGATTTGAAAAAATGTTTATCACTATCTGGAGGAACATAGATATTCACAAGTGTCAGGATATTATCACCAACTTTGCCCTTTACTATGATATACCTCCCTTCTTTGTCTTTTATTTCTTTAAACATTTCGAATTTAACTGCGTTTGATATCAAGATTGCCACTCCTCTTTTATGACTACAAGTATGTGAGCTATAATATGTGTTTTTATATCCAAATCTTTTCAGCTTCTCGTGCTCTTGTCGCAATAAATGGGTTTCTTGTAAGAAAATAATATACATCTTCACTTTTTTCAATTTAGTCATGACTTTAGCCCTCTTAATTGGATTACCCAAAACATTAACATTTAGAAACATCAGCTTAAGTCCTTGACATTGCATCATTACACTTAGTGTGATTGATTTCACTGTATCCCCTCAACTCAACACCAGAACCATTCTGAACGACAAACCAAAACATATGAACAAACAAAGGTGTTTTACCTGGCAAAACAAAACAAAACATCAAAACATATATAGACACCCAAAAAAAATGGTATTCTCTCTCCTCCATAGATCCAGAATCCCTTTGTAAATTGAGGGGGGAAGCCTAACACTAAGAAAGGACCCTCTCCTAGATAAGGGGGGTAACCCTCTATGGGTCCCTCCATTCATTCTAGCTCTAATATTTTGCTAATCTCCCTAACAGTCGGATTTATCTAATACAGAATGTTGTATTAAATCAACATTAATTACACTCACATGAGGTCTGTGATGCTTGGTGATATTTTTAGAACCAGGCTTATAAACAGATTTGTCCATGAATATACATATCTATACACATATTTATAAACTTAGGATTCCATAAGAACTCAATATTCTAACATATTGTGGCAGAAGCCATTGTGTTATCCATGTCTGTGCGTACCTTCATAATCATATCTCATTTCAAGCATGAGTCTTTTGTTGGAATACTTGAAGGTGCTCCCATGCCCGTCTGACTGTCTCTGATTCTCAAGAATCTGATGAGAACTTACCATTTTAAGATGGCTGAAACCAGTTCTGGTTTGTGCAGGAGTGGACACTGACAATTTTAAATTTCACTCCACCAGGGCGGCATCAACGTCAGTAGCTAGGGCAATGGATGTCCCTCTCGACCATATCCTCGCGGCCGCAGAATGGTCAAATGAACTGACTTTTCAAAGGTTCTATAACAAGCCGCTTACCGGACCGGGGGTATTCGCACAGTCTATTTTAGGTTCTGTTTCATAGTGTCCCCCTGGGAGAGAGGGGTCGCCATTGTTTTTCTTTGTTAAATAAACCATTTACATGTTCAAATCAATGCCATGATTCAGTGCATTGTTTATTATTCACTCATCCTGGGTCAATCGATGCAGTGAGACACCTGGATTCGTATCTATGGCATGAAATCACAGAGCTTTGAAATCTTAATGGAATCACCCACGTGACTCCGAAGTAAAATAGTAAGATTAAACGAGAACTTACCAGTTTGAAGTTTGATCTTTATTTTATGAGGAGTTACGATGAGCGATTGCGTGCCCACCGCTCCAAACCCTCATATCACAAAGGTCATCTGGTAGCTCTAGGTTTCTAATCTTACTATGTTACTTCAATTACTGTTACCTGTGATTTCACACCGCTGCTTTGAACATTGACACACATGCGGGCTGGCGGGGTTCTTCACGTAATCGCTCATCGTAGCTCCTCATAAAATCAAGATCAAACTTCAAACTGGTAAGTTCTCATTTAATCTTACTATTATGCAGTTCATCATTAATTGCTTTTATTTAGATGTTTTTAAAGAATTTAGAGATACAGCACGGAAACAGGTCTTTCCACCTACCAAGTCCACGCTGACTAGCAATCATACACAAGCACAATCCTACACACTTGGGACAATTTACAAGTTTACTGAAGCTATTTAACTTTCAAACCTGCATGTCTTTGGAGTGTGGGAGGAAACCAGAGCAGGAGGAAAAAACCTATGCGGTTGCAGAACATACAAATTCTATACAGATAGCACCTGTAGTCAGGATTGAACCCGGGTCTCTGGCGCCAAAAAGAAGCAGCTCTACCATTGCTCTATTGTAGTCTTTTAAATGTTATCAAATCATCTCCTGTTTTCTTTGATTTTGAGAGTATAAAAACTTGACTATTCCTATCTTTCAAGATGCAATGTCAAGCCCAGTTGTAGTACTGACATCTCATTGGCATTTTTCTGAAATTGTTGCAGTATGTGAAAAACAGATAGCTGTGCTCAAAAACTTGGACGAGAGTGAACTTTGGACATGAATCACTCAGAGGCTGAAGCTGGTTGTATTCGTCAAGAAACAGAGACATTCTCCTGAGAGAATCTCCCAAACTCATTGTTTTTATACTCTAAAATCAGAGAAAACAGCAGATGATTTGATAAAATGTCAAAGACTAGAATGACGTGGGTTACTTTGATATTTTAAGTCTGACAAAACGACACATTGGCATAGAACATAGAACATAGATCAGTGCAGCACCAAAACAGGCCCTTTTGGCCCACAATGACTGTGCCAAACATGACCATCTTTTATCGTCCTGTACATAATCCATATCCCTCCATTCCCCACACATTCTGCCTATCTGAAAGTTTCTTAAATGCCACCATTGCATCTGCCTCAACCACCACCTTCATCAGCATGCTCCAGGTACTCACAACCATCTGTGTAAAACACCTTGTCCCGCACATCTGCCTTAAATGTTTTCCCTCTTACATTAAAGTCTCGTCCTCTAATATTTGATTTTTCCATCCGTGGGAACATATTCTGACTGTCCAACTTAACTATGTCACTCATAATTTTATATATTTCTGCCAGGTCTCCCTGCAACCTTCAACTTTTCAAAGCGAACTATCCAGATCTGTCCAACCTCTCCCAGCAGTTAATACCCCTAATGCAGACATCATTCTGGTGCACCTCTTGTGCACCATTTCCAAAACCTCCACACCTTTTCTGTAGTGGGGTGAGCAGAATTGCATGCAATACAAATTTTATAAAGCTGCATTTTGACTTCCTGACTCTTGAGTATAAGAGTCAGGAAGTCGAAATGCAGCTTTATAGAATGTTGCTTTGGCACAACCCATGAAAGCAAGCAACAATACAACTGACATAGCACTTCTGAATATTCCAACATCTTTGCTAGCTCAAAATAATTCATATGGATGGTTTCAAAGTTTCTGAAGACAGTGAACCCAGAACCCAAAATTAGTGTTGTGAGTGCTGACTCTTTTGAGTACACAAATAAACCAATTAACTATACCTATGACTGTGTCAAATGACAAATAAGTCAGGTCTGGAAGCTTCTTTCAGCTCTATCACAATGGTGTGAAATAACTTAACTTGAAGATTCCTGTTTTGATGTAGGCCATTTAATATATCCCATTGTTTTACATTTGGCTGATTCATACCAGAGAGACAGTCATGGTTATATGGGTTGACTGCCTGTGTGTTCGCAAAGCTGGATTTTAATTTCAAACTGATTGCTGCTTTCAATGTACATTCGAACAATGTTTTGAAGACTCGATCTTGTTTTGAATTAATGGCAGCTACTTCTACATTATTTCATAACCTCTAACTAACATTCTCTAAAAGGGCTGTGCCACTTGCGTGACCTAATTGGCGAGTTTAGAAGAGTTTGAAAAAGTGACATGTTGAAGACCTCCTTCGACTATGTAGAAGACCTCCTTCGACCTCCTTCGACTATGTTCAAGACCAGCTTCGACTAGCTACGACTAACTTCGGGAAAATTGGACACCGAATAGTGGAGAGTGAAGACGACCTCCTTCGAAATCCCTTCGACCTTACTTTGACTATGATGAAGACTATCTAAGACTACTTTTGACTACTTTCGACTACTACAACTAAACCTATGAGTAAAAAAAGTATAGATTCTTTCCATGGCCACCTTTTTCTACTCGCGAGCATTTTTTAACATATTGAAAAAAACGCCGTGATCTAGCTGAGGCCTCAAGTACGCGGAGACCACTCTCAAGCATGAAGGAGAGTTACGATGACTTCCTATGACCTCATTTCGACCATGCTGCGAGTATGAATCGAGGGCAAACTCGCCAGAAATCACGGATTAAGTTGACAAAGTGGGACAGGCCGCTTTATTCCAAGGACTGGCACGTCATGAGTGTTGCTTTTTCATGCAACTTACTTTTAAATACTGACAATCAGTGGATTTAATTATGCTGACAGAAAAGCATACAGTTCTTCACGTGCTCAATCAATCTCCATGCTGCACTGTGATGGAAAACAGATACCTATCCTCATTGTATTGCCAGAGACATAATGTCAACATTATCACTTTCTCTTGCCTGATCTGCAAGCCATGAGATGAATAAACAGTACATGACTCCTCAGACAGAGAGACTAAATTATATGTTTAGAAACTGGTAACACAAGTAGAAAAAAGACAACAGCCCATGGAAAGTTATAAACAAATATACTGTATGTTTTGTCTTTGGAAATATACTGGGTTTTTTTTAAACCGGAAGGGCGCAGATTGATAGATTGTTCATATTGTCTTTAATGGTGTGGGGAAAAAAAGGTAGAATGTTTACAGCTGGATGGCATAATTTGATCACCTCCCTTCCGTTAACTAGTCAAGAATAGAAAGATTAAATGAGAACTTACCATTTGAAGATTGATCTATACTTTATGAGAAGTTGAAGTGAGGGAATACTTGAAGAGTCCACCAGCCGCATGCGCATCAATCTTCAGAGCAGCTGTATGAAACCACAAACTAGTTGCCGAACTTAAGCTATAGAAAAATTAACGGCCTTAGAACTACCGAATGATCTTTATGAGAAGTAGGGTTGGGAGTGGAGGGCACGTATTCCCTCACTTCAACATCTCATAAAATAAAGATCAAACTTCAAACGGTAAGTTCTCGTTTAATCTTTCTATTTTATATCGAAGTCACGTGAGTGACTATGTGAAGCCTTCAAAGCTTTGTGGTTTCATGCAGAAATCCAATATGTGTGTGAAACACTTAATCAGATAAAGCATTCATGGTAGAAAAACATGGGTTATTAATACCATGATGCTAACTTTCATACATGGCCATTGTTCTTAACCGGACCATAGTCCCAATTGACTTTGAGTTAGACAATAACTCATGCAACACTGTGCAGACTTCTATCTGCAAACATCCAGAAATATTCAACCAAATTTTGTAACTTATTAACACACACTATGTAAGCCTCTTGCTGTATGATGAAAGGGAACTATCCATTCTTTTGGCTGCTAATGAGCCATCAGCAATATCTTGAGACTATTGAATAACAATAAAAAAACTATCTTTCATCTCATTGGTACTAGCAAGCTCAGTGTACTTGTACACTTAATGATACCCCCATTCTCCACTCTGGTGGGTATGCTGTCACTGCAAATGTATGCAATCGTGCCCATTTTGCTTACGAGATCATTCCCATAACAAGCTACCCTAATGTCAGTTATCACCCAGGGACCGAGCCAGAGATTGAGTACAGACTGTGTTCTTTGCGCTGAAATCAGATGCTGAAAGCATAATCATCTTAAAAATACTGCTCCCATTAGGTGCAGGAGCGGAAGTGGGGTTCAAGGATGTCAGGGAAATCTGCCAGGATGCACGCGAAAGTTGCATCCACGGACGACAGGGGACCATCAGGGCGTGATACGGGATCACCAATGCGGAGGAAGACCGGCTCCAGCATGACGGAGTGCATCAGGCGCTGCCGCTTGACATCCACGAGCAGTGAATGGGCTCGAAGGAAGTCGGCGCCCAGCAGCAGCTGGGAAACGTCAGCAATGACAACCTCCACGAAAAGGAGCTGCGCCCAAAGTTGAGGGAGATGGTGCAAAACCTGTAGGTACGAATAGCACTTCCATTCGCCGCGGTGAGGAGGGGGCTGCATTTGCCCGCACGGATGTCAGCGATGTGTGGAGGCAGAACACTCACTTCTGCACCAGTGTCCATGAGGAATCGACCTCCAGTGCGGCGATCCCAGGTGAAGAAGCGATGAATTTTGCCGGCCGCTGAAGGAATCACTGATGACCGTCCCTTTTGTTTCCCCGGAATGAACAGGGTGGGTGACATTGCCCGGCTGCAGCTCCCCAGCAACGGTGGTTATAGCACCAACCCCCTCTGCTGGCGTCTGGTGGAACTACAAGCCAATTTGGCTGGTTTGAACGCCAGCAAACTCTGCTGGCATTGCGTGGAACTGCAGGCAGGCCATGCTGAAGGACGTGCCTGCAGTGGAATGCCCAATGGCAGCCGGATTTTGCCGCGGGGGCCGTCTGGGAGTAGTGGAGATGCGGTTGATAGCAGCCCCGACCTGCTCTGAGCCTCCAAACACCACGGGAAAGACGGTCAGCGCTTCCAGGTTTTGCTGGTGAGTCGGCATGCTCAGCCATCGCCTGCATGTTAGTAAAGGGATCCCTGGCGAGCTGCAAGCGGATGTCGGGCGGAAGATGCTGCAGGTAGGCAAATTTAAATAGCAAACAGGGTTCGTGGTCCCCCATTAGGGTGAGCTAGTCCTCCAGGAGGGCAGATGGCTGGCGGTCTCCCTGGCCGTCCATTCAGAGAATCCAGGCTGCCCGCTTGAAGTCACCAAGGTCAAACTTTCTGATAATCAATTCCTTAAGGCCCCTATATTTGTTAGCTACTGGGGTGGCTCTGAGGAAAGGCTTAACTCACCTCGCAGTCGCTTGGTCAAGTGCGCTGACCACGAAATAGTATTTTGTTTCATCTGCTGTCATACCTCTCACAGCAAATTGTGCCTCTGCCTGCTGGAACCAGGTGTCAGGCTCTTCGGTCCACAGAGTAGGGAGCTTAAGCGCAACGGCATTATTATCCATCATGATGTGTGATGAATGTCGAGGCCAGTGTAGCGGCCTAGACGAGGTCCGGAAAAGGCCAGATGCTAGACAGGTTTAATCCCTACAGTGAGAGCACACCACACGCACTGAGAGCACACACCCAGGGTGGTCTGGAAACCCCGTGGCAGACCAATGCCCTTGTCCCTCAATCGGCGAGGGGGATGATCCAATGAGTGGGCTATCACCCAGGGACCGCCACACTCATATATGTAGTTCACAAAATTCCCTTACAATCGTGCAGAGCTAGCTGCCCGAGAAGACAGGCTGCCCCAGCCATCACTCGTGACAGAATAAATTGGAGTTGTTTCAGCCGCCTTACCAAGGCCTGAATGCATAAGAAAAGTTGGCACTTTTAAATTTCGCCTCATCCTTAATATTGCAAGAGGTATCTACTGATAAACCCTTAAGTTTTATCAGCTGCAAATGTTGCATATTATCGAAAACTCCCTTTGATTCCCTTTGATCTGAGTAGGGCAGCATTAGTGTATCAAACACCAGATAATCTGTGCCTCATGTGTATAGATATGGCAATGTATGCATCTTAAAGATCGATACTCTATATCAGTTAAATTGCTGAAAGCCAATCATCCATCTTAAACTGGGTAACTAAACACATGATCAGATTAGCCAAATCCTAAACTGATTTGGCATGCTCCATGTTTCTGTGACCTTGAGAAATATTGGAAATATACCCTGCTTGTTCTTGGGCAGACCATTCATCCTCCGTGGGATGTCACTGATTCCACTTGGAACCACCGTTCCTCTATTTACCATACGGACCGAAATGTTTTGGCTTATTTTGCCATGGAAGATGCATTATCTAGTTATTCATACATTTCACTGATAACATATAATCAGAATCTTATGACTAGAGCTGAAAACACAGTCTCCACTTGATGTAGGAATACGAGTTCCCTGTCAACTCTTGACTATATGAGTCACCACGAATCCTCAGCGTTCTTCCTCAGAGTGGAATTTAGCATAATGCAAGTCTGAATCAGGAATTGCTTCGCAGTCCTCTGACTGAAACCACTTGTCTGAGTCGCCAGAGTGCACAACACAATCTCTTTGACCCGCCACTCAATCAGGAATACTGGTATTGAGAGCCTACGGATTATTATAAATACATTTTTGATTCACAACCTGAACCTGCAGGTCAAATAAAATACATTATATGCCAGACCAGCTTCCTGCTGGTAGCTTCCTATCCCAGAGAGGATGGTAATGATGTTTCCAATGAACTGGCAGCTCTACTAACTGAGCAGAAATTTAAAGAGGTGTTGCGCAGGACATCAAATACTTAATTCTGCCTAGCAGCCTGATAACCTCAATCACAGATGTTGAGGCAGTGCTTCCCTGGTCAATATGACCCATATGACCAGCCAGTTCCATTAAGGTCTACCCTGAACCAGGATAACCAAGCTGTTCCTAGCAAGGCACCCTGCCAATGTCTCTGCATCAACCTGATCTTTCCCAGAGACGGTGAAAATATACTAGACAGCCCATGCTGCCAGTAAACCCAAACCTGGGCCGACAGACTGCTCCATTTCGGAGTTTTACGGAGGTTAATAAAGAGACCTTACCAGCCAGCGTCTGTGAACCCAGGTCGATATGCTTGTTGGAGCTTCAGCGATGTTCCATTTGCGGACCCTGTCTGCCATGCTTGCCATTCCTTCAGCTGGTGTGATGTTAGGTAGCTGATGCCGCTGGCCAACTCCTCTTGTAGTGGCTTGCCCATCCCCGAGGGAACAGCAAATATAGATGCAAGAGCAGGCAGCTCTTCCTTATGCAACTCTCGTACATCATGCATTAAACCATGGGATTAAGGCACACACTCATGTTCGGAGTCAGCTCCATGCTGATCTCTGATACTCCCATAGAGTGGGCAAACTTGAGCTGCCTGTGCATGCCTCCGTAACACGGAGCATATTTTGTGCACCATCTCCGATACTCTTCAGAGTGGGAGGAATATTGCAACCCTGAACCAGGCGTTGCTACAGGCTTATAACTTGAACTGCGTGTGCATGCATCCGTAACACGGAGCATATTTTATGGCACTATCTCCAAAATTCCTTCATCCATGTGGGAGGAATATTGCAACCCTGAAGCAGGGGTTGCCACAGGCATATGACTCGAACTGCCTGTACATGCCTTCGTAGCACAAAGTATATTACGTGCCACCATCTGATTCATCAGATTTTCCAATTGAGACAAACGGTCAATCACATCTGCCATAGGATGTGGGGACATAAATTCCCTTGACCCAAAAATTCTCTTGTCTCACAGACTTGGCTTTGGCTTTGACTTTGCCCCGACTCGGGGTTGCCAAGCTGCACCCTCTGGGAGCCGAATTGGGATTAGCTGTGCAGATCGGCGATGTACATACCAGACAGGTTGCACCTGCTAGTGACTCTGAGTCCTTTAACCCTCCTGGAACCTCAACTGAGTATTTTTGGGAGGAAATAGAGTGCAACCCTGCACCAGGTGTTTGCTTCCTCAGACCTCTGGCCCCCATATGACCTGGATGAGCCGGCATTATAATCGGAGTCACCTCTTTCCGATACTCCCCTAGACAGAGTGGGAGAAATACTGCAACCTTGCCAGGTGTTGTCACAGGCAAATATCTGGAGCCGTCTGTAATGCCTCTGGTACACAGAGCATAGTTTGTTCATATGATTAAAAAGAAGCATAGCCCCATTAGATCAAAGATTCAACTGCTTTATCGATACCCACATGGTTGGAGTCTCTTATGAAAGAATCTCCAACAGTCCTCTCTATTGACCGGAAATGATCATGTCACCACCGTGAACCAGGTGTAGCTCCACAGGTGTCTGATAGACACAGCTCAAAAAAGGCTTCCTAAGCCAGGAGCTCTGCAATGGCAAGTCAAATTTCACTACACCTTTTGGTGCAAGTAATAAAAAATGTCCTTTGCATTTAATTTAATTTATTTTCAATTTAAAACTTTATTGGCATGATAAGATACATCATTATATTGCCAAAGTATTAAACATGACCTCAGCTGGTTGAGCCGACCTCAGCCGGCAGCATCTATGATTATAAATGCTCGGTGCTACGACAGCTGAGCTAACCCGGCGGTTGCCCTGGATGCAGATATTTTTAACTCACCGGCTGCTGATATCTTAAGCAGCAATCGCTGACCTGGCTGTGTCGGCAGCCGCATATCATACCCTAGCTCCTACGGAGCCCCACGATGGCCTTCAAATCTGTCCGCCTGCTCCCGTTCGGAGCTCCAATGCCGATAGCCGTAAATATGGAATCCCAGCTCCTTATGGAGCCTCCACGGAGGCCTCCAAATTCGGCCGCTTGCTCCTTTTCGGAGCTTCCATGGCGGCAGCCGCACAGGCTGTGCCCATCAGCTACTCGGGCCCGCTGTACCTGCTCCTGTTTAGAGCCCGCAGTGGCCCGCTGAAGTATAAGATTAACTTACCTGCTAGAGCAGGTTCGAACTGCTCCGACTCGCCCGCCATGCGTCGACGTATTGACGCGCATGCGGCTGGCGGGCTCTTCACTTAGTCACTCACGTGACATTGATCTAAAATCTCCTGTGAAGTACTTTTGTTGATTTGCACAGGAGAGTGAAGAAGCAGGAATGACCATGGTGACCCTTAAATTTGTTGGCTGTTGTACTGAGACAGTGCAAAGTGGAGATGGACTCTATCGAAGGGATGCTGGTTTGCATGATGTGCTGGATTGAATCCACATACCTTGGCAATATTTTGCTATTGTGCGCAGAGCAATTGTTAGATTTAGCTATGAAGTATCACAATAGAAAGCTTTCAATGGTGCATCTATAGAAATTGACAAGAGTCATTTGGACATGCCATATTTCCTTAGTCTTCTGAGGAATGAGAGATGTTGGTGTGCTTTCTTGGCTGTGGCATCAATGTAATTGGACTTGTCATTGGCTTGTTCATGTGCGCTTAAGTAGAACTGAGATCGATAGATTTCTGGAAATAATGGGAAACAGTGTAGTCAAGTAAAATTGAGTTTATTGTCATGTGCACAAGTACAGTGAAGTGCAATGAAAATCCTGCTTGCAGCAGAATCAGGTACATAGACTCAAACTTAGAAATTATACATAAATTCTACAAGACAATAAAAATTAAAAAATACTGCAAAAAAGACATAAGAAATCCCCCCCCAAATAATAGATAAACCAAATTGTTGGGTGACTTCAGCATCTGTGAATGAACTGATCAATACCTCATGTTACGGTGACTCGATTACCTCTTCTTGTTTAGTATAGCCTTGGTTCAGGAATAAATATTGGCTTGAACCCTAAAAACATTAATTGTTCCTCTTGAACTATGGCCGGTGATCATTTACTTCTCACTGAATTTAGTTTAGTTAATATTGTCATATGTACCGAAGATTAATAAAATAACTTTTGCTTGCTTGTTATTCATTCAAAGAAAAGACTATACATGATTACAATCAAGCAGTCTACAAATAAATGATAAAGGGGACAATTTTAATGCAGATAAAATCCGATTAAAGATTGTTCAAAGGTGTCCAATGAGGCAGATAGGTAGTCAGGAGCACACTAACTGATGAGAGGACTGTTCCTTTGCCTGATAACAGCTGGGAAGAAACTGTCCCTCAATCTGGGAGGTATGCATTTTCAAACGTTTGTACCTCTCGCCTGAGAGAGTAGATGGGGATTTGGTTTAAAGTCGCTTCAAAAAGACTCTTGAGTGAACACACTCAGTAACTGGCCAGAAATTGGACAGCTTTCAGAATATATTAAGCATAAATAGTTTTACAATTACAAACATGTCTAACTTTGTTGAACATTGAAAATATGTTATCATTTGGAGCTGTGATGGGTGCTAGAAATTACAGGTACAAACATAGAAACATAGAAAATAGGTTCACGAGTAGACCATTCGACGCTTCAAGCCAGCACCACCATGCAATATGATCATGGCTGATCATCCTAAATCAGTACCCCATTGCTGCTTCCTCTCCATATCCCTTGATTCCATTAACCCAAAGATCTATATCTAACTCTCTTTTGAAAACATCCAGCGAATTGGCCTCCACTGCCAACTGTGGCAGTGAATTCCACAGATTCACAAATCTACCCCTTATTCTTAAACTGTGACCCCTGGATCTGGACTCCCCCCAACATCGGGATCATTTTTCCTGCATCTAGCCTGTCCAATCCCTAAAAAATTTTATATGTATTAATAAGATCCCCTCTCATCCTTCTAAATTCCAATGAATATAAGGGCAGCCAACCTATTCTTTCATCATATGTCAGTCCTAACCAAGGAATTAACATGGTGAACCTACACTGCACTCCTTCAATAGCAAGAATGTCCTTCTTCAAATTAGGAGATCAAAACTGCACACAATACTCCAGATGTGGTCTCACCAGGGTCTTGTACAACTACAGTAGGACCTCCTTGCTCTTGTACTCAAATCCTCGCACTATGAAGGCCAACATGCCATTAGCTTTCTTCACTGCATTCTGTACCTACATGCTTAATTTCAGTGACTGATGTACAAGGATATCCAGGTCGTGTTGCACCTCCCATTTTCCTAATCTGAACCCATTCAGATAATAATCTGTCTTATTCTTGCCACCAAAGTGGATAACCTCACATTTATCCACATTATACTGCATCTGCCATGCATTTGACCACTCACCCAGTCTATCCAAGTCACCCTTCAGCTTCACAGCATCATCCTCACAGCACACACTGCTACCCAGCTTTGTGTCATCCACAAATGCTTGATTTAAATATAAGCTAAAATTAAGGAGATTCTGTAACAAGCTCCTGATCAACAAATCCTGATCAACAAAAATTTCCTTTCCAAATATTACACTCCCTTCCCTCAACATTTAAACCTCTGCATGGTTTCTGTAAATATGAAGAATCCTAACCTCCTTCCATAAACAGTGGCCTATTGTTAACTTCAGTGTGACCTGAATCCCATGAGAAACGTTAGCAACACCAGGTAAAGTGTCACTTCAAGTCTCCAACAAAAAAGGAGACCATGGATAACAATTGCCCCACCAACTATGATCAGAGACTGCACTGCTGTAACTGACTGGGATAAATATGATTACACAACTCCTCCACCCAACTACATTTTGCTGCAATAATCTTACTTTAGCCGATACAGTTTAATTCATGAGTTCTATTTGCTTTCGTTTTCAGAAACTCTGCTTAAATACATTCTGATGCATGACTAAACATGGTGCTATAGTCTTCCTAAAAAGACTCTTAAATACACAATGCTTCCTTTTTCCTAAATAAGCCTTTATTCATGAGCATTGAAACAGATTAAGGGATACAATTTTTCTTTACTATTGGTCCCAGATAAGAGGTTGGTGTGCAAAATTAAAGCTTATGGAATATATTGGCACAATTTGAGGATTAGATGAGAGAGAATATATTAAACTTTCTTTGGTGGCAGACCAATGGGTGTGTTTTATCTGTCCGGTTTGGGGATCTCATATTCAAATACAAATCAATAATTTGGACAAAGGAACCATGTGCAATATTTCCAAGTTTGCAGATGACACCGAGTGAGGGGAGTGAAAGAGGAAGGGAAAGGGGAAGGGGATTGAGATGGGTTCAGATCTATGAGGAGGATTCAAAGAGGCTCCAATGTGATTTAGAAATAGTGGGTAAGTGGACAAATGCATGCAAATTAAGTTTAATGAGGATAGATGTGAGGTTATGCACTTTGGCTCAAAACATAGAAAGGGGAGTTATTAACTTAATGGTAATAGATCTGGCAATGAGACCTGGTATCAGGAGAAGTCCCTTTTTCCAGAAACTGATGAAAGTGTGGCATTTTCTACTGCTGAAGGCAGTAGAGGCCAAGCCATTAGATATATTCAAACAGGAGTTGGATATATCAAAGACATTAAAGGGGTGGAGAGTAGGCAGGAGAATGGGTAGTGGGGAGGATATTCGGCCATTGAAAAGTGAAGCAAGCATGCCCGAAGGGCCAAATAACCTATTCCTGCTCTGATTATTTATTTGCATTACTATTCTGGAATCATTAATAATTTGTGGCTACTACTCCTTGTTTTGTTTTACAAACATTTGCAGCAGTGCAAGCATACAGCGCTCCACTGTCAGAATGTGATTCCATTGCTTGTGTATTTCATTATCTTTAAATAAAATTGCAATCTAGTTCCTGCCCCAATTTAATCTTCTCCCTGAAAGCTATCAGGGGAATATGAGATTTTAGTGTAGGGAGGAACTGTAGATACTGGTTTACAATGAAGATAAACACAAAAAGCTGAAGTAACACGGTGGGTCAGGCAGCATCTCTGGAGAAAAAGAATAGGTGACATTTTGAGTCTCGACCCGATAAGTCTCCTATTCCTTTTCTCTAGAGATGCTGCCTGACCCATTGACTTACACTAGTTTTTTGTGTCTATATGAGATATTTGTGTGGGAAGGAACTGCAGATACTGGTTTGCACCTAAGATAAACACAAAATGCTGAAGTAACGCAGCGGGTCAGGCAGCATCTCTGGAAGCAAAGAATAGGTGGCATTTTGGGTCACTAGCTGACACTAACTTTTTGTGTCTATGAGATTTTGTGTTCTGTTTCATATGAACTTCCAACAATAATGATTTGCCATGACATGGCAAGAGCTACGGTGGGGAAGAGGGTGCAGACGTTGGCTGGAATGGTAAAGGTATATTAATTTGAAAGTATGTGATGAAACAGTAAATGTTTTCTTTACAAGGCTGCTGTTGCTGGAAAACTCCTAAGTGCATGAGATCCAAGGTATCTGCCTTACATGAAGAACGTTTTTTTTTCCTTTGTGTCATGAGTGCACAGTCTGAATTATCCCAGGATCCCTTCTGGGAGTGACATGAGAGAAAGAACATTGGCAAGGCAAGATTGCGACCATTTTTAGGGGAAGATAGTTCACATGGAACGTTAGTTACTGGCTATCATGGAAAGTGAATAGAATTTATTGTAAATTAATTAAAATTACTGTTAATCATGAAGTGAGACATAATTAGAAAGGGATGGTGAGACAATCTGTATTTGGTAGTCAGTGGGTTGAGGTTAGTAGTTGAAGAATGCAACAAATGGCTAATGTTTGTATGCCAAGGATGTAATTGGTAGTAGAGAAATGTAGAGCTTGGTAGTTAGATAAATTAATTCTTCACGATTGGGGGTTGCTGTTTGTAAAGTAATTGGGTTAGTTGCTTGGTAGTCAGTGAAAGGGGTACTTTGTGACTAGAGGGTGGCAATTATTGAGATAGTTTGGCTCAGGAGATCAGGATGGAAAGGTTCTGGTGAGAGTTTCAAGCTGAGGTAATTATTAACTGTTTTCATAGGGTGACAAAGAAAATAAGTTACGATAGACATGAATACTGTACATCCAGTCCCTCATTACCATTCAACAATTTAATACTGATCTTTTATCTGGTCAAAAGTCCAATATATCTTAAGTTCCACAACATCTGGTCAGTAGTCCAATATATTTCCAGCAGAAGTCCAATATATCTTAAGTCCCACAATATCCAAACAAAACTCTATCTTGGATATGGTCTTCAAGTGTGGAGAATTCCAAATATTCAGCATCCTTGGGTGGAAACATTTATTCTTATCTCTGTTTTGAATGGCTGACTCCTTACTTGAGTCTGTACCTCGAGCTCCAAGCAATAACCTGTCAAAGGCTAGAGCAAAGTGGTGGATTGGGTTGAGAAATAAATATGGACTGAAATTTCTGAAGCATTTTTATCAACAGGGTTATCAAACTTTGAGAAACACCAGACAATGCTACCTTCAAATTAACTTCAACATTATTTTAAAGTAGGTTGCCACAATCATTTGTTAATCTCAGCAGTGCCATTATATACGAACAACGCTTTAAATGAAGCTATCTTTTTATGTTATTTTCCCCCAAAGATTTCATACTTCTGATTGGTGTCATTAATCTTTTCATTCAATCGTATCTGAAAAAAGTCCTTGAAAATGCTTTCAACTTTCAGAATGGGTCCTTGGAGGCAGTGTTTGAAAAAATAACTCATGGATTGATTTTCCTATCATGAGTTGGAATAGCATTAATATTGATTGCCTCAGGAAGATAAAGTAAAATAAAGGTGGATAAGAAACAGCTGCAGCTAAATTCCCTTGTAATATTAACTGAAAATCTCTTTTGCATGTTGTTGTTGTCATTTGTAATTTGAACACAAGAAATCTATTTTTAACAACATTGATGCCTGAGCATCCTATTATCAAACATATTAAAATGTTTAATTCAATGCTTTCATTTTTTTGAGGATCTTATCTTAATTCTGTTTTTTATGTGGATTTTGTTTATCTGTGCATTTATTTTTCCAATACTTTGTGTAGCCTCCCAGATTTAGTTTTAAATCAATAGAAACACATAGAAAACATAGATCTCTCCCCTGGAACAGGTACACTTTTGCTGAGAATATTCACAGCACCACAAGGTAATAGTCCATCTCTCCCTGAAGAATAGTTATCCATTCACCTCAAGTCTTTCAAGTCTTTATCCAACTTCCTGTTGAAAATTATCAGAGCTGCTTCCAGTGCCATTTCATGGAGTTTATTGATGAGAGAATGACTGTCAAAAATATATTGACATACCACCTCTAGAGTTCAGAATATAAATGGACTTTGCTGATTGTTCTATTGCATGAAGGATTGAACTAAATTGAACCTAAAATGCATTATGTTGGAATTTTCACTGATAAATTAATTAAAAAAAACGTTTATTTCTGTGGCCATCTTTGTTTCTGGAATGCTTCCACAATCAACAACATTTCAAGAATGATCATATTTATGTGCAACAGTTTTGTGACAATCATACATTGTCATAACACTTTACCGTAACTTGCAAAGCAGAACCGATCAATGTGACAACAGCACAATCAACACTCCCAATGAATTAACACAAACGAGAATAGAAATCGATTTGAAAGGCTAATGTGCAGTATAGATTCTAAAAACAAAAATGTTGGAACATTTCTCAAAGACTAAATCACCAAGCCCATTCCAATTGCACAATAATTTAAAAGCTCGTTATCACCAGAATCTTGTCACTGCAATCAATAATGTGATGCTTTATTAGCTTGGTTGAAAGTTTTTCAGACCACATACATTGTGGAAAAGACTACACTATCTGCTGCTTTCATTTTGTAGATAATCTGCTGCTCCTATTTTATTGAAAATAGAATAATTAAAGTTTACAGCCTGTATGTAATTTTCAAATAGAGGAAATCTCCATTGGTTATTTCTTGCAAGCATTTGAGATGAATTGTTGGTTTTGTGTGTTATCAGAGATGAAAATTATACAAGAGATGTGATCAATAAACTACTTCCACAATTACCAGATTGATTATTGCATATGTTTCTGATTCACCCTGATGAAAATGCTTTCAGGAAAACTTATTAGAAAACATACTAAAAATTTCACAAAGATTACGCAAATAAATTTTACACAATTTATATTTATAAGTAAACACAAAAACATGAAACATTTGGGGTGTGCCTTAAGAAATAAATATAACATTAAAAACATCATTTCGAAACAGAATAACTTGCTGAAATCTTGTACAATCATTGTTGTTAATATATTTTTTTAAATGACAATGCCGAAAAATGCATCTCAAGAGACACTTAAACCCCTGTCTCACAGTACGAGTTCATTGCAAGAGTTCTCCTGAGTTTGCCCTGATTCGAACTCGGAGATTTACGGTAATGGCCATTCGTCGGTACTCGGGGTGCTCATGGACATTTTTCATCAATGTGAAAAATCTTCACGAGTCTTCCCGTGCTTACCTGCCATTAGTGACTCTTCCCAAGTACCTGCCGTTAGCACTAAGAGATGTCCCCGAGCTCCGACGTACCCGTTACGTTCATTCGCCGTGCTTACCACGAGTTTGATTTTTTTTAAACTCGGGAGAGCTCTTGGAATGAACTCGTACCGTGGGACAGGGCTTTAAAGAGGAATGACTGACTGATCTTGATACCAACCTAAAAATCAAAGAAATGCTTAAGATCATAGGTGGTGGGATGGGATATTAGAAGGTGGGGGTGATGAAAGTGAGGGTGAAGATGAATGGGAAATTAGAGATGGGAACTTGGGCTAGGGAGTTGGTAAGTTATACGAATGGGTAAATGTGGGTGGTTGTTGGAGGTTGGATCACTGTGGATTAATGATTGAGCATTGGACAGGGGCATTGGAGAAGATGCTTGCAGGTGGGAACATTTGAGGTTGGCTTGGGCTAGTTCTTTGGGATAGATGCACAAATGTGGAAGGTGGAGATGAGGAATCAAGGATTTGGTGTTGGGAAACAGAGTTGAGTGTAGGATGTTTCGTTTAGTTTATTGTCATGAGTTCCGAGGTACAGTGGAAACCTGTTTGTTGCATTCTATCTGGTCAGTGGAAAGACAATACGTGATTACAATCAAGCTGCACACAGTGTAAAGGTACGGAATAAAATGAATAGACTCGGGTTCGAATCCGACTACGGATGTTGCCTGTACAGAGTTTGTACGTTCTCCCCGTGACGTGCACGGGTTTTCTTTGAGATCTTTGGTTTCCTCCCATACTCCAAAGATGAGCAGGTATGTGGGTAAATTGGCTGAATATTACCAATCACAGCAGAGCATGAAACATTCATCGAAGTGAAATTTTCAATTTCAATGTTATAAAGAGCAGTTCTTGTTTACTAACAGAACAACGAGTTTTCACTGACCATTTGGGCAGCACAGTGGTGCAGAGGTAGAGTTGTTGATTCCAATCCCAGGTTCAATCCTGACTATGGGTTATAGGTTTTCTCCAGGAGCTCCGGTTACCTCCCACACTCCAAAGACGTACAGGTGTGTAGGTTAATTGGCTTGGTAAAATTGTAAATTGTCCCTAGTTTGTGTAGGATTGTGTTAATGTGTGGGGATCGCTGGTCGGTGCGAACTTGGTGGGCCGAAGGACCTGTTTCTGCACTGTATCTCTAAAACAAAAACGAAATAAAACTAAATAAAATCAGGTCTCGAAAAAGCTAATTAAACATAGTTTGAGGGTCTTCAATTATGTAGTTGGTATCTCAGGACCGCTCTCTACCGGCAGCCTGAAGCCGCGGTCTGCAGAGCTCCAGCTGGCACGGAGTCCACAGCCCGGGATCCCTCGTGGGGGACCCGGGGGAAGCAGAAGCTACCACTGCTGGCCCGTGGCCTATTTCTACCGCAGCCCTAGCGTGGACTTACCGTCATCCCTGGAGGGGAGCTTCGACCGCCGGCCCTGCCGTCTGCGGTGCTTCTGGCTGTGGCGGGAACATTAAATCTGCGACCGCCGGCCTGTGGCCTATACCAACCTAAAGCCGCGTTCTCCGGTGGGGAAGAGCCGACTCTGGACCTAACTAGACTTACCTTGTCTGCACATCTGGACGCCCGCAGTGATGGCTGCGGAGGGTGGAGGTTCCAACCACGGAGGAAAATGAAGGAGGACTGGCCAAATTTTGTGCCTTCCACCACAGGATTGAATGCTGTGGTGGATGTTTGTGTTAAATTTTTATTGTGTATTGTGTGTTCTTTATCATTGTACCGCTGCTGGCAAATTCATTTCACTTGCACTTTATGTGCAATGTGACAAATAAAACCGTATTGTATTATATTGTAATGTAGTTGGTGATAGGATGGTTCAGTTGCTTGATAACAACTGGGTTTGTGCTTTCACCAAAATGACCAATCACTTGTATATGAACATCTCATTTATACATGGTAATAATATTCATGAGGCCCATATGAGGAGCTATCCACGTCAGCCTGAAAACTGACCCTGTGCACAAACCCAGTTCCACTGCCTGTGAATGAATGAGATCAGTCAATGCTCAGTTTGCTCCACTGTGAAGGCACGGATATAGTTAAACCTAAGTTGCATGGCTGACCTTCAGATGGATCATCCTAGGATAATGTTCAGCCAGTGGCTCTGCTCCTTCATGGCTCTGCATCAGTCAAAGCCATCCCCAGGGATATAAGCTGAATAAGTCAATCAGCATTGGTTCATTGAGCAGGGCAGGCTTGCTTGATATCCAACTTTGCTTGAATTTACTCTCAGTTTTCATCATGGTTTTTTTTCACCTTGAATTATCCTTTCTATCACCCAACTCACAACTCCCATATTCCCTCCTTACTGGATATTGAATGCCAAACAAGTTCTTTCTTAGGTCCCAAGGCAATAGGACAACAAACATTGTCTGTTTGGATTTTACCAATTTATATGACCATGCCAATAATAATAATAATCAGAGGGAGGAACTTGACACCAATTTTAATCACTGGAAAAAAATATTAGTTAAACTAATGGAGTCACAGAGTTGTCCACAAATCTTGACTTCACTGGAAGGACTGTTTAGGTCCCTGGATTATGGTGAGGGAGGAGAAGTAAGAACACTTTCTGGGGTTGCAGAGAAAAAAAGTTGTTGATTGCTCTGTTTACTGTAGAAAATTAATATAATGGAGCAGTTGACAAGCATTATTGCAGTCCACAGAAAGTAGGTTTCAAGAGCACTTATGTGCCAATATCACATTTGCAGGTAAATTGAAATTATGGTAATCTTAATATAGGAGCATGGAGAAAAGTTTTTTTAGACTATTGTAATAAAGGATTAAATGAGTATGTACTGCCACAGAAGACAGTGGAGGCCAATTCACTGGATGTTTTTAAGAAGGAGTAAGATTTGGCTCTTAGGGCTAAAAGAATCAAGGGATAAGGGCAAAAAGCAGGAACGGGATACTGCTTTTAGATGATCAGCCATGATCATATTGAATGGCGGTGCTGGGTCGAAGGGCTGAATGGCCTACTCCTGTACCTATTTTTCTATGTTTCATTGAAATACTCACTCCCCAACATGTGGCTTTATTCGAATCAGTTGAACTCAGCGTTGAAGGGGAAATCAGTCAGTAGCTGACATCCTCGTATCTGGCAAGTAATGATGACCAGAGATTATTTTTTCTATACCGAAAACAAATAACTATTCAGAAAAGGGCTATGCCTGCCTCTGAAAATCTCATTGCATTGTGCATGTTTAAACAAAATGGCTTGGTTCAAAATCTTGAGAGTAATCTGCTTGAAGATTGTTAATTTGGACAAGAATATGGAGTTTTACAATAGCTGTCTTTTAAGTCAGTGATGTGAATAGATTGAAAATGAGCACACACTAAATCAAAATAAAATGAACATTTAGGCCCAGCAGATCTGTAGGAAGCTGCTGATGGTGGCAATAACCGGGATGTGCCTTATGTCCTCCAGCAAGTATTCTGGAACTATTGATCGTTGTAGAAATAGTTTGGGAACATGTAACAGGGATGGAATAGGACAGCGGGTGTCATCAATGTGTGAGAGAGGTTAATTTGCAGATTAAATCAGTAGTAAGGATGACAAATGCAATGCCAGTGTTGGTGAATCTGTGACTGGTGAAGTAATTTCATTCAGAGGTGACCAAGGTATCAAAATTAAAGAGCTACAGACATCTCACTGAAATAGTGGGGATGGGGAAGGGGCTGGTATCATAGACATGGGCTGGTATTTTAGGTATGGGAAGGGGGCAGGAATATGAAGTGATTTGATTAATTTAAGAACTGTGCCAAAGGACATCTGGAAGCATAGCAATAATAGGTGAACTTCATAACAGGAAGTGGGCAATAGAGTTATGGGTAAACATAGTTTAGGAAGTGGAGACTGACAAAGGTTGTACAATAAATATTTGGAGTAATGGCTGAGGTCAGCATGAGCCCTGATGAGTATTTCAGCAGCAGATAGATTGAGGCAGGGTAACCAGGGTCCCATTTTGTTGAACCTTTATTTTCATGACTACACAACATCCAGTTTTTCAGGAAGGATGATGGCACTATCTGACAAAATTGGGAATTAAATCTTGGAGAAGCACGTATAAATTGCCACACAGGGAGCTCCAGTGTTTAGCTTATTAAAACCTTGTGGCAGCAATACATCTCAGATGGAAGTATAACATGAACATCACCACATTCATTGTCTATTATACGGCCCACTTGATGTTCAGTTAATTTGCTATCTATGGGACTATGCATCAGGTAAGCCATTTATTAGGAAACTCTTACTGAAATGATGGTTTTGCACTTTCTACCTCCAACACTTTTATTCTGATTTCAGCCAAATGATCTCAAATCAGAATAAATTCAACCTCGATAATTGCATTTCTCTCGAAGTTAATCCAGCTCTATTACATTGTTGCTCTCATTAACATCTCCCAGACAGCACCCAGTGTTAATGACAACATTGCATCTGCTGTTAATCTACACCCTCATGCTGTTGGGCTCATTAATTTCTCGCTGTGACTACCCTATACTAATGACTGGATTTCTACTGATGCTAACTTTGGAATTAAATTGCTTGCTCAATAACAGCAACTTGTTTATAGACATTTAATTATTCTTCTTGAACCAAATCATGGAAATTGCAAGCATGACATTCTGAGAGTTAAATCGTGCAAAAATTGTGTATCATTTGGAATGAATAACTCACTGATCTTCAATTGATCAAACAGAAATTGCGAGAGATGAATGCAAATAAATTGGGCTCATTGTAACAACGGCCGGCATTTTTACAAGCTGCTGTGTTCATGATAAGCTAGAAGCAATGATGACAAATCCAAGCTGTCTGATTTAAAAAAAATGCTATTTATGTTTTCAAATTGCCGATAATGGCTGAGTAAAATGTAAGCTCTTACTGTTGAATAAATAACAACAAACTTTAAGATTAAGTATGAACCTTGAGTTGTTAAAGGCAACTACTCAACATAATAGTTTTAAAACTGTCTGGCTAGCTGCATGCAAAGTGTTTATGTTGCAGGATGCCATACAGTGGATTTTATTACACCCTGGAGCAACAATTTTAAATTGCTACCACTAAAACACAGTCATGAGTCATTAAATATCTTCTAATGTTGCTTCCATAGTATATCCATAGTACAAGTACTATGACCTTTATCTTCTGTGAGATTAAAACATGCTTCACTCACAATGATCTTGCCTTGAATATTTACATAAAATGTTAAATATTAATGCATGCCAGAACAAAAAGTGTAGGATATAATAAATATTACTTGGCAGGTGCGTAGCTGATTTGCATAAAAAAGCGAGTTCCTGCTTCAGTCTTTGCCAGTGATGCCCTATTACAGCTGTTTTTTGGGAACTCCTCACTGATACATTGAGCGGTTTGTATTTGGACACTTGTTTTCATTTTGAGTCAGAATAGGCATCCGTGTTCCAGGCATTATTATTGAACATCACCTATTGAACAATTATTGAAATTATTGAACAATCAAAATTTATAGCACAAAAGAGGGGTATTTGGTCTACCATTTGCCAAGAATGTGCCATTAAGTCTATGCTGACTAATCATCCACCGATCCATTTTATTCTCCCCACATTCCCATCAAATCCCCAAAGGCTCCATTACTTACCTACAGTAAAAGGCAAATTACTTTGCCCAGGTAACCTACCAAAGAGCATGTTCTGGGGATGCAAGAGACAGCAGATCAACCAGAGCAGTTCTTTGAGTACCCACTTCCTATGTTCTAGTCGCTACGTCTAAGCTCCAAGTTAAGTGTTCATCCAGGTACCCAATAATTTTCTTTTGAGGATTTCTCTAAGACCATGCTCTCTGACAGTGGGGTCCAAACCCCCACCAGCTTTAGATGAAAATATTTCCCGAAGTTCCTCTCTAATCTTTCAACCAATTAATAGTAAGATTAAATGAGAACTTACCAGTTTGAAGTTTGATCTTTATTTTATGAGGAGTTAGGATGAGGGATTACGTGAAGAGCCCGCATGCACGTCGATCTTCAAAGCAGCGGTGTGAAGTCAGAGATAACAGTTGTTGAACTGAATATAAGAAGATACGAGAAACTAGAACTACCAGCTGACCTTTATGAGTGAGGGTTGGGAGCGGAGGGCACGTAATCCCTCATCGTAACTCTTCATAAAATAAATTTTCCATCTTTGAGCACTAGCATTAGTTTGTAATATAACTGAAGATTTAAAGACCAAGTATTGGAGCAATGCTGAATACTGTTCATCCACCATTGTGACTGATAGCTTCAGCTGGTAATAGCTTAGGTCTATTAACAATGGCCTACATGGTGCTTGAGAAGTTGCTCCTTTGCACGTTGTAAGATCTGATAATGCAAAGACCCAAATAGCACAGCTGAAACAGCTACTAATTTCCAATTACACTTGATGAATTGAAGGCTGCTTGATAACAACAAGGTTGTTACAGGCTTCTATTAATTCCAATCTCTTGCCTCAGGGCGGAGTCACGGACAAGTTAATAGATTTAAAGGTAAATCCCAATAATCTATAACTTTAGCTGGTATCAACTTAAATGTAACTGGATGGATGAGAAACCCCAATTTCTCAATAAATATATATAGTTTTGCGGCTGAAACATCTAATTTAGCAAAATACAGCATTTAGAATATCATCCAGATAGGCCATAACAAGTTTTTTTAGCTTTGAGCAGCCGAAGCACTGTTCTAGTAACTTGGTAAATAACCTGGGAGCTGAAGTTAGCCCATTTTGCAACACTTTAACTGTTATCATTGCCCCATCCAGCTAAATTTCAAATATGTCCGGTGATCCCTGTGAATGGAAACAGAATAGTATGTATCTTTGAGATCGATGCATGCCATAAAGATGCTATGGAAATAGTAAAATTAAATGAGAACTTACCAGTTCAAAGTTTGATCCTTATTTTATGAGGAGTAACGTTGAGGGATTACGTGAAGAAGCCCCGCCAGGTACATGCGTGTCATATTTCAAAGCAGCGGTGTGAAAACACAGAAAGAAATAGCCAAAGTAACATAGTAAGGCTTTAAGAGGACTAGAACTACCAGATGATCTCTTAGATTATGAGCGAGGGCACGTAATCCCTCAACGTTACTCCTCATAAAATAAAGATCAAACTTCGAACTGGTAAGTTCTCATTTAATCTTGCTATTTTATTTCGGAGTCACGTGAGTGACTACGTGAAGATTTCAAAGCTCTGTGTTTCCATGCCGTAGATACACTCCATACGACAATCTGCTTCAGTTGACACAGTAGTGAATAAATAATATATTGAACATTGCTTCAAATTATTCAGTAACTATTTTAATAATAATAACAAAAAACACTAATAACCCCTCTGTCCCGGGGGAAATTGCAAACAATGATATATAAACAAAGCAAATAAATTAAATGGAACCCAAAACAGCATGCCCAAACCGTGGCACTGTCTGTACAGGTTTGTCATAGAATTGAGAAAATGTTGATTCTCTAGACCATCCTGCGGCTGTGAGGATTTGGTCTAGCGGCACATCCTGAGCCTTCGCCGCGGATGTTGATGCCGCCCTGGTGGAGTGAGATTTAAATACATGAGTGTCAACTCCAGCATAATTGAGAACCTGTTTCAACCATCTAGAAATAGTTTGTACTGACACTCTTTTATATGGCTTTTTGTGACTAATGAGCAGTCCTGTCTCAGAACCTCTGAGATTCCTTGTTAACGCAATATATTGGCTTAAATGTTTAACTACACATAACATTTGGTCAACAGGATATGCTTTAAACATCACCTTGGTTCCTGCGATCCCTGGCCTGCTTTGTTTGATTAAATCATAGACATAAAATGTAATGTCATCTAGAGACAAATGCATACAATCTATTTGTAACAATTGTAATGTTTGTACACGTTGTGCAGAAACCAGCGCCATTAGCATAACTACTTTAAGAGTTAATCTCTGCATAGATAATGACGTAATTGGAGCCCTTTGCCGAAGCAGTGTGAGAACTATACTGATATCCCAGATTTCTTTATAGCTAGGCTTAGGAGGGTTTTTGTTAAAAATTCCTCTCATAAATCGGGATACTAACGGCTGAGACCCAATAGGTTGTTGTTGTTCTGTAGACTGCCCTAAATAGGAGGACAAAGCACTCCGAGCACTGTTAATGGCACTATAACTCAGGTGCTCATCAAAATGCAAATTAGCAAGGAACTCCATCACATATGCTTGCAGTAAGATAAGATATATTTGATTGTACACAGAACATCTCCGATTTCTTTATGTGCACCACATATTGTTTTTTAGTGCTATTTCTCCAGGCTGCAGCGATAACCTCCATGGTCCTGTTCGATAATCCAAGGCCTTGGAATGGTCTGGTCAGAACCTGCAGACCAACAAATTGATACGGTCATGTAACGGGTGACTTTCTCCTGTAACTGGATGCACCAACAAATTACTGCAGCTGGGAATCATCATGAATGATTGAGCCATCATTCTCAGTACAAATGGGAACCATGGTTGTGTTGGCCAATCTGGGGCCACCAAAATGCCTGTGGCGGAGTCACGCTCTATTTTGGTGAGACATTTCATGATCAGACAAAATGGAGGAAATGCATAAAGAATGAGTGCCCCCAATGTAACGAGAATGCATCCACAACCACTGCTCCTGGATCTAGCTCCCATGAAACATATTTAGGCACCTGGTGATTCAATCTGGATGCGAACAGATTAATATCTGGCAACCCAAATCGAGTGACAATTGTTTGAAAAATCTCAGCATTTAACATCCATTCTATATTGTCATTAAACTTTTGCGACCTATGGTCTGCCACCCGATTATCTATACCTGGTAGATAAATGGCTGAAACTCAGATGTTTCTTGAAATACACCAATGCCAGATGAGGTTAGCCAAGTTATCACATGATACTGATCTTGCTCCTCCCATATGATTAATATATGCCACTGCTGTGGTGTTATCAATCTGGAGTTGAACGTGTAAATTATTCATTGTGGAGCAATATGCTTTTAACCCATACAATGCCCCCAATAATTCCATATAATTTATCCCTTGTGTGTGGAGAATCAAACCTTCTTGTTCAGTCCATCTACCCCCACAGCTAGACTCAGTATCTGTAGCCCCCCATCAGAGAGCGCTTACATCAGTCTGTAAGATCACTGATGGTTCGTGCACCAAAATGTTATTGGTAGCTTGACTAACATTAACAATCCACCACTGCAATTCTGCTAGAGTTGTGGTTGGTAACTGCATAACCCGATCAAAATGGCCTGCATGCTCTTTTAATGCTTGTTCTGTTGCTCTTTGCAAATGTTGATAATGCAAAGGTCCGAACTGTACTGCAGGAAAAGCTGCTACCAATTTCCCAATGACCTTGGCGACTTCTCGGATGGAGGGATAAAGCTTTTGTGTAAGGCAAGTACAGACATTAGCAATATCCACAACCTTTGCTGTTGGTAATGTTACTGTCATAGCAACAGAATCAATAAGAAATCCCAAATACTCAATATTTTGGGTTGGCTGTAACTTGGACTTAGGTGGATGGACCAAAAACCCCAATGTTTCAAACACATTTTTGGTTACAGCAACCGATCCTTCAGCTGACTCTTTAGTGTTGTTGATAATTAAGATATCATCTAAATAAGCCAAGACAATGTGATTGTGGGCCCTCAATAGCCCCAGCACAGGTTTTAACAATTTAGTAAATAACCTAGGTGCTGAGCTTAATCCATTAGGCAATGCTTTGTATTGCCACAGCTGTCCCAACAAATTAAATTTCAACTACCTGCAATAATGAGCATGAATTGGCACAGACTAATATGCATCTTGCAAATCAATAGTTGCCATATAACAACCCTGTGATACCAGCTGCTTAGCAGTAACGAAGTTGTCCATTTTAAAGTGCCTATAGAGAACTGAAGAATTTAAGTGAGTGCGGTCCAGAATTACTCTACAACCCCCATCTTTTTTAGGTCTGGGGAATATATTAGACACAAATTGTGGAGGATGATTAATAGTAAGATTAAATGAGAACTTACCAGTTCGATCGTTATTTTATGAGGAGTAATGATGAGGGATTACGTGAAGAAGCCCCGCCTGGCGCATGATCGGCATACTTCAAAGCAGGGGCATGAAAAACACAGAACCTAATAGCCAGAGTAAGATAGTAAGGCTCAACATAGATTTAGAACTACCAGATGATCATTCATTTTATGAGAGTCGGGAGTGGAGGGCATGTAATCCCTCATCGTTACTCCTCATAAAATAACGATCAAACTTTGAACCGGTAAGTTCTCATTTAATCTTACTATTTTACTTCAGAGTCACGTGAGTGACTACGTGAAGATTTTGTTGCTCTGTGTTTTTTATGTCGTAGATTCATTCCATACGACAATCTGGCTAAGTCAACACATAAGTGAGTAAATAACCTTTTTCAAAATTCAGCTTCAGTTTATTTAATAAGTCTTTTAATCATAAAAGAACAAATAATAACCCCTTTTATACCAGGGGAAAATTACTACAAAGTGATAAAAGATATAAAGTGATAACATAAATCGATAATATCAATCAATAGTGAAACAAAGCAGATGATTACAGTGAACCCAACACCGCGTGTCCAAAGCCTAGCATCGTGAGAACAGATTTATCGTAGAACTTTGAAAATGTTTCTTTTTTTTTTACCACACTGCGGCTTCTAAAATTTGGTTGAGCGGCATGTCCTGTAACTTCGCCACGGACGTAGCTGCAGCCTTGGCTTGGGCGGATTCTTGTTAAAAATCCCTTTCATAAACCGGGATATTAATGGATGAGACTCAATTGATTCACGGTCAGAAATTTGTCCTAAATAGGACGATAAAGCACTACCAGCACTATTAATGGCACTATAACCTACGTGCTGCTCAAAATGCAACTCAGCAAGGAACTCCAATATGTTTGAAATGTTCACAGTATGATAAGATATTTTTGACTGTCTACAAAAGACTTCCCATTTCTTTATATGTGTCATATATTGTTTCTTAGTGCTATCTCGCCATGCTGAGGCTATAACATCCATGGTCCTATCCGACAGTCCAAGGCCTTGCAGTGGTCTGGTCAAAACCTGCAGATTAACAAATTCATATGAACATGTAATGGATGAATTTCTTTTGTTACCGATTGTATTAACAAATCACTGCAGCTAGGAATCGACATACATGGTTCCTTAATCATCCTTTACATCAACGGGAACCATGCTTGTGTGGGCCAATTTGGAACCACCAACAACCCTGCGTCAGAATCTTGTTCTATTTTCTCAAGACATTGCCTAACCAGGCCAAATGGAGGGAAAGCATAAAAGAACATATTTCCCCAATGTAGCAAAAATGCATCTACTGCTACCGCACCTGGATCGGGTTCCCAAGACACGTATTTAGGCAATTGATGATTTAATCTTGATGCAAACAGATCAATGTCTGGTAACGCATACTGCATGACAATTTTACTGAAAACTTGTGGGTTTATCATCCATTCTGTGTTGTCTTTAAATACCCTTGATCTTTTGTCTGCCACCACATTGCCTTTACCTGGGAGATAACTTGCTGAAAGCCAAATTTGGTGCTCAATACACCAATGCCATATCTGATTGACCAGACAATCACATGATACTGATCTTACTCCACCCATATGATTAATATATGCAACAGCTGTGGTATTGTCTACTTGTACCTGGACATGCAGATCCTTTTTTGTAGGACAATAGGCTTTTAATCTGTAAAATGCCCCCAATAACTCCAAATAATTAATACCATATGTTTGGAGAAACAATTCCTCTTGAACAGTCCATCTGCCCCCACAGCTGGTGGAATTATCCGTCACCCCCCATCCGAGAGCACTTGCATTTGTTTGTAAAAACACTTCAGGCTGCAGTATTAAAATGTTTTTAGCAGCTTGTGGAACATTCTCAATCCACCATTGTAATTCCAATAAAGCTTCCTTTGTTAATTGCATAGGCCTATCAAAATGGCCTGCTCGCTTTTTTAAAGCTTGCGTTTTTTCCCTTTGAAGTTTTTGGTAATGTAATGGACCAAATTCCACTGCAGGGAATGCTGCTACTAACTTACCAATGTCCTTTGCTACCTCTTGGATGGAGGGACAAGGTTTGTGAATAAGGCCCCAACATACATTTGTAATATCAACAATTTTGTCCGTTGGTAAAGTTACTAACATAGTAACTGAATGAATCACAAAACCTAAATAATTAATTGTTTGTGCTGGCTGCAGCTTGGATTTAATTGGATGAATCAGGAAACTTAGCTTTTCAAACACGCTTTTAGTTGCTGAAACTGATTTTCCAGCTGAATCCTGATTAGTACTGACAATTAATTGTTATATGGTTATATGGTTATATGGTTATATGGTTAATTAAGATGTCATCCAGATAAGCAATAATGATGTGCTTTTGTGCTCTTAATTGTGCTAAAGCTGGTTTCAACAGCTTTTTGAAGAGCCTAGGAGCTGAATTTAACCCATTAGGTAATGCTTTGAATTGCCACAGCTGTCCCAACCAATTAAATTTTAAGTACCTTCGAAAAAACCGACGTATTGGTACTGAATAGTACGCATCCTTCAAATCTTTTGTAGCCATATAACAACCTGCTGATATCAAATGTCTTGCAGTGTTGAATGTTTCCATCTTGAAATGTTTATACTGGACCAATGTATTAAAGTTTGTAAGGTCCAGAAAGATTCTACAACCACCATCTTTTTTATCTCTTGGATAAAAATGTTTGACACAAATTGGTGTGGATGCTTAACAGTTTTTTCAATAACACCTTTTTTCAGATTCAGATTCAGATTCAGATTCCTTTATTGTCATTCAGACCTTTCGGTCTGAACGAAATTTGTTACCTTGCAGTCATAACATGTAATAAATTAAAACAAAACACACAATAAACACATAATTTAACATCCACCACAGTGAGTTCACCAAGCACCTCCTCACTGTGGTGGAAGGCAAAAGTCTTAAGGTCTTTGTCATTTTCCCCTACTTGTTCCCCCTCTGCACTGAGGCAATCCAGGCCTTCGATGTCATCGTCCACCAGGCCCGCGGCCGAGCCTCCGAAGCCAGGCCGCCACCGCCGCCGCCGCCGGAACGCCGGAACACCACCACAGCTCCCAGTCAGGATCGACCACGGGAACGCTGGAGCCGCCGGAGCTCTGAAGCCGGGCCGCCGCTGGAGCACCTGCTGGAGAGCCGCTGGAGAGCCGCCGAAGCCGCCGGAGCGCCGAAGCCGGGCCGCCGCTGGAACACCCGCTGGAGAGCCGCCGGAGAGCCGCCGGAGCCGCCGGAGCGCCGAAGCCGGGCCGCCGCCGGGACACCCGCTGGAGAGCCGCCGGAGCGCCAATGCCGGGCCGCTGCTGGAACACCCGCTGGAGCCGCCGGAGCGCCAATGCCGGGCCGCTGCTGGAACACCCGCTGGAGCCGCCGGAGCGCCGAAGCCGGGCCGCTGCTGGAACACCCGCCGGAGCCGCCGGAGCGCCAATGCCGGGCCGCTGCTGGAACACCCGCCGGAGCAACTGCTGGAGCGCCGAAGCCCCGAAGCCCCGAAGCCGGGGCCGCCGCCGCCGCCGCTGGAACACCGGAGCTCTGAACGCTCGCCACAGCTCCGAGGCCACCAGCTCCGCCATTAGGCCTCAGCACAGACGGAGACGGTGACGGGGGACACGACAAGAAAAGGTCGCATCCCCCCGAAGGGAGAGACTAAAACCTTGTTTCTCCCCCCCTCCCCCCCCCCCCCCCCCCCACACAAACACAGCCTAATAAACCAAAAATTCTAACTAAAAACAGACACAAAAGGACAAAAAAAAAGAAAAAACAGACGGACTGCAGGTGAGCCGCAGCTGCCACGCAGCGCCGCCACTTCCGGAGTTTAACCAATTTGTTAATTTCTTCATTAATTTCTGCTTTCTCAAGAGCAGAGAACATTAAAGCATGATTAGGTTTATTATGTACCGGTGGATCAATACCTTCTTTAAATGGTATTGTAGCTCCTGAAACAGCTTGTAAAATAAACCGATCAGATGTGATGCAAAACCATTCATCATAAAACATTTTTAATCTCCCACCAACTGGAGATTCCTCCAAAGTTTCTTCCCCCCATATGGGTGAACATTAGGCTGTGCTGGATGGAAATACTTCCTTACCATACTCCTGCCTCTGCTTGTTCAAAAATCAGATCCCCTTCTTGGTGTAGCTAATAGATTTAGCCTCATCATCCATTTCTCTGATTTGTTTAGGCAGGTTTTCTCCAAATAAATAGCCAGGTGTTTGAACACTACTTGCTCTGCACAGCCCTGCAAATCTAGGAATAAATATGGGCCGAATCGCAATTTTCCTCATACAATTGAACTCAAAAAAGGAATTGCACAATAAACCCAGTGTATCTTTTTGGATTTTGATCATTTCCGACCCTTCCACTTGCTTTCCAAAAACGGTGTGAAATAAGTTTGAGGACGCTTTGAAAACGTATTTGTTGTCCCCTTATGACTGATGACATAGGTGCCTATATAGTCGGATTCACCGTAGGTACCCTCAATGAGGTGCAATTTTCTGGTGTTTTATATAAATCTGCTGTTTCAGCCATAACAGCTTCTTGAAGTGGGTGAGCTACCATATAATTAATGGCAGCCAGGTTTTCTTCCATAGCCTCACCACTTCCTTCAGATATAGCAAAATCTCTTGCCACATCAGGCACACATGGCCTTCTCCTTTTACTTTGTGATGGGTACTCACAAACAACATCACCACTTTCAGGGTCTGTCTCTTGCAGCCCTGGTACTTCTGAGATTTCATCAAAGGAGACTTCCTCCAGCCCAATCCCTGGGTCTGGAGTTTCATATTCCCAATTTGGCATACTGCCATATTCTGGATATGCAAACCCTTCAGGGTCTGTTTAGGAAAATTCTGGGTTCTTGGACCCTTGCCTCATAATACTTTGCATAACTTTCTCCTAATGTTTCCATTTTAAGCCACATGGCTTTATTATCCGGAGGGCTTTTATTATCAGAATCATCATCAAAAGCCACGGGCCTCACAGATTTCTTTTTACTTTTCTTAGGTACATTTTCCTCTGTGGCTTCTGCTTGTGGAGCAACTACAGTCTCACTAACAGGTAATTCGACGGCCACCGGTATCAGAACCGGCTCTGCACTAATCTCTTGTCCCGATTCTTTCACCTCACCCCGGGACAATCGTTTCACCCGCGAAACCTTCCTCTGAGATTTCTCCATTTCTTTTTAGTTTCACTTTTGCTGGCTCTGTACGCCAGCATAACGTTTTTTGCAATGCCCTGAAAGTGAATTCACATGCACTTACCTGCGGGCCCGTTCCTTACCGCTTAGCGGAGCTGCGCTCTGCAGCTCTTGCTCTGCCGTCAGCGTCGACGTAATGCCGATCATGCGCCAGGCGGGGCTTCTTCACGTGACTCCGAAGTAAAATGGCTTTCTCAATCACTCCTTTTTGGCATAAATTCGTAATCTCATCGTTTACCTGTTCAGTCTCTGGAGCAGAAAACACCAACATTTTATTTGTATTTTACTTACAAAATTCTTAAGGGGTTGGACAGGCTAGATGCAGGAAGATTGTTCCCGATGTTGGGGAAGTCCAGGACAAGGGGTCACAGCTTAAGGATAAGGGGGAAATCCTTTAAGACCGAGATGAGAAAGACTTTTTTCACACAGAGAGTGGTGAGTCTCTGGAACTCTCTGCCACAGAGGGTAGTTGAGGCCAGTTCATTGGCTATATTTAAGAGTGAGTTGGATGTGGCCCTTGTGGCTAAGGGGATCAGAGGGTATGGAGAGAAGGCAGGTACGGGATACTGAGTTGGATGATCAGCCATGATCATATTGAATGGCGGTGCAGGCTCGAAGGGCTGAATGGCCTACTCCTGCACCTAATTTCTATGTTTCTATGTTTCTATTAGGCTTGTGCTGTTGAGGTGGATCTATCCCTGAGGTAAACTCAATGGTAGAACCTGACACAGTATTTAGTACAAACATATCAGACGTTATACAGCACCATTCATTATAAAACAATCGTAATATACCTCCAATAGGAGGTTGTCCACCAGAAACTTTATCGTTAACAGAAAGTCCCTGTACCTCTCCAGTTGGCCTGTAAGCCTGTTGTATGCCTATATTGGGGTTGTAGCCGATCTGTCTTGGTGGGTAGGGTACACAAAAAGCTGGAGAAACTCAGCGGGTGCAGCAGCATCTAAGAAGCGAAGGAGATAGGCGATGTTTCGGGTCGAGACCCTTCTTCAGACTGGTCAGGGATCAGGGAAATGAGAGATATAGACGGTGATGTGGAGAGATAAGGAACAATGAGTGAAAGATATGCAAAAAAGTATCGGTGATAAAGGGAACAAGCCATTGTAAGCTGTTTGTGGTGTGAAAATGAGAAGCTGGTGCGACTGGGGTGGGGGAGGGAGATAGAGATAGAGGGAATGCCAGGGCCCGAGGGCTGAGGGAGAGGTGGGAAGGGGAGGAGACAGCAAGGGTTAACAGAATTGAGAAAATTCAATATTCAAGCCCAAAGGATGCAGACTCCCCAAGCGGAATATGAGGTGCTGTTCCTCCAGCTTGCGGTGTTGCTCACTCTGGCCGTGGGAGGAGGCCCAGGACCGAGAGGTCGGATGCGGAATGGGAGGGGGAGTTGAAGTGCTGAGCCACCGGGAGGTCGGGTTGGTTATTGCGGACCGAGCGGAGGTGTTCGGCGAAGCGATCGGCAAGCCTCCGCTTGGTCTCACCGATATAGATCATCTGGCATCTGGAGCAACGGATGCAGTAGATGAGGTTGGAGGAGGTGCAGGTGAACCTCTGTCGGACCTGGAAGGACTGCTTGGGTCCCTGAAAGGAGTGGAGGGGGGAGGTGAAGGGACAAGTGTTGCATTTCTTGCGGTTGCAAGGGAAAGTGCCCGGGGAAGGGGTAGAGTGGGAGGGGGGGGGAAGAATTGACAAGGGAGTTGCGGAGGGAGCGGTCTTTGCGGAAGGCAGACAGGGGGGGAGATGGGAAGATGTGGCGGGTGGAGGGGTCACGTTGGAGGTGGCGAAACTGGCGGAGGACTATATATTGTATTTGCCGGCTGGTGGGGTGAAAGGTGAGAACCAGGGGGACTTTGCCCTGTGTGCGAGTGGGGGAATGGGGAGCGAGGGCAGTGTTGCGGGGTATGGAGGAGACCCTGGTGCGAGCCTCATCAATAGTGGGGGAGGGGAATCCCCGTTCTCTGAAGAATGAGGCCATTTGTGATGGAAATGGCCTCATGTCTTGGTGGATATCCTCGTTGCCCCACTGACCTCCCCCTGCTGGGCCCAGCACCTGGATCCAACTGTCGGTACATAAACCCAGGCTTTCGAAATGGAGGCCTAGAGATGGTTGGCTTCATCAAGCCAATAGTTTTTGCATCCTCATCAATCTCACAAATTTGTTTCACAAGATCCGTTCCAAACAGGAATTCAGGCGTTTGAACATTCGTCGCCTTACACAGAGCAGCAAGTTTCTGATTGAGAGTTGGCCTGATGGCGATTTTCCTAATGCAATTAACCTCAAAAAACGCATTGCATAACATAGCCAACATATCTTTTTGTATTTGAATTATCAGTGTCCCTTTTACCATTGTGCCAAATGCAGTAATTGTAGCCGTCACCAGTTAGAGGACGTGTTGATATCCTGTCCCCTCATAGAAAGACTCATGGGTGCCCATATTGCTGGGTTCACCGTAGGCACTTTCAGTGATGCACAGCTGATAGGTATCTTATACTTGTTTGTGGTCTCTTGCATCATAGATTGCTGGAGCTGGCGAGACACTAAATAGTTGATGTTGTTGGCAAGGGACTCTTCCATTGCCTCACCAGTCCCCACTGGAAAAGCAAAACTCATTGCTATTTCTGGGACACCCGGAGCGTGGCTCTTGTGCTCTGGTGTTTTCACATAAGCAAGGACACTAGAATCAGGGTCAGCTGCATCCTGCCCTGCTTCTCCTAATTCATATTGTAGGGAGGCATCCTCCAGTCCTAAACAAGGCGCTGTAAGGAAATCCCCTTGCTGGTATTCCATATATTCCTCTTGATTTGGGCCTTCTTGCACAGCTGTCTGGGGAACCACTGGGGCCTTTGACCCTTGTTTTATCAAAGTTTGGAGCATCTTCTCCATATTTTGCACGCTCCCTCACATTCTTTTATTATCTGGGGGGAGATAACACTGGTCTGACAACACTGGTCTGTTAGACTTCCTTTTTGCCTTCCTATGGCTATCAGTAGCCTCAGGCTGCTGAGTATCTGGAGCTAGTGTAGAATGTTCACACTCTAGCATAACTGCTGCCGGTAAAACGGCACCCAGTATCGGAACCGGAGTTGCTGCGCTAATCTGCCGACCCGATCGAATTTGTGAATCCTCATTGGACCCACGCTTACTACGCACCCTCCTACCTGACCGCTCCATCTCTCCAAATCCTACTGACTGCTCGAGCCAGCTTGACGGAGTTTTACTCCCAGGCAAAGTTTTCAAAACCACTTACCTGCGAAGTTTCTACTTACTGCTGGTGGAGCTGCGCCCTCCAGCCCGTTCAGTGCGACATGCGCGTACGTAATGACGCGCATGCGCCTGGCGGGCTTCTTCACGTAGTCGCTCACGTGACTCCAAAGTAAAATTAGTTGTTAGACAGTAACGAGGTTTCCTATTCTGAAATGTCTATAATGCACATGCGAGTTGAATCAAGGATGAACCGACATCCACCACATTGACAACGAACAGGCCACGCCTGCCATAATTCCAAGCCTGCCTTGAAAGGCAACTCCAGCCATAATTCCGAGCCTGCCTCCGAGCTGAGGAAGAGGATTTCTTGGAATGTATGCGGGATAGTTTTCTAAACCAACATGTGGAGGAACCAACGAGAGAGCAGGCTATTCTAGACTGGATATTGAGTAATGAGGATGGGTTAGTTAGCAGCCTTGTTGTACGTGGCCCCTTGGGCAAGAGTGACCATAATATGGTTGAGTTCTTCATTAGGATGGAGAGTGACATTGTTAATTCACAAACATGGGTCCTGAACTTAAAGAAAGGTAACTTTGAGGGTATGAGACGTGAATGGGCCAAGATGGATTGGCAATTGATTCTTGAAGGGTTGACGGTGGATATGCAATGGAAGGCATTTAAAGACTGCATGGATGAACTACAACAATTGTTCATCCCAGTATGGCAAAAGAATAAATCAGGGAAGGTGGCACATCCGTGGATAACGAGAAAAATCAGCGATAGTATCAAAGAAAAAGATGAAGCGTACAAATTAGCCAGAAAAAGCAGCCTACCAGGGGACTGGGAGAAATTCAGAGACCAACAGAGGAGGACAAAGGGCTAAATTAGAAAAGGGAAAATGGAGTATGAAAGAAAACTGGCAGGAAACATAAAAACTGACTGCAAAAGTTTTTATCGATATGTGAAGCGCAAAAGATTAGTTAAAACAAATGTAGGTCCCTAGCAGTCAGAAACGGGTCAATTGATCATGGGGAACAAGGACATGGCAGATCAATTGAATAACTACTTCAGTTCTGTCTTCACTAAGGAAGACATAAATAATTTGCCGGAAATAGCAGGGGATCGCGGGTCAAATGAGATGGAAAAAATGAGTGAAATCCAGGTTAGCCGGAAAGTGGTGTTGGGTAAATTGAATGGATTAAAGGCCGATAAATCCCCAGGGCCAGATAGGCTGCATCCCAGGGTACTTAAGGAAGTAGCCCCAGAAATAGCAGATGCCTTAGTGATAATTTTTCAAAACCTTTTAGATTCTGGAGTAGTTCCTGAGGATTGGAGGGTAGCTAATGTAACCCCACTTTTTAAAAAGGGAGGGAGAGATAAAACGGGGAATTACAGACCTGTTAGTCTAACATCGGTAGTGGGGAAACTGCTAGAGTCAATTATTAAAGATGGGATAGCAGCGCATTTGGAAAGTGGTGAAATCATTGGACAAAGTCAGCATGGATTTACGAAGGGTAAATCATGTCTGACGAATCTTATTGAATTTTTTGAGGATGTAACTAGTAGATTGGATAAGGGAGAAGCAACGGATGTGTTGTATCTGGACTTCCAGAAGGCTTTCGACAAAGTCCCACACAAGAGTTTGGTATACAAACTTAATGCACATGGTATTGGTGGTTCAGTATTGATGTGGATAGAGAACTGGCTGGCAGACAGGAAGCAAAGAGTTGGAGTGAACGGGTCCTTTTCCGGATGGCAGACAGTGACTAGTGGGGTGCCGCAAGGCTCAGTGCTGGGACCCCAGCTATTTACAATTTATATTAATGATTTGGATGAGGGAATTAAATGCAACATCTCGAAGTTTGCGGATGACACGAAGCTGGGAGGCAGTGTTAGCTGTGAGGAGGATGCTAGGAGGCTGCAGGATGACTTGGATAGACTGGGTGAGTGGGCAGTATAATGTGGATAAATGTGAGGTTATCCACTTTGGTGGCAAAAACAGGAAGGTAGACTATTATTTGTATGGTGACCGATTAGGAAAAGGGGAGATGCAACGAGACCTGGGTGTCATGGTACACCAGTCATTGAAAGTAGGCATGCAGGTGCAGCAGGCTGTGAAGAAAGCGAATAGTATGTTGGCATTCATAGCAAAAGGATTTGAGTACAAGAGCAGGGAGGTTCTACTGCAGTTGTACAGGGTCTTGGTGAGGCCACACCTGGAGTATTGCGTACAGTTTTGGTCTCCTAATCTGAGGAAAGACATTCTTGCCATAGAGGGAGTACAGAGAAGGTTCACCAGGCTGATTCCTGGGATGGCACAACTTCCATATGAATAAAGACTGGATGGACTTGGCTTGTACTCACTGGAATTTAGAAGATTGAGGGGTGATCTCATAGAGACTTACAAAATTCTTAAAGGGTTGGACAAGCTAGATGCAGGAAGATTGTTCCTGATGTTGGGGAAATCCAGGACAAGGGGTCACAGTTTAAGGATAAGGGGAAGTCTTTTAGGACCGAAATGAGAAAATCGTTGTTCACACAGAGAGTGGTGAATCTATGGAATTCTCTGCCACAGAAGGTAGTTGAGGCCAGTTCGTTGACCATATTTAAGAGGGAGTTGGATGTGGCCCTTGTGGCTGAAGGGATCAGGGGGTATGGAGAGAAGGCAGGTACGGGATACTGAGTTGGATGATCAGACATGATCATATTGAATGGCTGTGCAGGCTCGAAGGGCCGAATGGCCTGCTCCTGTTCCTAATTTCTATGTTTCTATGTTTCTATGCCTCAAAAGACAACTCTGGCCATCACAATTCCAAGCCTGCTTGGAACCCTTGTATACTGTGCAGTATAAACTAATCTCATGTTATAATTTTAGCTTATAAACGGATCTGAATCATTGTCATTCGTACAAAAAACAAGTGTAAATATTACCAACTTATAAATGGTCCACATACCCCATGTTTCGGAAGGAACCCGACCCACCTACCTCCATGATTACTGGTGGTCTTATGGTAAGCCCAAAGGCCCCTGATGCGGGCTCTATTTCCGTGCTTGATTTGGAGAGTAGGGCTGCTGGGGTGCGTGGATTCCATATTTTCCCTGAGGACCGGCTTGAGCCTCGGCCTGAAAGACTTCTGCCCAGCTTTCAGGCTGCCACCTGCTTCAGTGAACCGCTTATTGCCGATGGAGGCGTGGGGTGTGTTGTCACCGAAACAATGCAGCTTTCTTCATCGTTGGTACCTTGATTAACCATATAACCATATAACCATATAACAATTACAGCACGGAAACAGGCCCTCTCGGCCCTTCCAGTCCGTGCCGACCATTTGTTTTCCCCTAGTCCCATCTACCTGCACTCAGACCATACCCCTCCATTCCCTTCACGTCCATATACCTATCCACTTTACTCTTAAATGTTGAAATCGATCCTGCCTCCACCACTTCTGCTGGAAGCTGATTCCACACAGCCACCACCCTCTGAGTAAAGAGGTTCCCCCTCACGTTACCCCAACACCTCTGTCCCTTAATTCTCATGTCATGCCCTCTTGTTTGAATCTTCCCTACCCTCAATGGGAAAAGCTTATCCACGTCAACTCTGTCTATCCCTTTCATCATTTTAAAGACCTCAATCAAGTCCCCCCTTAACCTTCTGCGCTCCAAAGAATAAAGACCTAACTTGTTCAACCTTTCTCTGTAACATAGTTGCTGGAACCCTGGCAACATTCTAGTAAATCTCCTCTGTACTCTCTCTATTTTGTTGACATCCTTCCTATAACTAGGCGACCAAAATTGTACACCATACTCCAGAATTGGTCTTACCAATGCCTTGTACAATTTTAACATTACTTCCCTACTCCTATATTCAATGCTCTGATTTATAAAGGCCAGCACACCAAAGGCTTTCTTTACCACCCTATCTACATGCAATTCCACCTACAGGGAACTATGCACAGTTATTCCTAGATCCCTCTGTTCCACAGCATTCCTCAATTCCCTACCATTTACCATGATTAGTCCAACAGCTTTTGTTTCCTCATGCAGGTCTTACCTGTTTGGACAGGTCTTCCCCGAAGAGAAGATTCGGCGGCTGGACATTGCTGGCCTTACATGAGCCTGCAAATTTGGAATCAGACCTGATGGCGTTCTTCTGAAAGCAGTTAATTTCAAAGTATGCATTGCACATCAACAACAGGCCAATAATCTTTTAAAATTTGTTAGCGTTTCATTTCCTGGGTTTTCATGCCCCCTCCAATGTCACCCCAGATAGTGCTGTTCACTGCCAGCACTTTCAGGAACAATTTACAGGTGCATGGTATCTTACAGCCGTCATCTGTTCCTGCAATGATGTGTGTGAGGTAGCTGCTGCTTGCAAAGCTCATAACATGAGGGGAACTCTGGCCCCCTCCGGGTTGTCTGCCAATGGCTGGAAGCAGCTCCTTCGTTTGTGACGATATCGCGACCCTTGATGCCAGACATTTCTGGAACCTCACGCATGTACTCCAGTATGTTCCCCGGACATACTTCCTAGTTTGGAGTCAGTTACAGACTGACCCCTCGCTCTCCCCTCCACAGAGAGGGAGATTTGTAAGTGCCCTGAAACAGGTGCTGCCGCATGCCCCCGAGGATACCTGCACTGATATTGCCCCATTCCACGGGCCATATAAGGATGGAGCATCACATTTGTGGGATAAGCGTCCAAGGGCGCTATCCATGGTTCATCTGGATTAAACATCCGAGGACGTACCCATGTATGTCGGAGGGGTCCCTCCTGGCCTGACTCATCCAAGTCCATAGGCCCAACCGACTTACCCTTGGCTTTACCCCCTTTCTGGGGAACCACAGCAGTCTGGAAGCCGCTGAGCACTGTATGTCGGAGGGGTCCCTCCAACTCTGGCCCCCTCCGAGGCCTAACCGACTTACTCTTGGTTTTACCACCTTTCTGGGGAACCACAGCGGTCTGGAAGCCGCTGACCACATTGTCAGTGACTTGGGTGGTCAACCCGATGGCCACCGGCTACCTGCACTTCCGCCACTTCCGCGGTCTCCTTAGTTGGTTCCCCACGTTCCGTGACCGGGATTCCCTGCGGTCCGTAGCCGATTATATTATATTCAGCAGGAAGCTCTGTAAAAGAGATTCCTGCAAGTAAAAAACAGAACCTGGAAATAAGTTCAAAAATGTACCTTCAGGGTTTGAAACTTACCGCTGGAGGAGCAGCCCGCCTGCCAGCCAGTCGTTGCGCCATGCGTTAGACGATAATGACGTGCATGCGGGCTGGTGGGCTCTTCATGTAGTCACTCACGTGACTCCGAAGTAAAATTTAACCCTATACCCCATAGAAATTGGTGGTAGAGTTACATTGTGTCCTTAACAACTATAGTCATTTGGTGCTGATGTGGCATTGTAGTTAGGGTTGTTGACAATCTGTGCTTGATAGGAAGAAGTCATTCTTGAACCTGGAGATAATGGCTCTCGGTGCAATGAAATGATTTACTTGTTATGCAAAGAGGATGCCCAAAGAGAAACATGTCAAGTGAGATTGTGGGACAATTTGTACATTTTTACCATAGTTCAATTATATTTCTTCTTAAGATTCTATAAGTATTTGATGTAGACCCAGCAAATACTAAGCAATTCAAATTTATTGGACAGCTTATAAGAGAAAAGGAGTTGCAAGGAGATGCAGATGCTGGAGTCTTGAGCAAAACAGAAAGTGCTGGAGGAACTTAGTGGGTCAGGCAGCATCTTTAGAGGTAATGGACAGGGAACATTTCAAACTTTTTGTTTGCATCAGACTGAATAAGAATTCTGACCTGTAATGTCACCTGTCAATTTGGTTTGCTCAAAGAAAAAGTAGTCTGTCTCCCTGGATCCCCTTTATTTTGATGATAAATGGGATTAGTACAAGTGGCAGTATGGAGCAGTGCTAGCTGGTGTAGGTGTGGGGCCTCAAGAGGTCTTTGGGATATGGGAGAGCTCAATTTCTCTAGACCTCCTCCAGCATGAGCTGCAACTGGGATTGAGGATCTGTATGGCCTCTCCCACAGTCCCTGAGCCACTGGCAAGATGCTGTTGTGCTAGTGTGATTCAACAGCGATACACAATTAACCCAAACACACTGCTGCATGAATATAGCATTGAATCAAAGCACCAGAGCTGGAGCTGCAGCTTTCAGCCTTCATGCCTCCAGACATTGTTCAAATTAATCTCTTGATGGCTGTGCAAAGATCAGAAACCAGTTGTATTCACCTCCTGAAGTTCGGAGTCAATTAGAGCAATTGGGGGCTAAGGTACTGGAATTAGGCGATATTGGTTGAATTAGGGAAAGTGGAGCTGAAGTAAAAGATTACCCATGACTTTATTGAATTGCGGAGCTGGCACAAAGGGCTGGATGGCCAACTGCTTCTATTTATTTATTTCTTAAATTCTTACGAGTTGAGGATTGGCAATATTAAACTTCAAATGTAATGGAGAGGATGTTGGTGGTGCATATTATGAGCAGGGCTTGTTTTCCTTATCAGAAAGGATTCCACCATTTGCTGGTCCAGGGTTGTTTCCAAGGTCAGTGGCTGACTGGCTGGCTGTGGTCGTCATTGACCATGGGGTCCTGGAGCATTGAGGGTGTCAGGTGACTCAGGAGAAAAAAATTATCGGAAATATTCATCACAGTAACAGCTCAGGCTCAGTGCACAATTTGGACATTTATAATTGAAAGATTAAACGAGAACTTACCGTTTGAAGTTTGATCTTTATTTTATGAGACGTTGAAGTGAGGGAATATGTGGAGAAGTGGCCGCCAGCTGCAATCGTGTCAATCTTCAGAGCAGTTGTATGAAACCACAGACTAGTTGCTGAACTTAAACTATAGAAAGATTAACGACCTAAGAACTACTGAATGATCTTTATAAGAAGTAGGGTTGGGAGTGGAGGGCACGTATTCTCTCACTTCAACTTCTCATAAAATAAAGATCAAACTTCAAACGGTAAGTTCTCATTTAATCTTTCTATTTTATTTCGAAGTCACGTGAGTGACTATGTGAAGACTTCAAAGCTCTGTGGTTTCATGCAGTAACCCAATCTGTGTGTGAAACACAAACAGATAAACCATTAATGGTGGAAAAAACATGGGCTATTAATACCATGATGCTAACTTGCATACATGGCTATTGTTATTAACCGGACTATAGTCCCAATTGACTTTGAGTTAGACAATAACTCATGCAACACTGTGCAGAATTCTATTTGAAAATATCCAGATATATTCAATCAAATTTTATAATTTATTGACATGCACTATGTAAGCCTCTTGCAGTGTGATGAAAGGGAACTATTCATTCTATTGGCTGCTAATGAGAAATCAGCAATATCTTGAGACTATTGTTAAATATTTTTTTTATTATAGAAACATATTTATGAAAATTACAATGTTTTACATAAATGAAATTACATCATTATATATTTTCGTGATATTAATAATATTGATATTATTATTAATATTAACATTTGAGACTATATGCTTCTATATGCTTTTTTAATTTTTTTATATAAAGTAGGAAAAATAGAGATAAATAATGAAGAAAATATGAAAGCGAATGGAGTGTTAATCATTAATCCGTCATTTTTAGATATAGGCATGATTTATTATATATATTTCTTCATCCATTCTAATATTCAGGCCTCAGTCAAGCCCTCGTACCGAGCCGTTATGACTCTGTAAGTATTCAATATATGGAGACTATATCCCTCTGAAGAGATCTAACCTGTCCATTAGGACAAGCCTCAATCTCTCCAGATGAAGAGTCTCCGACAGTTCTATATTCCACATTTTAATTGTAGGGGATGTAGGGCCTTTCCAAAATTTTAATATTTATTTTTCCCCAATTATTAACCCATAATCAATAAAAATTCTTTGATTCGTTGTTATTAATTGTTCTGTTTCCAGTATTCCTAGTATTATTAGCTTTGAATCAGGTTCAAAGTTATATTAACAACATTCGAAATTATCCTAAATATTTCAGTCCAGAATTTTGTAATTTTTATACAGTTTGTAAATGAGTGTGACAAATTGGCTTCTAAATGTTGACATTTATCACATATAGGAGATACTTTTGGAAACATGTTATGTAATTTGGAATTTGAATAATATAGTCTATGTAGTATTTTAAACTGTATAAGAGAGTGTTTAGCATTTAGCGAACAATGGTGTATATGTTGTAAACTATCATCCCATACTACTGGTCTAATAGTTCGGCATAATTCATTTTCCCAAGATTGTCTATGTATTTCTGTTGATGGAATATCTAAAATAATGTTTAGAGTGTAGTCCATAAATTTGTTGTACATCTTGAAATGAAAGGAAGGAGTTTTCCTTATAGAGATCACCGATCTTAATAATTCCATTACTTTTCCATTGTAAAAAAGCTTTATCCATCATTGAAGGTTTAAATGTAACATTATTTACAATGCTAAGAGATAGTGGTATAGATTTTAGTTTTAATGTTTTCTTTATTTGTTTCCAAATACGTATTCCACTTTCTATTATTGGGTTTTCACTATAAGTTTTCTTAGCTAGATTAATATTAGTGAATATTATAGAACTAATTTCAAAAGGAGAACAATCTTCTTTTTCCATATTTAACCAAGTTGGTTGGTTATCTATTTCTTCTAACCAAAAATTCATATTTTTAATGTTAACCGCCCAATAATAAAACATAAAATTTGGTAGTGCTAGACCTCCATTTATTTTTGATTTACATAAATGTTTTTTATTTATTCTATGGCTCTTATAATCCCAAATGAAGTTAGTGACTAGGGAGTCCACCATTTTAAAGAAGTTTTTTGGGAGATATATCGGGATTGATTGGAAAATGTATAATAATTGTGGAAGAAAAAACATTTTTATTATATTAATTTTACCTAACATTGAAATAGGTAAAGTTTTCCAATATAAGATATTCTTATTTAATTGGTTCAAAATAATGGGAAATTAGCTCTAAATAATGAGTCAAATCTTTTTGTTACGAAAATTCCAAGATATTTAATTTTTTCATTTGTTATCTTAAAAGGGAATTGTTGTAATATGTGTAAATAATTTACCGTTATTGGCATAAGTTCACTTTTATTCCAGTTGATACTATATCCTGAATAGGATCCAAATTCAGTTTTAACAAATTTCGAATACTAGTTTCTGGTTTTGTGATGTAAAGTAGTACATCATCCGCATATAAAGACATTTTATTTTTAGTGTCTCTAGTATCATATCCATATACCTCCGGATGTGATCTCACCCTCAGAGCTAGCGGTTCTATTGCCAGTGCAAACAGTAAAGGGGATAAAGGGCAACCTTCTCTACAACCTCGAGATAAATTGAATTCAGGTGATAACATTTGGTTTGTTATTATTCTAACTGTCGGATTTGTATATAGCAATTTGATCCAGGTAATAAACTTTTCTCCCAATTTGAAAGCTTCCATAACCGAGAACAAATAAGGCCATTCCACTTGATCAAAGGCTTTCTCTGCATCTAACAAAATAACTACTAGATCTTTATTAATATCTCTTTTCGAGTATATAATATTAAATAACCGTCTCAAATTATATGAAGAGTATCGTTTTGGTATAAATCCTGTTTGATCAGGATGAACTAATTTATTAACAACTGAACTTAACCTTTGTGCTAATATTTTAGTTAATATCTTTTGATCAGTATTTAAAAGAGCTATTGCTCTAAATGACCCTGGTTCATCCAAGTCTTTGTTTATTTTAGGTAAAAGTGTTATAGTAGATTCATTTAATGTTTCTGGTAGTTTTTGCTGTATATATATGTGTTCATATAATAATTTCAGACGTGGTGCAATCTGATCATAAAATATTTTATAAAATTCCGAGCCAGTGCCATCTGGTCCCGGTGTTTTACCATTTTTTAATGATCTGATTGATTCTTGGATTTCTTTTATCGTGATATCAGCATTCAGTAACTCTATATTTTGTGAATCCAACCCTTTCAGGTTACATTTTTTTAAGAATGCTTCAATTCCTATTTTATTATCTGTTGTTTTAGCAATGTATAAGTTTTTATAATATTGCATAAATTTTTCATTAATATCTTTAGGCATGTTAACAATTCGCCATTATGTGATTTAATCCTATGGATTATTTTTTCAGCTTCCATTTTCCTTAGCCATTAATTTTTGAGGTTTATCACCGAATTCAAACTGTAATTGTTTAGTATGTTGATAAAGTTTAACAACTTGATCTGTAAATATTTTATTTAATTTATATTTCAGTGCTGCAATTTTATTATGTAATATAGTAGTTGGATTCACTGCATTCTGTATATCTAATTGTTTAATCTCCTTTTCCAAATCTTGCTGATCCTTATGATTCTTTTTATTATAAAATGCTTGGGAGGAAATCATGATTCCCCGGAGGTATGCTTTAAATGTTTCCCATAATAAGGAACAGGATATTTCCGGTTTATCATTTATTTCGAAAAAAATCTTAATTTGTTCTGTGATATATTCCTGAGTAATTTTATTTTCTAAAATTTGTGGGTTAAATCTCCACTGTTCTGATTTTTGTATTTTGCCATTTATTTTGATCTTGAATGTTAATGGTGCATGATCTGAAATTATAATATTATGAAAATTAGATTTATAAGTAAGTGAGATAAGTTTAGCATCCACCAAAAAATAATCTATTCTTGAGTAAGTTTTATGTACTGACGAGTAAAAAGAGTATTCTCGTCCAGTAGGGTTTTCTATTCTCCAAACATCTTTGATATTAGTAGTTTCCATATATGCATTTAATAAATCACTAGAGTGTGATTTAGTTTCCCTTTGCCTTGTAGATCTATCTAAGTATGGGTCTAGTGTACAATTAAAATCTCCTCCAATTATTAGATTGTGTTGTGTTAATTCCGGGATATTGTTAAATACCTTCTTAAGAAGGTATCGAAATTTGGTCCATATACATTAACAAAAATAATTTTTTGTATATTTAATTCTCCTATAACGATAATGTATCTTCCATCTTGAGACTATTCAATAACAATAAAGAAACTATCTTTCATCCCATAGGTACTAGCAAGCTCAGTGCACTTGTCTACCTAATGACACCCCCAATCTCTGCTCTGGTGGGTATGCTGTCAACTTCAAATGTACACAATCATGCCCATTTTGCTTATGAGATCATTCCCATAACAAGCTACCCTAATGTCAGTTATGACCCAGAGACCGAGCCAGAGATTGAGTGAAGACTGTGTTCCTTGTGCTGCGATCAGTTGCTGAAAGCATAATCATCTTAAAAATACTGCTCCCATTAGGAATACAGTAGAAGAATAAATGCATAATAATTTACTGATAGACATCGCACACTACAATGAGTGTAGGCTATTAGAGTGGTCATATAAAAGACACCCTGCACGACGTTAGTGAACAGCAGGTGAATAACCGATCATTTATTGTCCCACTTATGGTATAGAGAATGACAAAGCAGCACAAGCTGTTTCGATTCTGCTATCACATAAACGCATCTCTAGGCTCAAACTGAAAAAACACAGAAAACCTCTGTTACTTCCGTTTAACTTCCCATACAATCGTGCAGAGCTAGTTGCCCGAGAAGACAAGCTGCCCCAGCCATCACTAGTGACCGAGTAAATAGGAGTTGCTTCAGCTGACTTATCATGGCCTGAATGAATAGGCAAAATTGGCACTATTAAATTTCATGTTTCCTCATTCTTAATATCGCAAGTGGTATCTACTGATAACCCCCAAGTTTTAGCAGCTGCAGATTTTGCATATTATCTAAAACTCGATAACACAATACCCTTTGATCTGAGTAGGGCTGCATTGGCTTCCATCACTGGCTTTGTTATCAAAACACCAGATAATTTGTGCCTCATGTGTGTAGATATGACAAAGTATGCATCTTCAAGATCGATTCCCTGAATCAGTTAAATTGCTGAAAACCAATCATCCATCTTAAACTGGGTAACTAACATGATCAGATTAGCCAAATGCTAAGCAGATTCGACATGCTCCATGTTTCTGTAATCTTGAGAAATTCTGTAATCTCAGAAATATACCCCTCTTTTTCTTAGCCAGACCACTCATCCTCCGGTGAGATGTCATTAATTCCACTCGGAACCACCGTTCCTCTATTGACCATACGGACGGAAAATATTTTGGCTTCTCTTGCCGCGGAAGATGCATTATCTAGTTATTGATACATTTCACTGATAACATATAATCAGAATCTTATGACTAGGGCTGAAAACACAGTCTCCCCTTGATGTGGGAATACGAGTTCCCTTTCAACTCTTGACTATAAGAGTCAACACAAATTCTCAGCGTTCTTCCTCAGAGTGGAATTTAGCATAATGCAAGCCTGAATCAGGAATTGCTTCGCTGTTCTCTGACTGAAACCACTTGTCTGAGTTGCCAGAGTGCACAACACAATCTCTTCGACCCGCCACTCAATCAGGAATACTGGTATTGAGAGCCTACGGATTATTATAAATACATTGTTGATTCACAACATGAACCTGCAGATCAGATAAAAATATTATATGCCAGACCAGCTTCCTGCTGGTAGCTACCTATCCCAGAGAGGATGGCAATGATGTTTCCAATGAAATGGCAACCCTACTAACTGAGCAGAAATTTAAACATGTGTTGAGGGAGACTTTAACTACTTCATTCTACTGAGCAACCTGATAACCTCAATCACAGATGATGAAGCAGTGCTTCCCTGGTCAATGTGACACATATGGCCAGCCAGTTCCATGGTGGTCTACCTTAAACCAGGGTAACCAAGCTGTTCCCACTTGGAACTTACAGAGGTTACTATGCAAGGCACCCTGCCAATGTCTCCGCATCAACCTGATCTATCGCAGAGACAGTGAAAAAATATTAGACAGCCCATGCTGCCAGTAAACCCAAACCTGGGCTGACAGACTGCTCCATTTTGGAGTTTTATGGAGGTTAATAAAGAGACATTACCAGCCAGAGTCTCTGAAGCAGGAGCGATTTGCTTGTTGGAGCTTCAGCGAAGTTCGATTTGCAGCCCCTGTCTGTCATGCTTGCAATTTCTTCAGCTGGTGTGATTAGATAGATGATGCCGCTGGCTAACTCCTCTTGTAGTGGCTTGCCCGTCCCCGAGGGAACAGCAAATTTAGAGGCAAGAGCAGGCAGCTCTTCCTTTTGCTACTCTCGTACATCATGCATTAAAGCATGGGATTCAGGCACATAATCACGGTCGGAGTCAGCTCCATACTGATCTCTGACATTCCCTTAGAGTGGGAGAAATAGTGCAACCCTGAACCAGGTGTTGCCACAGGCATATGACTCAAACTGCCTGTGCATGCCTCCGTAACACAGAGCATATGTTGTGACACCATCTCCAATACACTATCCGAGTGGGAGGAATATTGCAACCCTGAACCAGGAATTGCTACAGGCATATGACTTGAACTGCCGGTGCATGCCTCCGTAACACATAGCATATTATTTCGCACCATCTCCAACACTCCTTTCATCTGAGTGGGAGGAATATTGCAAACCTGAAACAGGCGTTGCCACAGGCGTATGACTCAAACTGCCTGTGCATGCCTCCGTAACATGGAGCATATTTCATGCCACCATCTGATTCTTCAGAGTTCCAATTCAGACAAACGTCCAATCACATCAGCCATGGATGTGGGGACAGAGTCCCCTTGACCCAAGTCGTCCGAGAGGACTTGTCTCACAGACTTGGCTTTGACTTTGCCCGACTTGGGGTTGCCAAGCTGCTCCCTCTAGGAGCTGAATCAGGACTAGCTGTGCAGATCGGCACTCTGTCGGTATAAATCATCATTATTTATTATACTTACCAGACAGGTTGCACCTGCTAATGACTCCGAGTCCTTGCTCCGTTTTGGAGCCTCAACGGAGTATTTCAGGGAGGAAATAGAGCACAACCCTGCACCAACTGTTCCCTCAGCCTCTGGCCCTCATATGACTTGGATAAGCCGGCATTATAATCGGACTCACCTCTTCCAGATATTCCCCTAGACAGAGTGGGAGAAATACTGCAACCCTACCAGGTGTTGTCACAGGCAAATTACTGGAGCCATCTGTAATGCCTCCAGTATACAGAACATAGTTTGTTCATATGATTAAACAGAAGCATAGCCCCATTGGATCAATGATTCGACTGCTTTGTCGATATCGACATGGTTGGAGTCTCTTACGAAAGAATCTCCAACAGTCCCCTCTACTGAGCGGAGATTGTCATGACGTAACCCTGCACCAGGTATTGCTCCACAGGTGTCTAATAGATGCAGCTGTAAAAAGGCTTCCCAAACCAGGAGCTCCTTTCTGGAGCGTCAATGGAGTTTTTAGGGGAGGAAATATAACGCAACTTTGAACCAGGCATTGCCTCCTCAGACCTTTGGCTGACTCCTTTTTGGAGCATTACTCCGAACAGCCACCTGCTCCAGTGGAGCCTCATTCTGTGCCATAATGGCAAGTAAAAATTTACTACACCATATGGTGTATGATAATAAATGTCCTATCTGCTGCGATAGTCACAAACGTGACTGAACAGCAACCGCTATTAAAAACTGCCAGCTCTATTTATAACTGCCCTATAAATAGAGCACACACTATATGCTGGTCTACAGCTTATGCTGCCTCAGCCAGTAGCATCTATCTTTAAAAATTTGCAGGTGCTATGGCAGCTGAGCGTACCTAGCGTTCGCTGCCCTGGCCATGGCTAATTTTCAAAATCACCGTCTGCTGTTATCTTTAGCAGTGATTGTTAACATAGCCGCAGCTATATTTAAACTACCGCCTGCTACTGATCTTACCAGCAAGCTCGCCTAGCCGCGCCGGCAGCCCTAACTCCTAATGGAGCTTCCACTGTGGCCTCAAATCCGGCCGCCTGGTCCCGTTCGGAGCTCCAAATCCGGCAGCTGCAATATCAAAACCGTGCTCGTATGGAACTTCCACGGCGGCCTTCAAATTCGGCCACCTGCTCCCATTGGAGATCCAACGGCGGCAGCTGCAATATTGAATCTAGCTTCTTATGGAGCCTCCATGGCGGCCCGAATCCAGCCACCTCCATCAGCTACTCCGTACCCACTGTCTGCAGCAGCCCACTGAAAATAAAATTAACTTACCTGCCAGTGCAGTTTCGAACTGCTCCGACTCACGCGCCATGTATCGACGTATTGATACGCATGCGGCTAGCGGGCTCTTCTCCACGTAGTCACTCACGTGACTTCAAAATAAAACAGAAAGTAGGCATTCCATAATGTTAGTGGATGATCAGACAATCTCCTCTTTAATTATAGAGCATCCCACTCACATCAATGTGACTTCCTCTTCATCGGTGAGACCAAACAATTACCAAACAATAGTCAAACATTTTGTGGGACACTTGATTCGGCCCACAATTGCCATCTTGTATTTCCAGTTGCACATCGCTCCAATTCCCTTACCAATTCCCACACTGACCTGTCTGTCTGCAGCCTGCGCCAATGACATGCTGGGGTCAAATCCTAACTACGAGAGCGACATCTCTTATTCCATACAGGTGGCCTACAATGGTATTGTATGAATTTTCCTATTCATGTTAACCCATTTCCCTCGTGTTCCTCTCCCACTCCTCCTGGTCCATCCAAGCTAGTTACTGAGTCATACAGAATGAAAACAGGCCTTTCAGGCTGACTTTCCCATGCTGACCAAGATGCCCATCTACACTAGTCCCACCTGGTCATATTTGACCCATATCTATGTAATTGATGTCTCAGAGTCACCTTAACCGTATGTCCCCTGGTTCTTGATTCCCCTATATGGGTAAAAGATTCTGAACATTTACTGCATCTATTCTCTTTAGGATCTTATACACAACTATAAGATCATCGCTCATCACTCCTGCAAACCAAGGAAAAAAGTACCAGCCTGCTCAACCACTCGTAGCTCAAGCCCTGAAGTTCTGGCAACATCCTCATAAATCTTCTCTGCACATTTTCCAGCTTAATAACATCCATCCTTTAGCAGGGTGAACAAAACTGAACACAAAATTACAAATGCAGCCTTACCAACGTACAACTGCAATATAATATCTCAACTTAAATACTGAATACCCTGACTGATGAATGCCAATTGAAAAAAACGAAAGCCTTCTTGACTACCTTATCTACCTGTGCCGCCATTTTCCAAGAACTGTGTACCTGCACTGCTAGGTCCCTCTGATCTACAACACTCCCCAAAGTCCTACCATTGAGTCAAAGTCAAGCAGCATGGAAACTGGCCCTTTGGTCCAACTTGCCCATGCCGATTCATCTACTTGCCCACTCTTAGCCCATAACCTAAATCTGGCCCATCCATGTACCTGCCCAAATGCCTCTTAAATAGTATGTTATGCCAGTACCTGCAAAGGTACCATTCGCTGTAAAGATCCTACCTTGGTATGACTTCTCAAAATGCAACACCTCACACTTATCTACATTAAACTCCATTCTGGCTCCCTTTGTTCACCTTTACAATTCCGTCTGCCCACTATCCATATACCTAGAGATTTAGGTTGCTTCTCCCCTAGCCGACTCTCCTGATAACCCTCAACCACCCACCCCATCTAATTCAATTTTCCCATCATACTTCCCTTATCTGTTTTCACTTATCACCTTCCAGCCTCTGTCTCTACCTTCCCCCTCCACTCCCCAACTGACTCGTCTTGCCCATTGTTTTGTTTTGCTTATCTGTTTGCACCTTTTGCCCACCAGCCCCTGTCTATAGATTCTCCCCTCCCGCATCTGGAGGTCCATCTGCCTTCACTTCCATCTCACATGTTAGCATCTATCACTTTCCAGCCCCTTCCTCACCACTTCCTCTCACCTCTGACTACCTTCCCTCAAGGTCAAGACCCGAAAGATTACTTTGCCTCTGCAGATGCTGTACAACCCATTGAGTTCCTCCAGCAGTTTATGCTTTGCTTTAAACCCCTTCAATGCGTAACTCATTTATAATTGTAACTCAGTCAACCCAATACCATGTTTTTATCTGAAGATAGACACAAAAATCCGGAGTAACTCAATGGGTCAGACAGCATTATTGGAGAAAAGGAATATGTGATATTTCAAGTCGAAACACTTCTTCAGACTAAACCTATCATATCCATGTACCTATCAAATTATCTCTCAAATGCTGTTGTGATAGTAACGTTTAAAAACGTCACCCATTCCATCTTTCCAGAGATGCTGTCTGACCTGTTAAGTTACTCCAGCTTTTAGTGTCTATCTTCGGTTTCAACCAGCATCTGCAGTTCCTTCCTACACACCAGGTTTGAACCTTATATATTAATTTAAACATTCACTTAAAATCTGAATAGAATGCCGTAAACAGTAACAGAAAGAAAGACAGTATATAAACCAAAGCATATGATCCAGAACTTATCTTGTTGTACACAGACAGGCCTGCAGGCAGAGTGAACTATTCTCTCCTGATCCTGCTCTTGTTGCAGAGCTCACAGTGTATCATCTCTACCTTTGGTGTGTTTCAAATGGATTGATAAAGAGAAAGTAAAACAAAATGTTTAGCCTTGCAATTATAAGGAGAAAAGGAATGTGTGATATTTCGAGTCGAAATCCTTCTTCAGACTAAACCTATCATATCCATGTACCTATCGAATTATCTCTCAAATGTTGTTGTGATAGTAACGTTTCGACACAAAATGTCACCCATTCCTTCTTTCCAGAGATGCTGTCTGACCTGTTAAGTTACTCCAGCTTTTAGTGTCTATCTTCGGTTTAAACCAGCATCTGCAGTTACTTCATACACACCAGGTTTTGAACCTTTTATATTAATTTAAACATTCACTTAAAATCTGAATAGAATGCAGTAAACAGTAACAGAAAGAAAGACAGTATATAAGCCAAAGCATATGATCCAGAACTTATCTTGTTGTACACAGACATGCCTGCAGGCAAAGTGAACTATTCTCTCCTGATCCTGCTCTTGTTGCAGTTTTTTAACATCATAAATGTTCCTCCATTCAAGAAAACCCTGAACGTTATCGGCACGTGGATTTTAAATCGCCTTTTCCCATCTCAGGGCCACCCGCAGTAGTTTTCAGTGAGTGCAGAGGTTCTGATAAACAGTTGTTACTGTAGGAAGCTTCTAAATGGAATCCCCTGGACATGAATTAGAGATTGCTTTCTCAGTTCTCCACAGGAACTAAGCAAGGAAATAATCATGTTTGTCTTCTATCTTAGTGACCCTATTGTTAGCCTCCCCAAAGAATAAAATCATATTAATTATCAATGTCAGTCTCTAAGATACCAGTGAATTAATCTAATAAATTATTTTATTAAAAAATAGTTAGAAATAGAGGAGGAGAATGTATTTTCCCCTCAAGCAGCCGTTAGATCTGAATTCTTGGAAATATCTGTAAACAGCATGACAGCCTGTGACACTGTACCTCTGACCTCTGTTAATCCTGGCCAAATTGGAGAGGCTAGGAACCTGAAATTGAATAAAGGCTTCTGGGCTGCTAGGCCGTTTGGTTATTTTAAAAGTGCTCTCTGTAGAAATGGGACAAGCTGCAGAGTGGTGCCGGTTTGTCTAGAGCCAAGATTCAGAGCTGCAGTAAGAGAATGGGAACATCTGCAGACCCTGACAATTAGGTGCAAAATGCGTAGAATGGATTGAATTAATGCAAACCAGACATACACATTGTAAATAATGTTGCAAAGCTTTACTTTGCTGGATGTTGATTAGATTAAGTATTGAGCTTTTCCTAGTTTTCTTGCAAATCAGGGTACATGTTGCGATGTTTGTTTCCTCTGAGAAACACTGTTTGAATACAATGTATTAGCCACTGTATTATTGGGTTAGGGAAATGTCTGTCATGTACGAGGTTACTCGATATCTGGTAATGGATTGTAAAGAGACCAATCCCATGCGGTTCGGCCCCACGAGGCCTGGGGACCTATAAAATTCCGCTATCATGAGGTCCTGTGTCGATCTTCTGGGAGAGTGCTTAGGACTGTGTGACCTTCTGGAGTGTCTCTGTTTGAGCAAGTCCAAGAGGGCTTGATCAGGCAGATACGAGGATACCAAACCCGCGGTGGAACTGTAATTGTGTTTTGTCAAAATGAAGTTTAGATGCGCAAGTGCTTGACTCAGTGATTTTGGACTGAAATTAGACTGTGGGAAGTTAAGAACAAGCTATTTATACCTCCAGCAACTTGGGTTCAATCCTGACCTCTAGGCTGTCCATGTGGACATTGCATGTTCTCTTGGTGACCATGTGAGCTTCATCTTGGTGCTCTGATTTCCTCCCACTTCCAAAGTTGTGCCATGGGAAATTGCTATGGTATGCAGGTGAATGATAGAATGTTTTTGATGGGAATGCGAGAAGAATGAAATGAAAAGGTGTGGTATTATTACTAATGCATGTTCGGTGGTTGGCGAAGGCTCGTTGGGCCAAAAGGTTATTTATGTGCTGTGTGATTATGTGACACCATTGTGGGATTGCTTCTCATTAATGACCACCAGTAATGGAGGGGAAGGTCCACTTTCACCTTCTTTAAGACAACCAGGAATAATCAAGAAAACCTGTGCTTGCCAGCAATGCTGAGCATGAAGTAAAAGCCTCTGCTGGCTGTTTCCTTTCCCGTTCCAAAGTATTAAACAACATCATCCATCACAAGAGGTGGTAGCAATTAAATTGGAGAACACATGCTATTTACACCACTTATTCATTGACTGCTTCTGAATACAATAGAACACAAGATCCATTTAATTAGTTTCCAGACTTAAAATTAAGCATTTGAGAAGGCTATTTTTATTTTACAACGTTAGTGCCAAGTCTTTCAATCCAACAGCTATTCTCAATTAGAATGTGCCAAGTTCCAGATCTGTTAATTATATTTCAGTACTACTTAAAAGAAAACTTAAGAACTCACCTAGACAATGGTTTTAGCTGCTCTTTAATGCCTGGATCTTTATTTATAACCATATAACCATATAACCATATAACAATTACAGCACGGAGACAGGCCCTCTCGGCCCTTCCAGTCCGTGCCGACCATTTGTTTTCCCCTAGTCCCATCTACCTGCACTCAGACCATACCCCTCCATTCCCTTCACGTCCATATACCTATCCACTTTACTTTTAAATGTTAAAATCGATCCTGCCTCCACCACCTCTGCTAGAAGCTCATTCCACACAGCCACCACCCTCTGAGTAAAGAAGTTCCCCCTCACGTTACCCCTAAACTTCTGTCCCTTAATTCTCATGTCATGCCCTCTTGTTTGAATCTTCCCTACCCTCAATGGGAAAAGCTTATCCACGTCAACTCTGTCTATCCCTTTCATCATTTTAAAGACCTCAATCAAGTCCCCCCTTAACCTTCTGCGCTCCAAAGAATAAAGACCTAACTTGTTCAACCTTTCTCTGTAACATAGTTGCTGGAACCCTGGCAACATTCTAGTAAATCTCCTCTGTACTCTCTCTATTTTGTTGACATCCTTCCTATAAACTAGGCGACCAAAATTGTACACCATACTCCAGAATTGGTCTTACCAATGCCTTGTACAATTTTAACATTACTTCCCTACTCCTATATTCAATGCTCTGATTTATAAAGGCCAGCACACCAAAGGCTTTCTTTACCACCCTATCTACATGCGATTCCACCTTCAGGGAAACTATGCACAGTTATTCCTAGATCCCTCTGTTCCACAGCATTCCTCAATTCCCTACCATTTACCATGTACGTCCTATTTTGATTTGTCCTGCCAAGATGTAGCACTTCACACTTATCAGCATTAAACTCCATCTGCCATCTTTCAGCCCACTTTTCCAAAATGGCCCAAATCTCTCTGTAGACTTTGAGAATCTACTTCATTATCCACAATACCACCTATCTTAGTATCATCTGCATACTTACTTATCCAATTTTCCACCCCATCATCCAGATCATTGATGTACATGACAAACAACAGTGGACCCAACACAGATCCCTGAGGCACCCCACTGGTCACCGGCTTCCAACCTGACAAACAGCCATCCACCATTACTCTCTGACATCTCCCATTCAGCCACTGTTGAATCCATCTTGCTACTCGCCATTAACACCCAAAGATTGAACCTTCTGAACCAACCTTCCATGGGGAACCTTGTCAAAGGCCTTACTGAAATCCATATAGACAACATTCCACTGCTTTACCCTCATCAATTTCCCTAGTTACCACTTCAAAAAATTCAAGAAGGTTTGTCAAACCTGACCTTCCAGGCACAAATCCATGTTGACTGTTCCTGATCAGACCCTGTTTATCCAGATGCTTATATATATTATCTCTAAGTATCCTTTCCATTAATTTGCCCACCACTGACGTCAAACTAATAGGTCTATAATTGCTAGGTTTATTCTTTGAACCCTTTTTAAACAATGGAACAACATGCGCAGTACGCCAATCCTCCGGCACTATTCCCGTTTCTAATGACATTTGAAATATTTCTGTCATAGCTCCTGCTATTTCTACACTAACTTCCCTCAATGTCCTAGGGAATATCCTGTCAGGACCTGGAGACTTATCCACCTTTATATTTTTCAAAAGTGTCAGTACTTCCTCCTCTTTGAATCTCATAGTTTCCATAGCTACTCTACTTTTTTCCCTTACCTCACAGAGTTCAATATCCTTCTCCTTGGTGAATACCGAAGAAAAAGAAATTGTTCAATATTTCCCCCATCTCTTTTGGCTCTGCAGATAGCTGTCCATTCTGGTTCTCCAATGGTCCAATTTTATCCCTCGTTATCCTTTTGCTATTAATATAGCTGTAGAAACCCTTTGGATTTACTTTCACCTTTCTTGCCAAAGCAACCTCATATCTTCTTTTAGCCTTCCTAAATTCTTTCTTAAGATTCTTTTTACATTCTTTATACTCCTCTAGCACCTCATTTACTCCATGCCTCCTATAATTATTGTAGATATCTCTCTTTTTTCGAAACAAGTGTCTAATTTCCCTTGAAAACCATGGCTCTTTCCAATTTTTACTATTTCCTTTCAACCTAACAGGGACATAAAGATTCTGTACTCTTACAATTTCCCCTTTAAATGTCCTCCATTTCTCTTCTACATCCTTCCCATGAAACAAAGTGTCCCAATTATGATGTGTATGAAGTTGTGTTTGGAACGTTTTTAATCTAATACAAATATTGGGGGCATGAACAAATCTGCATGGGATATCACAATAGAATGCTGTGTACCAACTAGGCCCACAATTTCCAAAAATCTGCATAACAATCAAGAGATACACAAATCTGCATCAATCTTCTTGCAGTGAAAGTTTTGCCATATCTTGCTGTCTCTAGTGATACCACAGTGCCCTTAATCTATGACCAAATACAACAGGTTCTCCAGGATTTCCGATCATTATGTCAATGGGTGGGATTGAAGAAAAGACATGCAATTGTGGTCCACAAAATGCTCCAGTGTGAAGAAGCACACAAGAATTGGAACCATGCTGCAGCTAATTAAATTTTCAGAGAGATCCCGCAAACCATATCTGCCAATTACCAGTCTTCTATTGAGTCAGCTGGATTGTGCATTTTGCTGCCAAGATCAGCATATTTTGCCCATCCCCTACTTGCTATTGGAAAGGTGGTGGGGATCCACCTTCTTGAACCACTGCAATCCTTCTCCTGAATGTTCTCCCAAACTGCTGATGATTTTGATGATTTAGATCCAGTAACACTGAAGGAATAGTAACACATTTCTGAGTTAGGAGGGTGTGTGATGGTGGGGAATCTGTAGATTCTGGTGTTCTGTGCACTTGCTGTCCTTGCTCTTCTTGGTAACATTTAATAGTAAGATTAAGCGAGAACTTACCAGTTTGAAGTTTGATCTTTATTTTATGAAGAGTTACCTTGGATGATTACGTGAAGACCCCGCCAGCATGCATGCATGACATTCGGCAAAGCAGCAGTGTGAAATCACAGATAACAGAAGTTGACTAATATATAGTAAGATAAGAGAACTAAAATACCAGTTGACCTTTATATAGAGGGTTGGGAGCAGAGGGCACATAATCCCTGAACGTAACTCTTCATAAAATAAAGATCAAACTTCAAACTGGTAAGTTCTCATTTAATCTTACTATTTTACTTTGGAGTCACGTGAGTGACGATATGAAGATTTCAAAGCTCTGTGATTTCATGCCGTGGAGACGAGTCCATGCATCACACACTGCATCAGTGAAGAGTGAATTTTAATAATGCATTCAGACATGACATAGGTATAGACATGTTGATGCTATTAATGGACAAATAGTGATAATAGTAACCTCCCTCAACTTGGAGGAACTATAACACAGATCTAAAATAGAGTTGGCAAATACCCCCTGTCTGGTAAACAGTATTTCTAAAATGTTTGGAAAATCATTCATTAGACCATCCTGCAGCCGCCAGGATGTGGTCCCACGAAACATCCATCCCCTGCTGCTGATACAGTTGCAGCCTGGGTGGAGTGAGACTTGTATGTCAGTGTTCACTCCTGTATCCCAGAACCAATATTAACCATCTGGTGATGGTCTGTAGTGATATTTCTTATGAGGCTTCATGTGACTAACAATGATAGCTAGTTCAGTCCCTAAGGCTCTAGTGACCTTAACATACTGGTGTAGATGTGTGGCCACACACAACTGAAGGTCCATGGGATATGCCAACAATTCTAGTTTGAGACCTAATGTCCCTGGTGTGTTCTGCTGATTAAGTCATGACATAAATGTAATTTCCCTGCAGAATAATCATCTTGTCCAGTCACAGCTATGCAAACCTGGACCCGTTGTGCTGACTCAGCGTCATGAGCATAACCACTTAGTTAGTGAGCCAAGGGCAGGGATGTTCTAATGTTAACATCATATCTCTGCGTACCTGGCCTGGGGGGTGTCGAGTTGAAGATACCTTTCATAATCTAGATATCAGAAGGTGACCCGATCGAGTAGATTCTGCTCCTAGCAGCCAATATGCTGAGAAGGCACGTGCGGCACAGTAAATGGCACTCTTTTAATGATTGTCAAACCCCATATGGAAACTGAACTTCAAGACGTCAGTCATCCGTGTCAACTTATTTGTAATAACAAAATACTTCCCATCTCTTATAAGGGAAGTACTGCTTATTTGGTGCTATCCCTGCAATTGCAGTGAGCACGTCCATAGTTTTGTTTAACAATTCTAGCCACAAAAAACGGTCTTCCCAGTCTGCAAGTCAATGAATTGATTTATGTATGCAGAGGATGGTTTCCCGAGTCATGGCTAACCAGCAATATTGTGCCTGGAAATAACCATATAAGGTAATATCATCATTCCCAACATCAGCGGGAATCATGGCTGTATAGGCCAGTCAGGCACCACGAAAACGCCTGAAGCGGGAAAATGTTGAATTTGCAAGACCCGTCTGGTAAGGTAAAAAGGAGGGAGACAAAAGAGCATTCTTCCCCAGTGTATCGAGAATGCATCCATCGCCACTGGTATGCCACGTATATTGCAACTGGTGATTGAGCCTGGATGCAACATTTTGATCTTTAGGTGTTCCTTCGAGCCCACAATGTCCTTAAATACTTGCAATTCAACATCCATTCTGTGTTGTCATTGCGTTTACCTGATAATACTCCAATTCCAAATGGAGTTAGGTAAACTATTACTGGATACTTAGACTTGATTGCACCCATGTGATTAACATATAACAGCACCAGAGTGTATCAAGTTAGACTTGAGCATGCAGATTATGCATATTCGCACAAACCTTTAATCCACAGAATGCACCTAATCTGAATAGGTAGTTGATACCATATAACTGAACAATTGGTAAATCATGCAACCTCATCCGCCTCCGTAACTAAAGATGGTATTTAGCAATTATCCATCTTTAAGCAATAGCATCAGTTAGTAATTAACTGACGAGTACTGATGAAGGTTAGTGGGGCAATGCTGAATACTGTTTGTCCACCATGGTGACTGTGATAGTTTCAGCTGGGAATAGCATAGATCTGGTAGTAATGATCTACATGGTACCTGTGAGCTTGCTCCTTTGCACGCCGTATAGCTCTGATGATGCAAACGGCGCAAAGAGCACAGCTAAACCCAATATATTGCCAATCCCAGACAATTTAATAGAGTTAAAGGTAATCCTAATACTCAATAATTTCAGTTGGTATCAACTTAAATAACCATATAACAATTACAGCACGGAAACAGGCCCTCTCGGCCCTTCCAGTCCGTGCCGACCATTTGTTTTCCCCTAGTCCCATCTACCTGCACTCAGACCATACCCCTCCATTCCCTTCACGTCCATATACCTATCCACTTTACTTTTAAATGTTAAAATCGATCCTGCCTCCACCACTTCTGCTGGAAGCTCATTCCACACAGCCACCAACCTCTGAGTAAAGAAGTTCCCCCTCACGTTGCCCCTTAACTTCTGTCCCTTAATTCTCATGTCATGCCCTCTTGTTTGAATCTTCCCTACCCTCAATGGGAAAAGCTTATCCACGTCAACTCTGTCAATCCCTTTCATCATTTTAAAGACCTCAATCAAGTCCCCCCTTAACCTTCTGCGCTCCAAAGAATAAAGACCTAACCTGTTCAACCTTTCTCTGTAACATAGTTGCTGGAACCCTGGCAACATTCTAGTAAATCTCCTCTGTACTCTCTCTATTTTGTTGACATCCTTCCTATAATTAGGCAACCAAAATTGTACACCATACTCCAGAATTGGTCTTACCAATGCCTTGTACAATTTTAACATTACTTCCCTACTCCTATATTCAATGCTCTGATTTATAAAGGCCAGCACACCAAAGGCTTTCTTTTACCACCCTATCTACATGTGATTCCACCTTCAGGGAACTATGCAACAGTTATTTCTAGATCCCTCTGTTCCACAGCATTCCTCAATTCCATACCATTTACCATGTACCTCCTATTTTGATTTGTCCTGCCAAGATGTAGCACTTCACACTTAACAGCATTAAACTCCATCTGCCATCTTTCAGCCCACTTTTCCAGATGGCCCAAATCTCTCTTTAGACTTTGAAAATCTACTTCATTATCCACAACACCACCTATCTTAGTATCATCTGCATACTTACTTATCCAATTCTCCACCTGTAAATGAAAACTTTACAAGCTCTTAAGTGTACAACATCTTTTAATGATAGCACTGGGTATTACATACACCTTCAAGCACCGGCTACATTTTTTCTACTGAGGGGAAGGCGTTATGATTGATGTTAACTGGGCGGGGTTAATGGGAGTGAGGTAACTATATTATTGGTTGCATATAAACCATCTACATCCTTCCCCTTAGAAATCAAAAAAACAGATTGTTGTCACGACAACCGAATTAAACAGCAGAATTAAACGAAATCGCCGTAGCGAACAGGCGGCTTACTGATCCTGCCCGAGCGCGTACGGATGTCTCCCCCTCCCCCCGAAAGAGCAGAAGAAGCAGGAGGACGCAAGGCAGCCGGGGAACCAGGGAAGGGCATTGGGGTGGGAGAAACAGGAGAGGGAGAACCGCGATCGGCAACAGGGGACCCGCGCAGAGGGGAACCAGGCGCCCGCGACGGGGACCGAGGCATGCAGGGAACACCAGCCGGGGCGGCAGCCGGCTGCTGATAGGATAGTGGAGGGGCATAGGGCCCAGGGGGCTGCGGCTGTGGCTCATTAACCGCAAGCAGGTGTTGTCGGCTTCTTCGGTAGATGGAACCCTCACAGTCGACCAGATACGAACGAGGTGAGTCGGCCACCCCAACCACGGTGGCCAGACGGTAGTGACCACTGGCGGTCTGCAAACGAACAACCTGTCCGGGCAACAGAGGATCGAGTGGTCTGCACGACCGATCGTGGGAACGCCGCTGGCTGTCATGTTTCTCTTGAATTCGCCTCTGCACGGAGGCGGGCTCCAGCACCCGAGGTTTCAGCTGGCGCTGGGCAATCGGGATGGTAGATCTGGTAGTTCTGGACATCAGACGCTGAGCAGGGGACCCCATGGCCGGATCCCTGGAAACATTCCTGAGGTTCAGGAGATCCAAATACAAATCAGAATTGGATAGTCGCGCCTGTTCCATCAGAAGCTTGGCGCTGCGGACGGCCCGTTCTGCTAGGCCGTTGCTCTGTGGGTACTCTGGGCTGCTGGTGAAATGCACGAAGTTCCACTTGTCGGCAAAGCTTTTGAATTCTCGGCTTGTAAACTGCCTGCCGTTGTCAGTCTGCAGCCTGACCGGGGTCCCAAAAGTGGAGAAGTGTTTCCGCAGCTTGCGGATCACCATCTCCGACGTGAGGGATGTCAGCAAATCCACTTCGAACCAGTTGGAGTACGAGTCGACCAGGACAAGGTAGTGGTTACCACGCCACTCGAAAATGTCGGCAGCCAGCGAGGACCAGGCCAAAGCAGGGGCGGGCTGTTGCAGCAGGGGCTGTCGCTGCTGGTGCGGCGCAAGACTGTTGCACGTGGAGCAGGCAGAAACTCTGTCTCGGATATATTTGGCCATTCCAGGCCAATAGAATTGGCACTGAGCGTGGGCAAGCGTTGCATCGACCCCAGGGTGTCCGCTGTGGGCTGCACAAAAGTAAAAGTCAAACAGGGAGGACGGGACCACAACTTTATGTCCCTTGACGATAACGCCATCCTGGAGCACCAGTTCGTCGCGGACCAGGAAGAAAGGCTGTGCTTCAGATGGCGCGGCGGAGCGCTTTGTTGGCCACCCTGCTTTAATCACCGATGCAAGCTGCTGCAAAGGCCGGATCGGCAGCGGTGTGCTCGGCCAAAACCTGTAGCTGCTTGGTGGGAATAAAGTTAACGCCCCAGTACGAGCAAGTCCTCTGTTTCGTAGGGGTGGCGAGCGCAGGAGGTACGCGGGGCTCGCGACAGGGTGTCCGCAATGTGCATCTCGGTGCCCTTCTTGTAGATTATGTCAAAGTCGAAGCGCTGGAGCTGCAGCATCATACGCTGCAGCCTGGCAGGGGCAGCGTGAATCGGCTTGTTCAGGATTGTCACCAGTGGCTGGTGGTCGGTTTCGACCGTAAATCTGCTGCCGAACAGGAAGTCTCTGAACTTGGAGCAGGCGAACACCACCGCGAGCAGCTCTTTCTCGATCTGAGCGTACCGCTGCTCGGTGTCCGTCATGGTGCGGGAGGCATAGGAGACGGGATGCAGCGATCCATCGACAGACTGAAGGCAGGCCGCACCCAGACCGAACTTGGAAGCGTCACAGGTGACGGTGATGGGGCGACCCACGTCGAAGAACCGCAACGTCGGAGTGCTAATCAGTTTCGACTTGAGGCGGTCAAAAGCCTGCTGGTGATATGGGAGCCAGGCCCAGGCGATATCCTTTTTTGTCAGCTGCCGCAGGGGAGCACTCAGCTCACTGAGGTTTTGGTATAAACTTGCCAAGGTAGTTCACCATGCCCAAGAATCGTTGCAGACCTGGCACGTCGGTGGGGGCTGTCATTTCGGAGATGGCAGCTGCCTTCAAGGGGTTGGGCTTTAGTCCGTTAGGGGTGAAAACATGTCCAACATACGTGACCTCTGAGACACGAAACCGGCACTTCTTGGGATTCAGCTTCAGGTTCGCCTGTCGCGCGCGATCCAGGACGCGGCGGAGGTTCAGGTCGTGCTCGGCAAGGTCCTTCCCGTAAACCAGGATATCATCCACGATGATGGCACATGGCAGGTGCGCGAATAATTGCTCCATCGTCTGCTGGAACACCTCGCTAGCAGAATTGATGCCGAATGGCATTCGCAGGAACTTGAATCTGCCGAACGGTGTGGCGAAGGTCGTCAGGTCAGAAGACGCTTTGTCCAACGGGACCTGCCAAAACGAGTTCTTAGCGTCTAGGACCGAAAAGATGGTGGCTTGCCCGACCTTTGCCGCCACATCCTCAACAGACCGCATGGGGTAATGTGGTCGCCTGATGGCAAGGTTTAAGTCCTTCGGGTTGATACACACGCGTATCTCGTTCTTGTCTTTCTTAATCGTGGCAACCATGGTGGAGACCCAATCGGTGGGCTCGCTAACTGCTACTAGCACCCCCTTTTCGACCATCTCGTTGAGCATCGCCTCGACCTTGTCCTTCATGGCTTTTGGTTGCATATAAACCATCTACACCACCCCATCATCCAGATCATTGATGTACATGTCAAACAACAGTGGACCCCACACAAATCCCTGAGGCACCCCACTGGTCACCGGCTTCCAACCTGACAAACAGCCATCCACCATTACTCTCTGACATCTCCCATTCAGCCACTGTTGAATCCATCTTGCTACTCCGCCATTAACACCCAAAGATTGAACCTTCTTAACCAACCTTCCATGGGGAACTTTGTCAAAGGTCTTACTGAAATCCATATAGACAACATCCACCGCTTTACCCTCATCAATGTCCCTAGTTACCGCTTCAAAAAATTCAAGAAGGTTTGTCAAACATGACCTTCCAGGCACAAATCCATGTTGACTGTTCCTGATCAGACCCTGATTATCCAGATGCTTATATATATATTATCTCTAAGTATCCTTCTATTAATTTGCCCACCACTGACGTCAAACTAATAGGTCTATAATTGCTAGGTTTATTCTTTGAACCCTTTTTAAACAATGGAACAACATGCGCAGTATGCCAATCCTCCGGCACTATTCCTGTTTCTAATGACATTTGAAATATTTCTGTCATAGCTCCTGCTATTTCTACACTAACTTCCCTCAATGTCCTAGGGAATATCCTGTCAGGACCTGGAGACTTATCCACTTTTATATTTTTCAAAAATGTAAGTACTTCCTCGTCTTTGAGGAATGAAACTGGATGGATGAGAATCCAATTCCTGCAGAATAGTTTGTGGCTGATACCGCTGATTTGGCAAAATACAGCATTTTAGAACATCATCCAGATAGAAACATAGAAACATAGAAATTAGGTGCAGGAGTAGGCCATTCAGCCCTTCGAGCCTGCTCCGCCATTCAATATGCTCATGGCCGATCATCCAACTCAGTATCCCGTACCTGCCTTCTCTCCATACCCTCTGATCCCCTTAGCCACAAGGGCCACATCCAACTCACTCTTAAATATAGCCAATGAACTGGCCTCAACTACCCTCTGTGGCAGAGAGTTCCAGAGACTCACCACTCTCTGTGTGAAAAAAGTCTTTCTCATCTCGGTCTTAAAGGATTTCCCCCTTATCCTTAAGCTGTGACCCCTTGTCCTGGACTTCCCCAACATCGGGAACAATCTTCCTGCATCTAGCCTGTCCAACCCCTTAAGAATTTTGTAAGTTTCTATAAGATCCCCTCTCAATCTCCTAAATTCTAGAGAGTATAAACCGAGTCTATCCAGTCTTTCTTCATAAGACAGTCCTGACATCCCAGGAATCAGTCTGGTGAACCTTCTCTGCACTCCCTCTATGGCAATAATGTCCTTCCTCAGATTTGGAGACCAAAACTGTACGCAATACTCCAGGTGTGGTCTCACCAAGACCCTGTACAACTGAAGTAGAACCTCCCTGCTCCTGTACTCAAATCCTTTTGCTATGAAAGCTAACATACCATTTGCTTTTTTCACTGCCTGCTGCACCTGCATGCCTACTTTCAATGACTGGTGTACCATGACACCCAGGTCTCGCTGCATCTCCCCTTTTCCTAATCGGCCACCATTTAATCTCGCTGCATCTCCCCTTTTCCTAATCGGCCACCAGATAGCCCATAATAATAGCTTTTAGCTCTGAGCAGCTGAGCACTGTTTTTAGTAATTTGGTAAATAGCCTGGGGCTGAAGTTTGCGCATTTTGCAATGCTTTTGACTGTAACATTGTTCCATCCAGCTAAATTTCAAATATCTTTGGTGAGCCCAGTGAGTGGAAACTGTTCCCCTGTTGTTAGACAGTAATGAAGTTTTCTATTCAGAAAAGTCTATACTGCATATACATAGAAACATAGAAACATAGAAATTAGGTGCAGGAGTAGGCCATTCAGCCCTTCGAGCCTGCACCGCCATTCAATATGATCATGGCTGATCATACGAGTTGAACCGGTATCTTTTATTGTGACAATGAGTAGCCCGCATATTTGTTTTATGCAAGACGGAGTTGCCTTTCAAGACAGGCTTGTCTTGAAAGGCAACTCCATCTTGCATAAAACAAGTGTAAATTTACCAACTTGTAAATGGTCCACATACCTCATATTTCAGAAAGAACCAGTCCCACCTACCTTCATGGTTATTGGTGGTCCCGTGGTAAGCCCAAAGGCCCCTGGTGCAGGTTCTAATTCCGTCCCAGATTTGGAGGGTAGGATTGCTGGGGTGTGTGGACCCAATTCCCTGAGAACCGGTTTGGCCTTGGTCTGAAAAGCCTGCGCCCAACTTTGAAGCTGCCACCAGCTTCAGTGAAACGCTTGCTGTCGATAGAGGCATGGGGTGTGTTGCTGTGGTACCTTGATAAGCCGGACAGCTTTAATTCTTCATCCGGGTCTTACCTATTTGGGCAGGTTCCTGAAGAGAGGATTCGGCGGCTGGATATTGCTGGCCGCACTTGAACCTGCAGATTTGGAATTTAAGGCAGATCCGATGGCATTGTTCTGGAAGCTGTTCATTTTGAAGTGTGCATTGTACCCCCACATAGCGCTGTTCACTGCTGGTCCTTTCAGGAACAATTTTGCAGGTGCATGGTATCCCACTGCCGGCACCTGTTCTAATAATGATGTGGCGTGAGGTGGCTGCTCCCTCACGAGGGAACTCTGGCCTTCAGGTTTCTTCATTAGTGAAGGTCTTCATGCCATGCCACAATTTTCTGGAACCTCACGCTTGTATTCCAGTATGTTCCCTGAACATACTTCCGAATCTTCTGCTTCATGCGGGATACGTAGGCGGTGGACCTTCCAGCCCAGAACCAGCTGAATCTCCGGGGTTATCCGTCGGTGGGAAAATTCCTCCTCAGGCAGTAAATCTTAGAGCCCGGACCCTCCGAATCTACAGGCTTATCCGCCAGCGGTATATTTGCAGCCTGCCAGGTCTCTGGGCTTACCGTCGGCGGTACATCTCTACTGATATGCCATACATGGACCATATCCGGAGGGAGCATTAGTGGGATGAGCTCTGTCTGATGCCATCCATGCTCCACATAGGTAAATGGTCGAGGACGTACCCATTTCAGAGGGGGACCCTCCTGGCCTGCACAGGCCTTTCAGACTCCATCGAACCTCTCTGGGCCGCTGGAGTCTGAAAAATGCCCCCCCCCCCCCAGCCAGGCATCCCTGCGATTCTCACAGCCGGGATTTCCCCGCGGTGTAGGGGAATCCTCAATATCTCCAGCAGGAACTCTGTCAGAGCTTCCTGCAAGGAAAAAAGTTGGAGTTAAGTTGAAAAACTTACCTTCAGGTTTCAAACTTACCGCTGGTGGCGCAGCGCTTCCACAGCCTGTCGGTGCGCAATGCGGTAGATGATATGTCACGCATGCGTGCTGGCGAGGTCTTCACTTTCACCTCCAACAACAAATGCAAGAACCGTAGGGATTTCTCATCACTGAGACCATCCGACCTTCTGTCCCTGCCTCGGTCTCTGATCCTCCACTCCTATTTTCCTACATGCCAGTTGCAAAGCATTATTAACATTTGGTGTTAGAAGAAGGAATGTCCTGGGTACTATCTGTGTACTCTCTGCTGCTTGGGGTGCATGGATAGCCTGCTCTCATTTTTACAATGGTGACTGCTGTTCAAATGCTGACTGTTCAAACACAATTCAAAATGTTTTGAGAAGGATGTGAGAACTATATTAGGACAATTTTGGATCCAAAATTGCCTTGGTGATAGGAGTTAGAGGATGATGAGGGAAGGATGCTTTTTGATTGTAAGTCAGTGATCTTCTGCAGGGTTCGATGATTGGACCTATTCATTTGACAGGGGTGAGGGCCAGTGGCTGATCTTGGCTCATCTCAAAGCCAGCCTCGCCCCCACACTGGACCCCCATCAGTTTGCCTACCGGACCAACAGGTCTACAGAGGATGCCATATCGGCGGCTTTACACTCTGCCCTGACCCACCTGGACAGTAATAACACCTACATCAGGTTGCTGTTCATTGACTTCAGCTCCGCCTTTAACACTGTCATACCCGCTAGCTTGATCACCAAACTCAGCGGTCTTGGCATCTCCGTTACCCTCTGCAATTGGACACTGGATTTCCTCACTAACAGACCACACCTCCTCCACTATAACACTGAACACAGGCGTGCCACAGGTCTGTGTGCTCAGCCCTCTCCTCTACTCCCTCTTCACCCATGACTGCATCCCTAAGCATGGCTCCAACGCCATCATAAAATTTGCCGACGACACCATGGTGGTAGGACTGATCAGTGACAACGACGAGTCAGCCTACAGGGAGGAGGTCCAGCACCTGACAACCTGGTGTGCCAACAATAACCTCGTCCTCAACTCCCAGAAGATGAAGGAAATCATTGTTGACTTTAGAAAGAACAGAGGGGGCAGACACACCCCCATCTATATAAACGGGGCTGAGGCGGAGCGGGTCTCCAACTACAAATTCCTCGGGGTACACATCTCGGAGGATCTGCCCTGGTCCCTCAACACCTCCAAGCTGATCAAAAAGGCACAGCAGTGCCTTTACTTCCCGAGGAGGCTCAAAAAAGCCCACCTGTCCCCCCAGATCCTGACCAACTTTTACCGCTGTACCATCGAAAGCATCCTGACCACCTGCTTTACGGTATGGTACAGCAGTTGCACCGTAGCAGATAGGAAGGCACTACAACGGGTGGTGAAAACCGCCCAGTACATCATCGGTGCCCCACTCCCTGCCATGGATGCCCTCCAGCAAAAACAGTGTCTGAGATGGGCTGGGAAGATCATCAAAGACCCCTCCCACCCTAACCATGGACTGTTTGCCCTTCTACCATCAGGGAGGTGGTACAGGAGCCTCAGGTCCCGCACTAGTAGGATGAGGAACAGCTTCTATAACAACACCATCACACTGCTGAACTCAGAGACCCGCCGATAGATTTCTCCAGTCTATCCGTCCACATTGTCTGCATTCTGTATCTATTTATATATTGCTATTACTACGAACTGACGCTAAACTGCATTTCGTTGTACCCATACTTGTATCTGTGCAATAACATTAAAGTTGAATTGAATTGAATTGAATTGAAATGAATTGAATTGAATTGAATTTGTGATATAGGTTTGTTCTCTTATATTGGAATGTAGGAGACATGATTAGTACGTTTGCAGATGGCACAAAAAATAATGGGGTTGCAGATAACAAGGAAGATTGCCTAAGCAGGAGATAGATCAGATAAAAATATCCATGGAGCATTCTTCTTATCGAGTCCACACACAAGATTAAAAGTTGTTCAGCCAGAGCTAAACACACTTCTCAGCATCTGCATACAATGTTGTCTGTATTGCACTTCTTGTGCTTCTTGAGCGTGGTGGTAGAAAGATTGGTGGAAATAGGGTCGCGACGTGAACGCTCTTTCCTTGACTCCCATGAAGCATTGATAGATGGAATTTAAACCCAGCAAGTGCGAGAAGATGTATTTCGTGAAATCAAATAGGGAAAGAATGTATTTCAGTAAATGGTGGGTGCTAAAGAATGGTTGATAAACAAACCTACTGGTTCAAGTTCCTAAATACCTGAAAGTGATCATATGAGTTGATAGGGGGTGAAGAGGTGTATGGTATACTTACCATCATAGTTTAGGACAAAGGATATACAAGTTAGGATAGTATGTGTGACTTTACAGAACATTTGGGAGATTACATTTGGAACATTGTGTACCGATCTGGACACCATACTATGTGAAGTCATTGGAGAGAATGGAGAGATGGCTCACCAGGTGGAATTAAATATATGCAGGATTTAAGAAGTCGAATCAATGAATGGAGGAAGCATTTGGTGACGAGCATAAATAACTTCAAGCAAAATAAAGTAAAACACATCAACTATCAACTAAGAAGCCAGAGATACATGGCTGTAAAGCTTGGAGGACATTAACATTACCGGTCGGTTATCCTTGCTTGTGAAAACTACTGCGTACGTTTTTTTTCCCCAATGAGCCAATGAAATTCACCGGTCAGCACTGGCTACAACCTACGACAACCTTTGACCTCCTGGCAACCCACTATCACTGCACCTACGGCACGAGATTTCTCGCTCCTCTCTGACATCATTCTGGTCACCTCTAATTTTTCAACATATTGCAAAATTTGCGGTGACCATAATGAGGCCACGACTAGTTCCCAGAATGCGGGAATTCCTCATGACCATGAAGGCAACTAACCGGCAACCACCCGCGAACATGTGGCGACCATGTGGCGACCACATAGTCTCCTGCAGTCGCTAAAAAAGTCACCTAAGTAGGACGGGCCCATAAGGGGTTCAGGCAGCATCTCTGGAGAACAGGGACAGGTGACGTTTTGGGTCAGACCTTTCTTCAGCACGAGTGTGTGAGGGCATGGGGTGGGGGAGGGGTGTGGTTAAAGCTGGATAGGATGGGCAGGACAAAGCTTGGCAGGTAATACAGGTGAGGAGGTTTTTTTTGAAAGGTACATGGTGAACAAAGGCCAGTTATGAAAAGACAGCAGGTGTGCGACAAAAGGATTGAAGAGTTGTGAATTGTGAAGTTGGAAGATGGAATGTGGGTGGAATGGGAGGGGTAAGAGGAGAAAAAGCTGAAATAGATATGTCCATGTGAGGCATGGGGAAGAGACAAGAAAAGATGTAAAGGATTGGGGAAAGAAGTGGGAAAAGAGAGGGGGGAGATTTGTAGTCACCTAAAATTGGAGAATTCATCAATGATACTGAAGATAGACACAAAAAGCTGGAGTAACTCAGCGGAACAGGCGGCATCTCTGGAGAGAAGGAATGGGTGATGTTTTGGGCCGAGACCTTCATACCGTTGGGTTGTAAGATACCCAAGCGGAATATGTGGTGCTGTTCCTCCAGTTTGTGTGTGGCCTTATTCTGGCAATGGAGGAGGCCCAGGACAGAAATATAAGTATTGGAATGTGAAAGGGAGCTCAAATGGTTAGCAACCGGAAGATCCATTAGGCCTTGGTGGACCGAGTAACTGGGAACATCATAAATACTCTTTCTCCATTATGGATAAGCATGGTTCAAGGGATTGATGGGATTCCCATGGGACAGTAAGAACATTTTTCATAGAGACTTTATGGATATCCTTCAACCATCAACTTTTGAATTTAGCTTTGAGCCCTTTCGGCCCATCCACACCATCCAGCCATCATCCCGCGCACTAATCTACACACTAGGGAAAAGTTTACAATTTAACAAAGCCAAATTAACTGACAAACCTATATGTAACACTCCAGTGTGGAGGAAATCAGAGCAACCAGCTAAAACCACGCAGTCACAGGGAGAACATACAAACTCCGTCAGACTGCGTCCATAACCAGGATTGAACCTGCGTCTCTGGCACTGTAGGTTAGCAACTCTGTCACTGCTCCACAGTGCCACCCACCTGCTCTTCTCTGTCCACCTGCTAATCTCCTACCATGAGGAGTTTAGAAAAGAGTATCTGCTTTATATTCTGGTGTTAGGCATGCAAATAATATAACTGGAAATGTAGAACACAGCAAGGAACCTAGCTGCCAGGTGGATAATAAGTTCCTGAAATCGGATAGAGGTTGAGGGAAGAAGGGGAACGGGTGTGTACTGTAAGTAAAATTGTGTAAAGTAAGTTTTTATGATATGCCCGATAGTTTTCTTTCCATAGCCTTAGTTTAAAGCATAAGTTTAGTCACGTATTTTGTAGTGTTGGTGAGATTCGATTTCTTATTGTTTAATAAAGCCTGTATATTTTAGACTTGCTTTGAGTCCGTCTTGGTTTCTGTTTTCTCTCATCAGCACGCTCTGGTCAAGTCAACCTTTTATCATATTCCACCATAATTCCGAGGTCTAGAACGCGTGGGAATCCCTTTTGTTGTATTCTCTCTATTGGGAACCGGTGGCCGATTGACCCACTGACAAGGGAGAGAATAACACGGACAATTGGGCTCGAAGTGGAGTAAAGGGAACCATAACCCCCACAGAATAGCGACCATGGCAGAACCTCGGTGGTTTGGGATATATGACTTGCCAGAGGGGGTGAGAGAACGTAGCAAGATGGAGGAGATAATCTCCTCTTATCTGTTTAAAAAGACCAATCTCACCAAACAATGGGCGGTAGCACAAAGCTTATAATAAAGGACAGGAAAAGGCAGTTTGGCTAGCGTGCCTATCACAGCAGGTAGCCAAACTGGAGAAACAAGTAGAGAGTCTTGAAGAGCAACTGAGGGGAGTTAGGGCCAGCGCTCAGGAAAGCGCTAGAGAAGGGGAAGGGCTATATGAGGAACTCAGTGAAGCCAGGCAGTGTATCTTGCAGGCAAGGGAGTCCCACAGAAATGCACAGGAATTCCTCCAATGCCAGGCAGTAAAGGCAAAGGAGAGGGAATGGAACACCCAGGAAATCCTAGCTCAGAGTACACAGGAAGGTACAGGGAGCTGGAGGGAAAGTTCCAAGACATCCAAGCAGCATACAGGGTGGCCCATAGCGAACTAGGGTATTGTGATCGTGGGCCTTGCCAGGCAAGGATAGCACAGCTGGAGGAGACTCTGTCCAAGACTAGGGGACGGGTTCACCTGGTAGGACCAGGGGGGTCCCCCGGGGGCAGAGGGCTTCCCTCAACAGATGATTCTCCGGGGCAAAGGGGAATGGACCACCTCCCGAGGCACTGGGAATAGTTCCGAGTCGGCAGGTGGGGTTCGGGTTGTCCAGGGAGGGACAAGCCCAAGGAGGGGAGGGAAAGCACTCTCGGTTAGTGGCGTCTGCGCCATGTGTAGCACACCATGAGGTGGTGGGGTTACCGATCGTGGTGGGAGAGCCGGTGGTAAAGGGGCAACTGCCCCGGGTAGGACAGATGTGCCCGGTACGGCAAAGGAAATATGGTCCCGGGTAGGGCAGGCAGATAGGGGGCCCATAGAGAGTGATATCATCATTCCCCATGGGGCACACGTGCTGAGGGGGATGGTAGCTCACGTTCCCAGGTTAACCAGGGCGGGAGACCCGTCATTGCATTTTATGGAGGTGCAGCAGGCAGCCGACATAAACGATTGCGATGAGGTAGAACGGGTAAAGCTACTACTAATGACCCTGGATTCCTACCTATGCAAGGCGGTGACCTCCAGGGAAGGGGGAAGACCTGAAACATGGGTAGTGGCACAGACGGCGGTTCTGGAGGCCATGGGGTTGAATCAGGGTAGTCCTTTTGCCAGGGTGGGGGAGACGAAGCAGCAGGTAGCTGAGTCCCTGGACATCTTCGCAGAAAAATTGTGGGCAGTGTATGAGGGAGCGTGTGGGACGCTATTAGATAGGCAGAATTTAGATGAGAGAACAGCCCACTGGCTGAAGACTCTGGTAGCGAATTGCCTCCCGCGAGTTAGAGCAAAGGCCGAGCACTGGTTCGACCCAGCGGACCCAAACCTTAACAAGGCGGAGGTAATAAGGAAGCTCACCCTTGTGTATCGCAATGGGGAGAGAAGTGAGGAGAAGCCCTTTAAGGGCAAGGTGCACAATAAAGTACCGGCACCCACAAAAGGAGGGAGTGGAAACAGGAAGGCAGCCGGACCTCTTCTGAGATGAGGCCGGTGTGCTACGGGTGTGGGAAGCCCGAGCACTACAAGTGGGAGTGCAGAAACCTAAGTAGAGCAGTGGGGGATAGGACCCCAGTAACAGCCGACCCAGCCCCGGAGGAGGGAGCGGCAGTGCCGGGAACAATAGATGTAAAAGATCTATTGGCCTATTTGCAGTCCAAGGCGGGAGGGTCCGGACAAGTAGCCATGGCAACAGGCCAGGGCGCGCCCATACTTGCACGCCCAGCAGCTTTATGACTGCCAGCGAAACAGCCCACATTCCTATGCCCGTTAGAGTATGGCCCATGTGGGAGACCCTGGGTCAAGATTGAGGTCCAGGATGTGGTCGGGAGTTACCTGCTGGACACAGGTGCTTCCAGTACCATTGTCCACGCGGACAATCCCCGTACATCCCCTCTATCTAGTGGGGTGCCCTATAGTCTTGTCGGTTTTATGGGAAGCGAAAAGACGGGGTTTTTCTCTGTTCCCTTGTCCATTCGATTAGGACCACTCCAGGTGCAGTGGAAGTGCGTCCTGATGAGCTGGGAGCAGGAGGGAAAGGAGATACTAGGCGCCGACTTTATAGTGGCCCAACAGGTCCTGGTGGACCTGAGGAACCACTGTTTGTGGGGCATAGCAGGAGAAGGGGCTGAGAGAGAGAAGGAGGTAATGGTCATCGAGAGGGCACCAGAAAAAGGGGCTCTGTGTGTCGTGAAGCCCAGAGAGGGGTACAATGTAGAGGCCCTAGTGAGACAGACCCCGACAGAGTATCAAGGCCATGTTAAGCGAATTTTGGCCGCATTCGCTACTCACAAGCATGACTGTGGAAGGGTCACAGGCACGGAGGTCAGGATAGATGGGGATCCCATGTCCCGACCGCAGAAACAGTATAGTTTTCCCCAAGAAGTGGAGGCTGACTTAGAAGTCGCCCTGAGTTCACTGGTTAAGCAAGGTGTTTTGAGGCCCATAGCCACCCACGTGAAATCACTGCTCTGGCCCATACGGAAGCCAGACAATTCATGGAGGGCCACGGTAGATTATAGGTCCTGAATAAGAACATCCGGCCTGTGCACCAACTGTGGCAGCTGTAGCAGACCTATTAGGGGAAATTCCAGCGTCTGCATCTGTATTTACGGTGCTAGACATCTCGAACGGTTACTGGTCTATCCCGGTCAGGAAGGAAGACCAGTAGAAATTTGCTTTCACATTCAAGGGGCAGCAGTACACGTTGAACTGTCTTCCCCAAGGGTTCCACAATAGCCCCAGCATTTTTCACCAATGTATGGCGGAATGTTTAAAGGAATTTAATGAGCCCCACAAGATCGTCCAGTGTGTGGATGATATTTTTCTATTCATGGACACTGGTGAGGAACATGGGCCCCTAGTTAATGAACTGCTGGAGCTGCTCTGTAAGAGCGGTTTAAAAATAAATCCCAAGAAAGCACAGATAGGGTTACAGGAGGTAAAGTTCTTGGGACTGACCATCAGGGCCGGAGAAAGGGGTATCGATACAGCAAGAAGGCAGGCAGTGCAGGAACTCCCAGTCCCAATGGACGTGGGGGGTAAGGTCATTTCTGGGAGTCACGGGCTACTGCCGAGACTTTATAGAGGACTATGCCGCGACCGTAGCACCTCTGCTCCAGCTGCTACGCAAAGGGGTAAAGTGGGAGTGGGATGAGCAATGCGAGTCGGCATTCATCCATTTGAAGCAGGACCTGCAAAAGGCCCCAGCTCTGGGAGCCATTGACTACAGGGAGGAATTTTTCCTGGAGGTAACCGCAAGCAGTGACGGCCTGAGCGCAGTGCTCCTCCAGGAACAGCACGGCAAGTTAAGGCCAGTGGTGTATTCCTCCAGAGTCCTCACGGAGGTAGAAAGGCCCTATTCAAACTGTGAGTGGCACCTGCTAGCCACATACTGGGCAGTGAAGAGGGTACAGGTCTTTATAAGAATGTGCCCTATCACCCTTCTCACCCACCATACCCCAACCCAGATGCTGCTGGACAGTCGGAGTAAGGATGGGACCGTTAGCAGTGCGAGGATCACTCGCTGGACTCTTCCCCTTTCCATAATGGCCTTACAGGTTGAGAGGCTATGTGAGCCCAAGCTCGCAGCCAATTTGGTGTACGCAGGGGACCCACACCATTGCTCGGTGGAAGGGGTATGGGAGGTGGACTTTTGGCTTAGAGCAGGGTTACATCCCACGGGTAGGGAAATATACGTGGACGGGTCCAGTATTGTGTCCGCAGGCATAGGGATCACAGGCTATGGGATCTGGGACCCCGAGGCGGAGATAGCTCTAGCCCTTAAACTCCCACATACGTTAAGCACCCAGCAGGTCGAGCTGGCGGCGGTAATGTATGTGGTGACCCATCCCGAGCGTTTTCCCACTCCATACACCATATGTTCGGACGGCATGTTCACATGCAATTCCTGCACGGATTATCTGGCCATCTGGTCCCGCCGAGGGTACACCTCATCGGACGGGAAGCCCCTGACCATTAAAACCCTATTAGAGAGGATTGTAGCAGCCGTAGGGAAGGGAGGGGATAGATATATCCATAAGGTGAAGGCCCATTCCAAAACGGAGCCACGAGGCGAGGGAAATCAGAGGGCGGATTGTTTGGCCAGAGAAGGAGCCAGGAGTGGGAAAGCATGGGACCCTGATGAGGAAGGACAGGTAGCTGCAGCCAGGGAGCAGCCTCGAGAAAAGCAGAGTGCGGGAGTGGTTTTGGCCCCGGACCTGACCACGGTCCAGGCACAAGACCCCATGTTAAAGGCTGCCTCAGCAGCCTTGCAGGCAGGAGAAGATAGTGCCCGTATGGGGGTAGAGGCATGTCAGTAAAGGAAGGCATGTTATTCAAGGGAGATAAGTGGGTAGTGCCTTCCCTGTACAGAAGGGAATTTTTAAAACTAGGCCATGAGGGTCCAGGGGCAGGTCACCCCGGGCCAGAGACCACATGGCAGCGAGTAGAGGTGGCAGGATGGTGGCCAGGCCTCAGGGGAGACGTTCGCGACTTTTGCGCAAGCTCTCTGGTTTGCACAGCAAACAACCCAGACCCCCCAGAAAAGGAAGGTTTCTATGGGACACATCAGGAGGGTGGAGGGGCAATGGCAGTCGATTCAAATCGACTACATCGGACCCCTCTCAACCGCTCAAAGGGGTTACAAGTACTGCTTAGTCCTTGTGGATGTGTTCTCAAAATGGGCAGAGGCCCTCCCTTGCAGAGCAGCCACCGCTATGGGAACGGCAAAAATCCTTGTTAGGGAGGTGTTCACCAGGTGGGGACTCCCATAGTTCATGGAGTCAGATCAGGGGAGCCATTTCACGGGACAGGTCATGCAGTCCACCCTTAGAATACTGGGCATTTAGGCCAAGTGGCATGTGGCCTACCACCCCCAGTCCTCAGGTCCGGTAGAGCGGTTAAACCGGACAATAAAGGAAAGGATACGGAAGGAAACAGGGGACTCACCCAACTGGTGGGTGGAGGTTTTACCCCTGGTCCTTATGGGGATTCGGGCCAGCCAATCCAGGAGTACGGGCTACTCTCCCCATGAGCTTATGACGGGCCGGGTCATGAGAACGCCCATGCGCGTTATGGTCCCAGCCCTAACAGAGAGAAAGCTCAGGGATGTGAACCGGGTAAAGGTTCGCCAAGAGGCTATTTGAACAACATAGGCAAATTGACTGGCAGGCAGCCAGAAACATGTTAGCCCAGCACCAAAGAAACAAACTACTGCTGGAGCCTCGCAGGCATTGCGAGTGGGCAGTGGGGGACCAGGTAATGGTCAGGGGATATGCTAGGGTAGGGGTGTTCGAACCCTTGTATGCTGGCCCATACAACATAGTGGACAAGGCCAGTCCCATGGTGTATGCCATTCAGCTTCCCCGTAGAGTCAAATGGTTTCACATCAACCAGTGTAAATTGTTCGACCCCACAAGGGCAGGGAAAAGTAAGAAAGGGGTACATGTCAGGGAATAGGATCAAGAACAGACCCGGGTTGATGTGGAAACCATAGGGGAGCCAGGCGAGCCCACAGGTAGTCAGCCTGAAGTAGCCTGCTGTGTCCCAGGGCGAGGACTGGAAGCAGCGGGGAAGGATGCTGACTCCAGCCCTCCGCAGGCAGGTACTGTAGACTGCCTAAGAGAGGCAGAACTAGCAGCAGAGGAGATGGAGGTTTCACTGGTGTGGGAACCCCCGGTCAGACGTAGGAGTAACAGGGTCACTAAACCCCCAGTAAGGTGATCCCCATCCCTAATTAAACCTAGGACAAGGGCCGGCCACACGAGGGCCGGGAAGGAGAGTGGCCGAAACAGGGCACTACGGAGTGCGGCTGGAGGGAGCCCAGGTTCCGCAGGGACCGTAGGGGGGTCTCAAAACCCCGTAGTGCAAAGGGAGGTGGGGGGCTTTCAAGCCCCTCAACAGGAGGAGTTCTGGCCTGCACGGGTGGGCCCACCAGAGGGGTGGCCCCAGCGTGATGCGGACCAGTTATGAGTTGGCCACCCGGAGACAGGTGGCGTTGTATATTGCATTGGTTTGTGTGTAAGTAGATGTAGTTAACGTTTGGTAATTAGATATAGGGTTTTGTATAGACACAGGGGAGTACAGGGACGGACATTATGGGAACGTCTGCTGCATCGAAGGGATGGACTGTGGAAAAGTAGACCACAACAGGCAAGGACAAAACCCCGAATGCCATTTTTAGGACAGTAGTCGCTACCATCGGCCGGATGGCCACTCTTCCATGAGAATGGAGTGCAGGGAGGAGGATAGCTTTGTGGAGGCAAGGAGGTGTTTTGCTTTGTTTTCCAGATGAGTAGCCCCGCCGTATGGATGATGGCAACGATGTGCCTCCTGATGTGGGTGGCGCATCGCGGGGACACGGAGGAGTCCATCGTATACGGGGGCAGAGCAAGGAAACCCAGTAGCGGATAGCCAGGCCGGATACTCCCATGAGGGGTGCTGGCCTGGGTGGCTGGGGTCGAACTCGACCAGGTTCTCCAGCCACAGGAGCTTTGCCTATGGGGAAGCATCCATACACTGTGCCGAGATACAGGTGGCTACCAACTGAGTTAGGGTGACTGAGGGCAGGCAGGTGTGTTTAACCTGTAAGGGGGATGTTCCTTTGGTGAGATGGTGGTGGCTCAGGAAGCTGAGCTCGGACATGAGGGATCGATCCTCGGACTGGGAAAGACTGGACAATGATACCTACTGGACTATCACGGGGTCACTGGGAGGGATCACAGTATGTTGGGACAAATGGTGGGCCTATGACCAAGGGCTTTATTTATGTCTATGGGGGTCTGCCAAGGTGTGTCCGGTAGGAGCATCGATCACCTTCGTCAGGTGGACTATGTTTGTGTATGTTAATGTTCAAAGGTTGAGATTTAAGTCATTGTTAACTTGTTTACTTTTGCTTGTGTAATTAATTAGCCTGACTTTAGAGTTATTTCCTTGGAGCTAATTAATGACCAGGTGGCAGAATTTATATTGTTCTTTTTGACTTTGTCTGCATGTACAAGTGATGCCAAGACCAATCTTTGTTCTCTCTCCAAATAATCTAATTGAAAAATATAACAAAGATTCTCTTGACAAATTGGCTTGATGTGAAACAATGTGAAAGGTTTGCAAAGATGCTGCAGAACCTGTCCAAAATGTTCTCATATGGCGACCTTTATTGTACCTACCCAGTAAACCAAAACAGTTTGTTTTAGTGTATATGTTTCTTCTATATGTTAAGGAACAAGGTAAACATAAATTTGTGGCTAGGGCCTCATTAACATTGAACTGGTGCATTATGACATCTTGCTAATGGAACTGGCTTATACATTGGGGGTGAATCAGCTTATCTTGCCACCTTCAATAGAGCACTGAGGAGATGTAATGGGCCTGTCCCACTTAGGTGATTTTTCAGGCGTCTGCTGGCGACTGTCACGTTGCCGGCAGTTGCCTGAAAAACCTTTTGAAAAACATGTTGAAAAATTCTCGGTGACCATAATGAGGCCGCGACTAGTTCCTAGAATGTGGGAACTCCTCATGACCATGAAAGCGACTCCATGGCAGCCACCCGCGAACATGTGGCTACTGCAAAGTCTCCTGCAGTCGCCTAAAAAGTCGCCGAAGTGGGACGGGCCCATAAGACATACAAATTGTCTGACGAGGTGCAAGGATTGCCGTGATTGGGAGAGCAGATGCTTTAATTTAGAGTGCTTAGAACAGGACGGAGAAATATAGATTTGCAATGAACAGGCTCTTTTTTTAATAAAAGATTACAACATATTCAAATGTTGAGAATGCCATACCTGTATAAGTCTTCAGTATAAATCATTTTATTCCAATCATATCAACATCATATAATTTACATCTCATCGACTTGACATGAACCTTACATTCCCAACATTAACGATTTGGAGAAGCAACCTGAGTCCCAGTTTCTGATATAATAATGGTGGGAATCCCTAACCTCTAATGTTTCCCCAAAGAGTGCCTTTAACCTGTTTTCTCCCTGTGATATCAAAAAGTAATTCTTAACTGCGGCAATGCAAGGTGATTCATAGCCAGTCATATAACTTGTCTGAAATGCAGACCAGAAAGTAAAGGCAACAGAAAGGCACCAAAAACAATAGTGGGAATAAGACCTGATCATAAGCACAAATGTTATGGGTAATAATTTATTTCTATTTTCATCAATGAATCAAAAGCATGTAAAGCATTTGTCTTTGCCAAATCGGTCAGGACATTAGTGTGTGTATGTGTGTGTGTGTATGTGTGTGTACATGCATATGTGCATGTGTGCCTGTGTGGGTGTGTGCGTGTGTACATGACGGAGAGACATTACATATCCATCTGCAGATGGGAACATTTATCTAGGTAATGAAAGTAAGCATGCAGCTACAGCAGGCAGTGAAGAAAGCGAATGGCATGTTGGCCTTCATAACAAGAGGAGTTGAGTATAGGAGGAAAGAGGTCCTTCTGCAGTTGTATAGGGCCCTAGTGAGACCACACCTGGAGCATTGTGGGCAATTTTGGTCCCCTAATTTGAGGAAAGGCATTATTGCTAATGAGGGAGTGCAGCGTTAGGTTTACAGGGTTAATTCCCGGGATGGTGGAACTGTCATATGCTAAGAGAATGGAACGGTTGGGCTTGTATACTCTGGAGTTTAGAATGATGAGAGGGGATCTTATTGAAACATATAAAATTATTTAGGGTTTGGATATGCTCAAAGCAGGAAACATGTTCCAGATGTTGGGGGAGTCCAAAACCAGGGGCCACTGTTTAAACATAAGGGGTAAGCTATTCAGAACGTAGATGAGAAAATACGTTTTCACACAGAGAGTTGTGAGTCTGTGGAATTCTCTGCCTCAGAGGGCGGTGGAGGCTGGTTCTCAGGATACTTTCAAGAGAGAGCTAGATAGGGCTCTTAAAGTTATTGGAGTCAGGGGATATAGGGAGAAGGCAGGAACTGATTGGGGATGATCAGCCATGATCGCATTGAATGACGGTGCTGGCACTAAGGGCCGAGTGGTCTACTCCTGCACCTATTTTCTATTAACCTATTGTCTATTGTGTGCACTTGCTTCTACATATATGTATACACAAGTATGTGCATGTGCATGTATTCATTCAGAACAATGCAGAGCAGCATATTGTGATGCCATCCTTCGTGCATGACTGATTTGATGCTGCACTGCCACACTGCCACACTGGGTCATGCAAGTTGAACTAACAGCTTGGCATTTGGCAACAAAAATGTCTACATCTGCATTAATTAAAGCAATTCTCAAGGAGTTACAGTCTTACAGTGATTAATTGTACGAAAGTAGTTGTGCAATATTTGCTGTGACCTTATTGCTGGACACTTTTGCGGGATAGTTGTTGTCTCGGTTCAAATATTTCTTGAGTTCTTCCAGTTGAAGTTTGGAGGGTATGAGCCTGGAATGTAAGCCTTTAGCATGAAAATGAAGGGAAAGTGATAACAGGGTAGAGTTGCAGAGAGGGAGGAGGAAATGTGGGAATAATTGTCTGAGCTTGAGGTCTTATCCACAGCCAGGTTTATGGATTAACTTCAACATTAATTCGAGAAAGGAACAATGCTTGAGCTGACTTGCTTCTCCATGGACCTATCACAGGCCAGCAACATTGTACAACCCAAACTGCAGTAGCAAAGCCTTATCAAATAGTTTGTTTCTATGCTTGTGCTTCACTCCTGATAAAGCGTGGAAACTATGAAAAATAATTTAATGGAGAAAAATATGGAATTTAAATGCTATGCCTTTTCCCATTCACTGGGCTCGTGTACTGTATATCCCTCGTCACAAAAGGTACATACGAATAAGCTCCCATAATATTATCAAATTCACAAGTCCAACCCATCTACATACATCTGTTCCTATTAACAGTAAACTTTGTATTTTTTTCTCACTCTCTGTTTTCATAATTGTTCTTGATTCTTAGTCTTCTGTGTTGCTTATGCCATTCATCATAACATTGTGACAGTGTCATTACCACCACGAGTGATCTTTATGTATTTTCTTACAGGCAAAATTGACTCTAAAAACAGAACTAGTTCATTACCTGGGTTAGCCTATAAATATTCCCTCATTCATTTTCTTCCTTGCTAAACATTGTACAGAGTCTATTATTTGGACACCTCATGCAGTTTTACTGGTCACCTTGCAGCTGGCAGTGGTTGGGGCTACTTGTAACATGGGTCTCTATCAGGATGGTGTCTGACACGGACTAGAGTACACAAATCACATTAGCCTCCCTCCCCTATGTTTACCCTCATCTCCGTGGATTCTCTGTGGCTGGGTCAAGTTCGGGTTCTGTAATATCCAATGACTTTCCCTTTGTAAAGGTCAACAAATTCACTGCAATCATGATGATTTCATGCAGCTCTTGTCCTAAATGTATATGTCGCTGATTGTCGCACAGTGGTAGGGATGCTGTCTTGCAGTACTAGAGACCCGGGTTCGATCCTGACTGAAAGTGCTTGTTTGTACGGGGTTTGTACATTCCCCCCAAAATATGCGTGGGTTTTCCCCGGGATCTCTGGTTTCCTCTCACATGCCAAAGATGTGCAGGTTTGCAGGCAAATTGGTTTGCCTACAAACATCACACATTCAGAAATTCAACTCCTGACTTTTTGGTGAAATTATCATTTGCATTACTAACTATTTTCTGATGTTAAAGTGCCTGAATATGACCAAATCACAGCAGAGTATGCAACATTCATTGCAGTGAGATTTTCAATTACACTGCTCTAAAGAGTAGTTAATGTTTACTCACAGAACAATCAGTCTTCACTGACCATTCGGGCGGCACTGTGGTGCAATGGTAGAGTTGCTGCCTCACATCACCAGAAACCCAGGTTCGATCCTGACTACGGGTGTTGCCTGTACGGAGTATATACATTCTCCCTGTGAGCTGCATATGTTTTCTTCAGAAACGTAGGCTTCCTCCTTCACCCCAAAGATGGTACAGGATTGTAGGTTAATTGGCTTGGTAAAATTGTATTTGGTCCCGAGTGTGTATAGGATAGCATTAATGTGCGGGGATCGCTGGTCAGCGTGGACTCGGTGGGCCTAAGGGCCTATTTCCGCGCTGTATCTCTAAACTAAACTGAACTAAACATGAAACTGCTCCTTAAGAAACGAACACTCAAATTGCACTCTTCATTCTTGATGGGGTCTGTCATCAACCATGACTTCAAAAGCAGCTTCACATGGTCAAGCTGCTCTACAACACCTCATATCAGTTCTATGTTTATGTGAGAGGAGAAATCATCTACTTTATTCTTCAGTCCACAGATGCAGTCAGAAAAGGCATTTTCTCCTGAATAAATTCCGTGTGAAATCCATCACATGCACGTGTTGACATGCCCAATTCTGGCGGAAGATCTGAGATTGGACTGGGAACATCTGATCACAAAACATCTTTGTGCAGCTAGCATTCCCTGGTACCATTTGCACACATGATTAAGTCATTAATGTGCGCTGTGCTCACTTAGGCTATTGCAACAGAAACTAAATCTAGGAGTCGTGTTCATGACATGCTGTCCAATAATGAGAAAAATATAAGATTACATCAATTCACGAGTTGAAGGTAACCCACTGGGACATCAATATATTTCCTGCAGAACAGGCAGTAATTATTTCTATGCACTGTGTCGTTCATCAAGGAATTGCAAACAAAGCTCACAGCATCTATCTGTTACACACCTTGATACAAGATGTTTCAAATGGTGATTCTCCCATAAGCCCACACCACAATATTGTTTGGTGCCAGTGGTGGAACATACCAGATTATCCTGAGAGGTAGTTATGCTTCTAACCTCCCCCCCCCCCCCCCCCCCCCACCCTTTACCCCTCCCCCTAACGGCATTTTAGTTTAGTTTAGTGTAGTTTAGAGATAAAGCACGGAAACGGGCCCTTCAGCCGACCACATTAACACTATCCTACACACACAATTTTTACATTACCAAGCCAATTAACCTACAAACTTGTACGTCTTTGAAGTGTGGGAGGAAACCGATGATCTCAGAGCAAACCCATGCAGGTCACGGGGAGAACATACAAACTCAGTGCAGACAGCACCCGAAGTCGGGATCGAACCCAGGTCTCCGACACTGTAAGTGCTGCAAGGTAGCAACTCTACCGCTGTGCCATCATGTCGCCCACTTTTGAAAAATGTTCTTTCACTTTCATGGCAGCCTTGCCAATGGTGACAATTGTGTACCTCACCACCATGTCCACCTGTATTCCCATTTTCTAGGAACTATGTGCGTACTCCAGTGGCACTCTATTGAGCAACACTCCACTGGGCCCTACAACTCATGTACTAGTCATGGCCTGGATTAAGTTACCAAAATGCATGGTTTTGCACATGTCTGAGTTGGAAAGCCTCTGTCTGTCATTCCATCTGTCATTCTCCTACATTTCTAATTGACCTACATCCTGTTGTGAACTTAAATAACCTTTTTCATTGATGTTTTGATGCCGCCAACCTTTTTCATTGTCCATTTACCCACCAAATGAGTAAACCAGACTCATAATTTTTCAAAAACAACTGTCAACAATTAATCAATAAATGCAATAAATATTTAGCACACCATAAATTGGTGAAATCCTTTTTTTGTAATAGCTTGAACTCGTTATCCTACAAAGATCCTCCTTACACATTTCTCCAAGAATGACCACGTTAGAATTGTAGAGGGCCTTGTGAATGTCTTTGTACAACAAACACGTTGAGCATTATTCTCAATCACACATATTCCCTCCATTCCATGCATCCATTCCATCAAATTTTCTGCACTTTTAATGCTATGTTTTATTTTCTCTCTTGTTTTTCCCATTTTAAACAAAATACTTGGACCTGAAATGTTCATGTTGCTTCTCTTTCCACAGATGCTGCTCAATCTATTGAGTATTTCCATCATTTTCTGTTTTTATTTCAGTTCTCAGCATTTGTTAATTTACTGTTTCCAATTAGCCTGACAAAATTCCTCCCACCCCCTGGAAGCACTTGCTTATGCCCTTCAATTGTTGCACAACACAATGAAGAAATCGCAATAATAAATGCCAGCAACTATGAACATTTGCAACAGATTGGTGGAGCAGGCTAGGTCAGAAAACCAACTGTTTCTATGCACCATTAGGCAGGGTAAATTAGGCAATGATGCTTTACTTAGAAACATAGAAAATAGGTGCAGGAGGAGGCCATTCGGCACTTCGAGCCACCACCGTCAAACATTGTGATCATGGCTGATTATCCCTTATCAATAATCCGTGCCTGCCTTCTCCCCATATCCCTTGACTCCACTAGCCCCTAGAGCTATATCTAACTCTCTCTTAAAACCATCTAGTGACTTGGCCTTCACTGCCCTCTGTGGCAGGGAATTCCATAAATTCACAACTCTCTGGGTGAAAACGTTTTTTTCTCACCTCAGTCTTAACTGACTTCCCCTTTATTCTAAGACTGTGGCCCAAGGTTCTGGACTCACCCAACATTGGGTCTTTTCAATCTTTCCTCATATGACAGTCCCGCCATCCCAGGGATCAATCTCGTGAACCTACGCTGCATTCCCTCAATCACAAGGATGTCCTTCCTCAAATTAGGAGACCAAAACTGTACACAATACTCCAGATGTGGTCTCACCAGAGCCCTATACAACTGCAGAAGAACCTTTTCACTCCTGTACTGAAATCCTCTTGTTATGAAGGACAACATTCCATTAGCTTTCTTTACTGCCTGCTGTAATTGTAAGCCAAGTTTCAGTGAACGGTGTACACGGACGCCCAGGTCTCGCTGCACCTCCCCCTTACCTAACCTAACCCCATTGAGATAATAATCTGCCCCCTTGTTTTTGCCAGCAAAATGAATAACCTCACATTTATCTTTATTAAATGCATCTGCCATGCATCTGACCACTCACTCAACCTGTCCAGGTCACCCTGCAACCTCCTAACATCCTCTTCACAGTTCACACTGCCACCCAGCTTTGTTTCATCCGCAAACGTGCTAGTGTTGCTCCTAATTCCCTCTTCCAAATCATTAATATATATGGTAAACAGTTGCGGCCCCAACACCGAGCCTTGCGGCACTCTGGCACTATGCCATTCTGAAAAGGACCCGTTCATTCGTACTCTTTGCTTCCAGTCTGCCAACCAATTTTCTATCCATGCCAACACACTATCCCCAATACCATGTGCTCTAATTTTAGTCACCAGTCTCCCGTGCAGGGCCTTATCAAAGGCTTTCTGAAAGTCTAGATACACTACTTCCACTGGCACTCCTTCATCCATTTTAATTGTCAGATCCTCAAAAAATTCCAGAAGATTAGTCAAGCATGATTTCCCTTTCATAAATCCATGTTACCTTGAACTAATCCTTTTACTGCTATCCAAATGCCCCATTATTACTTCTTTAATAATTTACTCCAGCATCTTTCCCACCACCGAAGTCAGGCTAACTGGTCTGTAATTCCTTGTTTTCTCTCTCGCTCCTTTCTTGAAAAGTGGGATAACATTATCTATCCTCCAATGCACAGGAACATTGGAAAATGATCACCAATGTGTCCACTATTTATAGAACCACCTCCCTGAGGACCCTGGGATGCAGACCATCGGGCCCAGGGGATTTATCATCCTTCAGTCCCATTAGCCTATCCAATATTATTTCTCGCCTAATGAACATTTCTTTCAGATCCTCTACCCCCTTAGATCCTCTGTCCTCCAGTACATCTGGGAGATTGTTTGTGTCTTCCTTAGTGAAACAAATCCGAAGTACCTATTCAACTCTTCTGCTATTCCCTTGTTGCCCATAATAATTTCACCCATGTCAACCTTCAAGGAACCCACATTTGACTGTGCTACTCTTTTTCCCTTAATATATCTATAGAAGCTTTACTGACCTTCTTTATATTCCTGGCCAGCTTCCCTTCGTACTTCATCTTTTCAGCCTGTATTGCCCATTTGGTTTCCTTCTGTTGTCCTATGAAGTTTCCCAATCCTCTGGCTTCCGGCTACTCTTTGCTGTGTTATACATCTTTTATTTTAGTTTTATTCTATCCCTAACTTCTCATGTCAGCCACAGTTGCCTCCCACTCCCCTTAGAATCTTTCTTCCTTTTTGGAATGAAATGATCCTGCATCTTCCGGATTATGCCCAGAAATTTCTGCCATTGCTGTTCCACCATCATTCCTGCTAGTATCGTGTTCCAGTCCACCTTGCCCAGCTCCCCTCTCATGCCTTCATAGTCCCCTTTGTTCAAGTGTATCACTGACACTTCCGATTTAACCTTCTCCTTCTCAAATTGCAGATTTGAATCATATTATGAATCATATTATGATCACTACCTCCAAGCGATTCCTTTACCTCGAGTTCTCTTATCATATTTAATCAAAGGACAACACTAAATCCAGAATTGCCTTTTCTCTGGTCGGCTCCATTACAAGCTACTCTAAGAATCCATCTCGGCGGCATTTTACAAACCCTCTTTCTTGGGGTCCTGAACCAACCTGATTTTCCCAGTCTACCTGCATATTGAAATCCCCCATAACCACAGTGGCATTAACTTTGTTACATGCCAGTTTTAACTCCTGCTGCAACTTACACCCTACACCCGGACTACTATTTGTGGGTCTGTAGATAACACCAATTAGTGTCTTCTTGCCTTTACAATTCCTCAATTCAATCCACAGTGACTCTAACTCATCAGTCCCTATGTCTTCCCTCGCAAGGGACTGAATTCCATCCCTCACCAGCAGAGCTACCCACCCTCCTCTGCCCACCTGCCTGTCCTTTCTATATGATGTATAACCATGAATGTTAAGTTCCCAGGCCGGATCCTCCTGCAGCCATGTCTCAGTAATGCCCACAATGTCGTAACTCCCAACCTCTAACTGAGCCTCAAGCTCATCTACTTTACTTCTTATACTTTGCGTATTCATATGTAATACTTTTAATTCCTTACGCATCTCACCTTTCACATCAATCCCTATTACACTTGGCCATACTTTCCTTTCCCTTTGTGAGCTTCCTTTCCCATTAATTCTGGGTGATTAACCATCCCTTTACTCTCTTTCCCTTTATCTCCGTCCTCAACTATCCCATTTGCCACCTCAACCCCCTTATTCAGTTTAAAACCACCCGTGTAGCAATGGCAAACCTGCATGCCAGAATGCTGGTCCCCGACCTGATAAGGTGCAATCCATCCCTTTTGTACACTTCCCCGTTTCTCCAAAACAGATCCCAGTGATCTAAGAATCTAAATCCCTCATAAAGCTCATAAAAGTTCATAACTGAAGATAATGATTGTAAAAAGCTTCATGGTGGAGATACTGCTATTTTACTGCTATTTAACTCAGACGAGGGGAGTGTCACAGATCAGTATGCAGCTGACTCTGAATATGAATATGTGCCTGAGTCCCATGCTGTAATGCATGATGTACATGAATCGCATAAGGCAGAGTTGCCCGCTCTTGCCTCCAAATTTGCTGTTCCTTCGGGAAAGGGCAAGCCACTTCAAGGGGAGTTGGCCAGCAGCATCAGCTACCTCACTTCCCACCAGCAGAAGGAGGCGACTATGGCGAAAAAGGCTGCGAGATATCCCAGTCCGGAGAATTTAACAATCTTAAATGTGCCCATAGTTAACGCCACCATTTTGGAAAATATTGGGTCCAGTACGAGATCAAGAGTACTGATCCTGAGGCTATTATCTGCATGTATCACGGCCTTTGCTAGGTCAGTCAATGAAGCTCAGTTATCGGAAGTTCAGCAGGATGCTATGGCACTGCTTCCAAAAAGACGCCATCAGGCCAGACTTGAATCCAAAGTTCACACATTTATGCAGGGCCAGCAATATTCAGCCTCCTAAATTCCTCTTCGAAGAAGACTTGAGCAAGCAGGTCAAAGATTTGCAAGAGGAGTTATAAGCTGCTGGCATGATCAAGGCATCCTATATGGGCAAGACTCCCCTCCTTCGGCATCATCACCCCTATACCTCTACCAGCAAGAAGCGGTTCTCTGAGGCTGGTGAGAATTTCAGATTTGTCCAGTTCCTACCCGGTACAGGTCTTTTTTAGGCTAAGGCTCATCTCGCCCATCCTGGAAGATGCGGCACTCACGTCCCAACAGCTCACCTTTTCAGAGCGAGGGGGAAAAGACAGAACCAAAATTAAGGTCCGCTGGCCCTGATGTCAAACCACCTGTAACCTTTGAGGTAGGTGGGTCTGTTTCCATCAGACACACAGGGCGTGCGGAGGAATTACAAGTCGGTGGAAGGTTAAGTTTGTTCTTGCACAAATGGCGTCAGATAACTTCAGACCCATTTATATTGCACAGTATAAAGGGTTTCAAAATTGAGTTTTTGCCTAACTCATTTCCACCTAGACAAGATACGCTGAGTCGTATGTATACTTGCTCCAAACAAGAGACTTTGGATATGCAAGCGGAAATAGACGCATTGCACAAAAAAGGAGTAATTAAGAGATCAATTTATGAAAAGAATCAATACAACCCTAACATATCCTCCAGGGAGAAGAAAGAGGGTGGATGTCATATCATCCTTGATTTGGAAAATTTCAACTCACATGTGGAGTATAGACATTTAAAAATGGAGAATTTCCTTACTGCTAAGCTGCTAATTTCAGAGGTCTGCTTTATGGCATACATCGCTCTCAAGGATGCATATTATTTGATTGTGATTCACAAGGATCATCGGAGATATCTGAAGTTTAGCTGGATGAGGCAGCTGTGGCAGTTTAAAGTGTTACCTAATGGTTTAAGCTCAGGCCCTCGGTTGTTTACCAAACTGCTTAGACCAGTGCTCGGCCTGCTTAAAGCGCATATTATTATGGGCTATATAAATGACATTCTGACATTCGGGAGAACACTGCATCTGCAAAACTAGCTGTTTCAACTGCCAAGCTCATTTTTGAGAAATTGGGGTTTATCATCCATCCAGCCAAATCCAGATTGATACCAACGAGGTCTATTGACTATTTAATATTTACTATCAACTCAGTGGAAATGGCTGTGACCCTGCCCATGGGGAAAAAACTAGATTAAACTAGACTATAGTGGGACCTGTTGGTTCCCAGCATCACACGGGAGGGCTGGTCACCAACACAATATTCCACCTCTCCACCAATTCCAATATTGCTTGCCAGTGGGGGGGTGGGGGGTGGGGGGGGGGGCTTTCTGTTGTGCTAGTATGGGTGTTGCGGGCCAAAGGTACTGGTTTCCAGAGGGCTAGTATAGACATTTTGGGCCGAATGGATTCTTGGGCTGGCAGCCAACTGTTGCAATGATTTTAAAAGCCAAGCCAAGGCAAACAATTGGGCTGCAGCCAACTGACAACCAAAATCCATTTTGTGAACACAAACTCTTTAAAAAGGTGAGGCAAACAATTGAGCTGCAGCCACCAGACATCCAAAATCCATTTTGTGAACACAAACCCTTTCAATAGGTGAGGCAAACAATTGAGCTGCAGCCACCAGACAACCAAAATCCATTTTGTGAACACACTCATTAAAAAGCAGAGGCAAACAATTGGGCTGCAGCTACCAGAAAACCAAAATTAATTTTGTGAACACAAACTCTTTAAAAAGGAGAGGCAAATAATTGGACTGCAGCCACCTGTCAACCAAAATTCATTTTGTGCACACACACTGAAAAAAAAGGTAAACAATTTGGCAGCAGCCACATCAAGGGGAGTCACTGTGGAGTAGACGTCCATTCAGTGTTATTCACAGCTCAGAGAGCCGTGACCCTCTCGCTTCCTGGGTCTGGCAGAGACTGAGTGAGGCATGACACTTCCCGGTTTTATAGTCCCTCCCCCCTCTGGGGGCAACAGAGAGAATAGAGAGAATGGGAATTTTTTTAAAACATTGATTGCTCTCTCATTTATCAGCGATGGGAAAAATCCTCTGGTCCAGGAAGGCGGAGGGGGGCTCTGAGCGAGGTTGCCAAGCTAGAAATTGTTGCCAAGCTTGAAATGGTTCAGAGAAGAGTTACGAGGATGTTGCCAGGACAAGAGTATCTGAGCTATAGGAAGAGTTTGAGTAGGCTGGGTGTCTCTATTCCTTGGAGCGCAGGAGGATGAGGGGTAATCTAATTGAGGCATTTAAAATCATGAGAGGAATAGATCAGGTAGATGCACAGAATCTCTTTCCCAGAGTAGAGGAATCAAGAACCAGAGGACATGGGTTCAAGGTGAAGGGGAAATTATTTAATAGGAATCTAAGGGGTAACCTTTACACACAAGGGGTGGTGGCTGTATGGAACAAGCTGTCAGAGTAGGTAGTTGAGGCTGGGACTATCCCAATGTTTAAGAAACAGTTAGACGGGTATATGGATAGGACATGTTTGGAGGGATATTGACCAAGCACAGGCAGGTGGAATCAGTGTAGCTGGTATATGTTGGCAGGTGTGGGCAAGTTGGGCTGAAGGATCTGTTTCCACACTGTACCACTCTATAACTATGACTTGTTCCTGTTCCTTATGCTGCTCTATATGGTTCTTCACATCATAAGATCAGACAGATTTGCTGGTGCAATGTAAAGAGGCAGGAAAGGAAAAAGAGAGAAACCCTGACAGTTGGACACAAGCGAGATTGGAGTCTTGTGTATTGGAGACTGCATGTGGGAATCCAGAACACAGCACTTAGTGGTAGAGATGGCATAATTTCCAATTACATTTCAGCTCCTTTATTTTCAGGTCTGAGGATGAAGAGTCAGATGTATTTGGCACTGTAGCTTAGTGTGCTACACACTCAAAGGGATAGAAATGAATCCTCTTGGGGCATGCTAAACATGCAATGTGGTAATTAATATGTGCACTTTGAATTATATATTCTGAAAACTCAAGCTGCAAATGTGACTACATCTTGCATTTCACACGTGCAATTGAAGTTGATGTGGCACAGCGTGAGTGCACCATTCATAAAAATGGGATCTCGTTAAATTGTTTGTACCAATTCAGATATACTCTTTTACAATAATTTAACATGTCAGCATATCAATAACTGACTAGTGCAATCTAATTTACTCATTTGCAGTTTTAGTCACCGCTCAACATATCATTTGATTCACTTGGTCTCATTGATGGTTCCAGCAAGTAATTGGATTTGCTCAATTTGACCACAGTTTGGCTATTTGTTTCTTAGCTTATAAATAGCCTGAATTCATTTCTGTGTAATAGCTGTCAGAGCTGGTTGTGGTATTAATGACTCACTTCACATATTTTTGATTGCAATGCTGAGTAATTATTTAACTGCTTACAGCACTCTGCAACTTCACCATTAATTCTTGTTGCGTGCTGTTTACTCTTTTTTTTACTGCTGGGTTTACTTGGTAGTTATTATACATTGCCTTGCATGCATCACAATTGATCTAAACCTTTAATTATGCTTAGCCACTTTCTGGTTTCAATTTCTCTTTCAATTCAACAGCATACATTTAAAAATCACAGTTACATAAAGCATACTGTAGGATGCCATTTGGCCCATTATTCCTATCCTATTATTGAATTTCTCTCCATTCATAAGTGAGAACATTTCATTTGAATGATGTCAAAGTGAGAATCTAAGTATATATAAGGGGCTGAATATTTTGCTCCTGTCCTTACAATTCCAGAGATCTTCATGTCAATGCTAAAGTAATAAAATTAAATAATAATTATAGCGATAAAAGTTAATCATTTACAATCCTCACAAATAGGTTGTCAGTAATGAAATTCAAGCAAAACAACCATTAAATTCTCAGAATCACTTTAATACTAATGATGCATTTACTGCATCAGGATATCATAACTTAAGAAAGTGGTGGTGACTTATTTAACTATTGCAGTTGTTCTGATAAAGGGATATGGGGAAAAAGCAGGAACGTGGTACTGATTTTAGATGATCAGCCATGATCATATTGAATAGCCGAATAGATTACTCCTGCACATATTTTTCTATGTTTCCATGTTATTGGATAGCGAGTTCTTGGATTCTGGCCCAGTGATGATGAAGGAAAGGCAACATATTTCCAGTTTAGGAAGGTAAACCTACAAGTTATGGTGTTCTCATCAACCTGCTGCCCTTGTCCTTGGTAGTAGATGCAGCGAGTGAGGTAGTGCTATTGGAGCAGCCAGGAGTAACTACAGTACATTTTGTAACGGCACATACTGCAGTTATTGTGCTCCAATGTTGGACTGGGATTTTCTCAATTGTAATCCTTAATAGTTAAGAATGGCTGCCGAGGTCAGAGTAAGGGGGACTGGTATAGTTCAAGAGGGTGTCTCACCAGAAATTTCGAAGCACGAGGTCTGATTTTCCAAACTTTGGATCCAAAAATGATGAAGCTGCAAATATACATTTCCAAATTGGGATCACGTTTGATTTTGCAGGTCAAATTTACATAGTTGTATATCATGTAACAACATTTTCTGTGTTGCCTATGAGACAGCGAATGTAATGGGTTTTGGGAGTTGATGTCAGAGTAGACAGTGGAGTTGTTGCAGGAAGTATGGATGTACAGAATGATTGATGCAACCCAATCATTCTGTATCTTTATCTTTGCTCAACCTTTCTGTACTTGTGCTAGGCTTGGTTGTATTTACAGTAATGTATAGTACCATCTGATTTGATTGGATAGCATGCAAAACAAAGCTTTTCTTTGCACCTCAGTACTTGTTAATAATAAACCTAAATTTAAACCTCACGTGTGACATGCATGAAAAAATAGACAATTAATCCAATTTCTAGGATAAAGACCGTGCTGCGGAATTTCAGTACACCCAGTGTTAAAAAGCCCTCAGTTGAGATTTCTTCTGTATTGTCTGAGGTGATGCTCATTCTACCCAAACCAAGTACCATGAATTGTGACAGATAAAAATAGCAGGAAGCCGACACCCCAGGCAAGGATTGCCATCCTAGCAAAATAAAGAAAAATAATTTGTCCCTGTGAGCAATATTGTCTCACCATCAGCGCTGAAGGAGGACCATAGCAAGCTAAGTATTGCCTGAGTATTGAACCACACAGAGAAAAATCGTATCTTTCAGCATGCAAATTCATGAAACTCTCCAGATCTTCACACCAGCAATGATTTCTCATGAATTATGTTGTCATACATTCCTCTACATTCGGGTGACTGCTTTGATAACCCTTTGTCTGTTCAATCCTGAACTTTTAGTTACCTATCACTTTAATTTGCATTCCACAAGTTTTACTCCTTTGTTTTTGATCTCCTACACTTTTCCTTCAAACCAACATAAGGTCAGGGAATAACATGAGATCTTTCATACAGACTCAATGCAGCCCTATGAGATCAACATTGGATTCACAATGTCAGATAGCCAGCCTTTCCAGTTTGGGCAAGTACTGGCTAATTCTGTATTGAGAACGGAACATGTCGTGGTTGCTAGGATTAGGGTTTCAGGTTAATAAGATTTCATGGTTGAAGTTAGCACCTGGGTAATTAGCTGCATCTCTATCCACTGAAGCTGCTTGACCTGTTGAGTTTTTGCAGCACTCCCTGTTTTTGTTTCAGATTTCCAGCATCTGCAGTTTCCTTTGCTTTCAATTGCTGGCTGGTTCCAAAGTAACTCAGTCTTTCTCTGATGATGTGCAGTATGTTGCCTGATCGTCTGGGCTTTCCCAGCAGTCGCCTTTCTCTCAGATTTCTAGCAACTACTGTTTTCTTCCAACATATATTCGATATCTCCCAGTTCTGCAGGGTTTGTTTTTCCTCTGCTCTGCCCTTCTTCTATTCAGAACTCTCCCAGACACAATAGCTGCTGTCATTTTCTTCAGCACACATTCTTGTTCAACATCAAATTGTTATCCATATTGAGATATCCACTCTATCACAGCATTTACCTATCCTCCTTGCAACCTACCCCTTCCAAGGCACACCCATTTCCCAAAAAGTACCCAACTGTTATTAGACTTCATTAGTTTGAAACATTATCTCTGTTTCTCAGTCCAGAGATGATGGCTGACCTGCAGAATTTCAGCAATTTCTATATTTATAGCTAGAATCTTTCCACTTTACAAAAGCATGAATACAACAAATAGTGCACGAGAAAATACGGCGCAGAATATAATGATGCAGATAAGACAAAATCCAGGTAAAAAGAAGTGCAAGGGGCTCATTAGGGTGGATTGGAAGATACATCCTGAGCATATGAGATTGAGCATATTTTCAGTTTGGAGATACAGCATGAAAGACCCTTCAGCTCACCGAGTCCATGCCAACTATTGATCCACCCATTCACATTAGTTCTCTGTTAGCCCACTTTCCTATCCACTCTCTGCAAAATAGGGGGAATTTACTGTGGTCAATTAAAGAACAAACCTGCATGTCTTTGGAATGTGGGAGGAACCAAACATCAGGAGAAAACTCACACTGTCACAGGGAAGACATGCAAACTCCACAAGGGCATCTCCCAAGGTCAGGATTGAACTCGGGTCTCTGGTGCTATGAGACAGCAATTCCACAGTGCTGTTCTTAGTTGGCATGAGCGAGTTGAGCCGAAAGGCCTGTTTCCGTGCTGTACGGCCATGACTCTATCTGTCTGGATAGCTTGTAAAATAATGTTTTGACAGTATCTTGGTACACTTGACAATAATACTCCGTTACCAATATTAGTATTTGGAATATAAACAGAAAACATTTAATCATTTATCAATTAAACCAGCATCTGTGGAAAGAGAAACATGTGTAATATTACAGGTTGAAGACAATTCATTTTACATTTCAGCTGAAGTACTGAAGTATTCATCAGTACTTCAGCTTTAAAATTGTTCTCACGCTGAGTTCAACAGATCCTCAGCCAACATCCTGAGTAAAACATATCAATCTGCAATGTATTCTAATCATCTAAAGGTTTGTGAAATTTGTGATGCTTGTGAAGTAGGAGTATGTTAACATACATTTTGTGTGTGAAACATAACAAATTGCTCATTCATTGAAGGTCATGAGGGTTCAGTTAGGAGTGACTAGAGGTCATTAAGGAAGGTTAGATTGTCAAGACATTATGGGTTGGTTCAGATCTTCACCAGAAGTTGATTGTGGATTCAAGGATAGCATATGAGCTGCAGTTGGCTCGAAGGGCCTTAGTAAGGTGAATGTGGTGAGGTTCTGGTGCGGTGGCATAGAGCCTGGACATTTGTAGGAAAGTGGGATGTTGAGAGCCAAACTTGTATTTCAATGAGGGCCTACCTCCAGGATGATCAATCTCCCATCAATGGAACCAATCTGCTCATCCATGGGACAGGCCCCACTCATTGCTGTTAATTTGCATAGATGCGAGCTTCAGACAGGTCTCGCAGAAACTTGTTTTTTGTGTTACCATAACACTATTTATTGCCTCATGCTGGTGATACCTCTGACACCTGTCAACTGGATGGAGGTCCACGAGGCTCTTGTTTGGCTCACCAGTTGATTAGTTGGAAGCAACTAAGGAGAACATAAAGATATCCCTTGTTCAGAAAGGTGTTCAGACAGCAATAAAGACCCAAAAACGCACACAGAGTGAAATCTTATTGCATTGATGAGGATAGATGTAGTGCAGGGAGTGAGAGGGGGATGTGCAAGAGGTGAAGAGGTGACTAATGCCATTCTTTACCACGGTCACTCTCCAATCTAGAGATTGTTCAATGGAGCCAAATGAAATGTGCTTACATTACTTCTTTCAAAATGTTCATAGGGGGAGCTCTGTGATCCACAGCCTTAAGGAATTGTTCAACTCAATAACATCCACACTGCTAAACATATTGAGAATATGCAAATCCGTCAGTGCTGGTCTGTACAACATAAATACCTCAAATATTAGTCCAGAGCTTTTCAGAGCTCCGCCTTGGAGGCTTTGCGCTGTCCAAAACTCTCACTAACACAACACTGATGCATTGTTTAAGGAGGAAATGTCAGTACTATTGATGCATGGTCAGGAAATATATTGAAATGACAGAATTATGGATGCAGATAATGTCATTCCAATTGCATTTACTTTAGATTTTATGAATAAAGTATATTTTTGGAAAATAAGATACAAGCCTCACTGTTCTGTGAAGGTCCATTTCCAACGGAACTTTGCACAGGAGATATCTAAAAAAATGTTGTGCTATTGCTATTTTGTTGTGCAAAACTGCAACCTCTTTGATCTGTTGGAAATTTAAGTGTTCACATGTTTCTGATTAAATTAATTTGGTTAACATATGAGAATAACATTAGTCATTGGATTACCTTCAATCAAAATCATTTCTACTTGACAGTCAAATTGCTTTACACATTTTATTGCACAAAGTTGATTTTTTTTAAATAAAATTACGGCTTTATTGGTTCCATTAGATTGGATTAGGTTTTCTTGTTTTACAGTTCAGCTGGTGTTGCATCAATAACAATTTGATTTATTGAAATTGCGATCATCAATGCTAACGCATTTGTTCAGCATCAGCCCTATCAACCTTTGCAATCACTCTAATTACAGTCTTTAAGATCTGCCCCCCTTAAGTTGGTTATTGATTTGTTAATAAGAATTGTGTTTTTTTCTATTCATATGAAGTCCTGAGCTGAACTGAAAATACTGGCTTTGAAATTCTAAAGTAAATACAAAGCATGCTAACTGACACTAGACAATCAATCCACACCAGTTTCTACCAAACTGTGGAAAAACAGTGCACATGCTGTCAGTAATTCCTTACTAGTTATCTCAGAAGTCTCATAGTGATACGGATCTTAAAATGCAATGTCCCAGCAGTGTTGGGTCTCCTAAGCCAATTTTAAAAAAAATGGGAACATACAGAAGTAATGGTGTAGATGGAGACAGTTCTTGGCACAACATATCTCCAACAGACAATGCGTTGTCTTCATATAAGGGATGAGTACCAAAGGAAAAACATATACTGCATGAGCAGTAACAGCCAAATAGGCCCGTATGAAATGCAGATAGGTTAATGCAGCGCAAATCAGAGACAGGGTGATGAACAAGCAGGCTGCTTAGTCATGAATGGTATTAACCAATATTTAAGCAATTGGACTGAAAAACAAACTGATTAATTAGTCTCACATTTATAAAATTTGTCTTTCCACTACCTCACTGAGATAATCTATTTTAATTATCTATGTTTTTCTTTCTTGTATGCTTTGCAGAGTCGGATTTTTATCATTTACAGACAAAAGTCACATATTGAATCCTTGACTAATCTCCAACATGCCTCAAGATGCGGTAGTAAAAACATTGGCTTCTCTTAAGTTTTCAAATGCTGACAGATCCTACTTCAAATTCTGTGCATTTGAGATCTGATTAAGTGTTTTTCCAACAGACACTTCCACTGGGTATGAAATGCAGAGTGATTAAGGAAGTGCAAGTCAGTAGGGTTTGAACATTTAAATCCATTCACGCAATTTAGTAGCAGAATAATAGTTGTCACTTTCACAATCAGGAAAATATGCATGAAATAAGATTGAAATTTTACTTCAGAGTCACGTGAGTGACTACGTGAAGATCTCGCCAGCACGCATGCGCGACATATCTTCGAACGCATTGCGAAGCGACAGGCAGGAGGAGCGCCACTCCTCCAGCATAAGTTTAAAAATGGGCCGCAGGTAAGTCTTACCATTCATGAGGTCGTTGTCAGCTCTGTGTACCAACATGGAGTCCAGGACAAAGTCCAAAAGAGCCGCTACCAAATTTGCTGCTGAGGACCGCGAAGGAGGCAGCCAGCAGCAGTCGAGTTCTCCAGAGCTGCTAGTTCAAACTGCAGCCTCCGACTTCACGCCGCTACAACCCGCAGGTGCTCCTCGGACTGGCGGAAAAACCACCCGGAAGTCGGGCAGGTCCGCTGACTCGGCTGAGTCCGGACTGGAGGACACCCCGGTCGCGGGAAGCGACGGCGGTCGACTGTCCCACACGGAGTGGATGGTGGAGCAGTTGCTCCAACGTGACCTGCTGCAGCATACACCTAGTCGAAAGTTTGTACTTTCGCAGAAAGAAAAGACAGAAGGTCATGCTGAACTCTTAAGATTACATTCAAAAGGGGTAATTGAGAAAACCAAAAGAGAGTCTGATGAGTTTGTATCGAACATTTTCGCTAAAAATAAAAAAGATGGCGGATGCCGCATCATTATTGATTTGACAGAACTGAATACTTTTGTGCCGTATGCCCACTTCAAAATGGAAACCTTTGTCATGGCCAAACAATTAGTTTCCAAGAAGTACTTCATGGCTTGCATCGACCTAACGGATGCATACTATTCAGTACCAATAGATAAGGATCATCGCAGATATTTGAAATTTGGCTGGATGGGGCAGCTCTGGCAGTATAAAGTGCTGCCTAATGGATCATCATCAGCGCCCAGACTGTTTACCAAATTATTAAAACCAGCTTTAGCGTGTCTCAGAAAACAAAAACATATTGTTATGGCTTACCTCAATGTTATTTTAATCGTGGGGAAAACTTTGGAGTTTGCCAAATTGGCTGTCTCAGCCACTGAGCACTTATTTCAAAAGCTGGGATTTATCATCCATCCAGATAAATCAAAATTGATGCCTTCTACCACTATGGACTATTTGGGATTCATAATTGACTCTGTTCATATGTCTGTCACTTTGCCACCAAACAAAGTGTCAGACTTGATAGAAGTATGCAACAGCCTTACTGGCATCAGGAAACTGTCTATTCGGCAAGTAGCCAGGGTGATTGGGAAGCTTGTGGCTGCTTTCCCAGCCACACAATTTGGGACATTGCATTACCAAAACCTACAAAGGGCAAAAATTGCAGCACTCAAGCATCATGCTGGCCATTTTGACAGGGCAATGCAATTACCAGGGAAAGCAAAATTGGAATTACAATGGTGGATAGACAATGCTCGACATTGCTCTAACCCCATCATAATCACAAATCCCTTGGTTATACTACAAACTGATGCCAGCGCAAAAGGTTGGGGAGCAACTAATACCACATCCAGTTGTGGTGGTAGATGGAGAGCACATGAATTAACCCTACTTCCGGCACAAGGAATTAATTATCTAGAAATGCTGGGAGCATTTCATGGACACCAGGCTTACTGTTCAGACAGATGCACCATCTGCTCGTATACTTACAAATTGATAATACCACTGTGGTGGCTTATATCAATCATATGGGTGGAATAAAGTCGATATCCTGTGACGAATTGGCCAATACAATCTGGCACTGGTGCCTAGAAAGGAGCATTTGGATATCAGCCGCTTACCTTCCAGGTAGGCTAAATACAGTGGTGGACACCAGGTCACGCAAGTTTAATGCTAACACCGAATGGATGTTGGACGATATTGTAGATCGGTTTGGAACACCAGATATTGACCTTTTGGCATCCAGACTTAATCACCAAATATCAACATATGTTGCATGGGAACCAGACTCTGGGGCAGTAGCGATGGACGCTTTCTCACTATACTGGGGGGATTTGTTTTTCTATGCATTTCCCCCCTTCTGCTTCATCAGTCGGGTCCTGCAAAAAATTGAACAAGACTCCGCATCGGGTATTCGGGTTGTGCCCGATTGGACTACTCAACCATGGTTCCCAGTGGTACTGGATATGGTCTCAGAACCATGCATTCCGAAAACTAAACGTCCAGGTTTATTGGTACACCCTGTGACAGGGGAGAGTCACCCGTGCCATGACCGGAAAAACCTATTGGTTTGCAGGGTTTGAAAAGGCCACTTTTGGATTTTGGACTCTCGGACCGAACAATCAATATCATCACAGCATTCTGCAGGGAGTCCACCAGGAGACAGTACCTCACTTACGTGAAGAAATAGGAGGTGTTCTGTACCAAAGCGAACACCATATATGGCACAGCCACCATAACGGATGTGCTGGAGTTCCTGGCAAGCCTTCATTTCGATGAAGGTTTGAGCTACAGTGCCATCAACTGCGCCAGAAGTGCCCTATCCAATTATCTCTGACGAGGTTGCGATCACCTAACAGTGGGGTCTCACCCTTTGGTGTCAAAACTAATGAGGGGAATATTTAATTCAAATCCCCCCAGGCCTAGATATTCGCAGACCTGGGATATCGGCATTGTACTAACCATGCTCCGAGGGTGGGCAAAAATAATGTCCCTTTCATTGGACAAATTGACCTACAAAATGGTAATGCTGATGGCACTCATGACGGCGCAACGGGTCCAGTCCCTACACAAGTTAAGTATGGACGCCATGGTTATAACCAACAAAAAGGTAACTTTCTTTTTACAGGGGTTACTCAAACAAGACAGGCCTGGATCATCTGGCCAAAAGTTGGATTTCCTGGCTTACCCAGTAGATAGCCGTTTATGCATAGTGACCCACCTTTTATGCTACATGGAGGTCACCAAGGGTCCCAGGGGCACGGAGAGGGCTTTGCTTATAAGCCACAATCATCCTCATCACAGAGTCACCGTGCAAACCATTTCAAGATGGTTAAGGGTGGTATTGGGTGCAGCGGGGGTGGACACTAACTTGTTTAAATCTCACTCCACCAGGGCTGCATCCACATCGGCGGCAAATGATGATGGAAGTTCCAATGAACCACATCCTTGCAATGACGGGTTGGACAGATGAGAAAAACTTTCATCGGTTTTACAATAAACCCGTGGCCGTGCCTGAGATGTTTGCCGACAGAATATTAAGTTCTGTATTATAATTTCCCCGATGTAGGGGTATTATTATTTGGTATTGTTAAATAAATACCCTTTTGTTATTCAGCACAGTTTCATGTCTCAAATACGTTAACATACTCATCCATTTGTCATTATGGCAGTGTGTGAGCATGGACTCGTTCCAGGGCATGAAATCACAGAGCTTTGAAATCTTCACGTAGTCACTCACGTGACTCCAAAGTAAAATAGTAAGATTAAATGTGAACTTACCAGTTTGAAGTTTGATCTTTATTTTATGAAGAGTTACGATGAGGGATTACGTGCCCTCCGCTCCCAAACCTTCTATTATAAAGGTCAACTGGTATGCTAGTTGTCTTATCTTACTATGTTAGTCAACTCTGGTATCTGTGATTTCACACCGCTGCTTTGAAGAATGTCGATCATGCGTGCTGGTGGGGTATTCACGTATTCCCTCATCGTAACGCCTCATAAAATAAAGATCAAACTTCAAACTGGTAAGTTCTCATTTAATCTTATTCTGTTTGTAGTTAGGAACTACAAACAGAATATCTCCACAAATCAGTATAATCACATGTGGTATTATAATACAATCAATTATTTATTATTTATTTCCATTACATAACTTTAACCAATGTATTTATAACAGGTAATCTGTAGTAGTATTAGTAATAATACTAGTAGTACTTGTAATATTATGTATTTGAAGAAAGTCTTTAATTTGTATAGTACTTTCTGCTCAATGGTTGACTTCCCCATCTATCTCTGATTCCCCATTAACTCATCCAGCAGACAACCTCCACAACATAAACTCCATGATAACATTGGTTTCTCCCTGTCGTAGATGTTCATTCAGTCCTATCCATCTCCTTCCCAACTATCTATTGCTTAAAACTAAATTGTTTCTCTTTCTTAATTTCTCTCTTCATAAATGCTGCCTGACCTCTTAAATGTTTTCAACATCTACTATTTCTGCAACGATAGTGTGTAAAGATAGTCTGGTCATTTTTTTCAAGCAATATATACTCAATGGGCAGTGTTTGTATTGATTTTGCAGACACTGGGAATATCCTTTAATGTGAAAATTTAAATGGCCTTATGGGCCTGTCCCACTTAGGCGATTTCTTCGGCGACTGCTGGCTACTGTCATAGTCGTAGCAGGTCACCGTAAAACCGGCAACTGGACCCCTCTAAGCCAATGTCTACGGCAATGTCTACAACAACCTACCACCTAGTCGACGTCAAGCTATGGCAAGCTACCGACAACCAGCGACCCATTAGGACATCCACTTCCAACCACACCTACAACAACCTACGTCTACCCATGACGAGCTACAAGAAGGTACGATCCTGTCGACAACAACTGAAAACAATTCAATCACTGGTACCTGTCGTCGGTTGACGTAGGCAGTCACCAATGAAATTCACCGGTCAGCACCGGAGACAACCTGCGTCAAACTGGCAACAACCTACGTCATCCTGGCGGCAATCTACATCATCCGGGCGACAACCTATGACAAGCCAAATGTCGGCAAAAAGTTTTGAGCATTTCAAAATCCAGCGGCAACCAAAAAACGCTACGATTCTTTGGGCAACTCACGACCATACAGGTAACCAATGTGGCGACAGCCTAGTCGCCTGGATTCACCTAAAAAAACGCCTAAGTGAGACAGGGGCATTAGAGTCTGACGACAATTCAGCAAAGTAAATTGAGATTTGTGTGAAAATAATTATATTCTTGTTTGCTTAACAACCTGATTAGTCCCTCTCTGTCAATTTGAAGATACAAAGCTCTCTAACTTGTTAAATCATTAGATGCATACCTTTTTACGCTGAAGGGTCAGCAGCATTTCACATGTCTCGTAGGTCAACACCATTTGAAATATCTTTCCTGGTCAAATTAAGCTTTGCAGCACAACCACCAATGTGAGCTTAGGGTTGATGTTCCAATGTTTATAATGCGATTTTTGTTATGATCTCATGATTTTTCATCTGCTCATAACAAAGAAAGTGAATCATGTTGAACAATTCAGTTTGCAGCTTTATCTTCGATTGCAAACTCCCTTATTGATTTTGTTCTTTTGCTGATCATATCTCCAATATTACAACAATCAGTCATTCCCTTGACTGCTCAAGCCAAATGTAACAAAAATACAAGGAGTATGCATAGTGCAGGCAGTGAGAAACTGCATCCACCAGCACGGTGATCAGCAACCAGATTATTATCAAGATATGAATGAAAGACTATGCAGAAAATAGGACTTTTTGACACAATAAATTACTGCTTAAATGGGTGGTGAAACTACATTCAATAATGGAGCAGATCCCAAAGCAAGGCTATAGGTTGCCTAACCCTGATTTTTGACATTCACAGACATTTCAAATCATTTACAGATTGAAAGAACACTCTAGCATGGAAACAGGCCTTTTGGGCCACAATATACATGCCCAACATGGTGCCAACTTCAATTAATCTCCTTTGCTTGCGTGTAATCCATATCCTTCTATTCCCTGTGCTTCCCTGTGTGTCTAAATGCATCTTAAATGTTGCTACCATATCTGCTTCCACCACTCCCTTCTAGCAGTTGTTCCAGACACCCACCACTCTCTGCATAAAAAAAACCTGGAAGCACAACTGTTTTAAGCTTTGCCCCTCTCGCTTTAAAGCTATGCCCTCAGGTCCTTAATTTTCCAATCTGTGATGAAGGTTCTGATTGCCTACAATATCTATGCCTCCCCTTAATGTCTGAAACTCCAGAGAAAACAATCTAAATATGTCTAATTCTCTTTACAGCTAATATCCGATAATCCAGTTAGCTCGCTGATAAACCTCCACCCCACACCTTCTGCAAAACATCCCATAATGGGCTACCAGAACTTCACAAGATACTCCAAATGCAGCTTAACCAAAGTCGTATAAATTTGCAATATGACTTTCTGACTCTTACACTCAATATCCTGACTGATGGAGGCAAGCATACCACATGTGTTTTTTACCACTCTATCTACTTGTCACTTTCAGGAAGCTGTGAATTTGGATCCCAAGATCACTCTGTACATCAAAGCTGTTAAAGGTCCCACTATATACATATATATATATATATATATATATATATATATATATATATATATCATATATATATATACACATTTATATATACCCATCGCAGATCCCTGCAGAATGCCACTGGTCACAGACGTCCAGTCAAAATAACACTCTTTCACCACTACCATGTGTCTTCTCAACCACGTCCAAGTCACCATGGCTCTAATGCATCTTAATCTTCTGGGATCGGCCGACCTTGAGGGACTTATGCCTTCCTAAAATCGATATGGACAACATCTACAACCCTACCCTCATCAATCACCTTCATCACCTCCTCACAAAACTCAATCAAGTTGGTAGAAACCCAGTGAAATAATAATTATTTATTAATAAACACTTCCACACTGGAATTCAATAAAAACATCTACCTACTTGCCTTCCAGAGGCTGAATTTCCCATTCATTTTAACGGGCAACGCTGCTATGTTGAGTCAAATCTGGCACAGGTTCAATGGGAAGAATGTGAAGCATTTTAGTGAAGATCTGCCCACAATAACTTTCAAATGCAAATTATTTTTTTTTATAGTGCAGATGCTGGAAGTCCAAAGTAAATAACCCACAACTCTAAAAACACTCACAAGATCAGTCTGCATCTGTGGAAAGATAAACATAGTTAATGTTTCAAATTGAAGTTCCTTCTTTAGTACTGATCTGACGAAGGATCTTCAACATGACGCATTAAAGGTTTTATTTTTAACTTTCAAAAACAAATTTGATATGTATTTGAAAGGAGACTCTACGTATATTATATATAATATATATACATGTATGATTGTTACTTTAAGAACTAAATGTGCCATATAGTATGATTTTGTCAGGGTGCTCTGCCAGACAGAGCTATTAATTGAAAGTTACATTCTCCATTGAAGCATGTTAACCATATAACCATATAATCATATAACAATTACAGCACGGAAACAGGCCCTCTCGGCCCTCTCGGCCCTTCCAGTCCATGCCGACCATTTGTTTTCCCCTAGTCCCATCTACCTACACTCAGACCATACCCCTCCATTCCCTTCGCGTCCATATACCTATCCACTTTACTTTTAAATGTTAAAATCGATCCTGCCTCCACCACCTCTGCTGGAAGCTCATTCCCCACAGCCACCACCCTCTGAGTAAAGAAGTTCCCCCTCACGTTACCCCTAAACGTCTGTCCCTTAATTCTCATGTCATGCCCTCTTGTTTGAATCTTCCCTACCCTCAATGGGAAAAGCTTATCCACGTCAACTCTGTCCATCCGTTTCATAATTTTAAAGACCTCAATCAAGCACCCCCTAACCTTCTGCGCTCCAAAGAATAAAGACCTAACTTGTTCAACCTTTCTCTGTAACATAGTTGCTGGAACCCAGGCAACATTCTAGTGAATCTCCTCTGTACTCTCTCTCTCATGTTGTTGTTGATAGCTCAGTAAATAGCAGCACTGAAGAGCCTACAGGCATTGCTGCATTGCAAAGATATTTTTGAAGTGTTGGAGCGAAGGTGAATAAGGCAGTGGAACTAATTGAATAGCATTTTTAAAAAGCCAGTACAGGCACAGTGGGCTGAAGATTTTTCCTTTTTTTCTGATACAACTCCATGGATTCGCTCTTTAATTTGTCATTTTACTTCGGAGTCACGCGAGTGACTTCGTGAAGACCCCGCCAGCACGCATGAGCGGCATAGCGTCGCGCGCATTTGCATCGGCAGACTGGGGGAGGGAGTGCGCTCTCTCCTCCAGCTCCTTCATAAGGTCGGCAGGTAAGTACTTACCTTTACTCCACAGGATGGACAAGGGCAAGAGGAAGGCGACGCTGTCGAGGAGCCGAGCTTCGACCAGCCAAAGGCCCTTGTCCCCGGAGCTGCAAGCAACACCGGCAGCTTCGAGGCATGTGGGGGCAGGAATGCGGAAGTCGGGCACTCCCGCTGATTTAGGGGCCGACTCACCCGAGTGGTTTAACCGCTCCGGAGCTGGATACGGATCCAGACTTCGAGCCCCTTTCCCCCAAGAAAAGAGAGGGAAAACAGGTACGTGGCAAGGGGTCTCGCTTTCTACAAGCAACCCCTCCCCGAGCTCCAGAAGACCCGAGGGGGCTTGGCCGGGGGACAGCTGCACGATAGGGGAGCCCTGCAAATGTGCAAAACGTACCGCTGCCAGGAAGATCTGCCGTAGTGCAGTCTGGCAATACCACTGCTGCGTCGAGTAGGCCTGCTGGAGCAGATACCGCCGACAACACACCCCGTCAGGCTGCGGTCAAGGGCGGAGGTGGCAGCAGGAGGCAGTCGGTCAGCTCAGCTCTGGAAGCGGCCGACCATGCGCCTCCACGCCAAAAGATGGGCAAGTGTGGAGGTAAGCCTGCACGGACTCCGGAGAGCCAGGTTCCGGGGGCCAGCGACCGATTCAACTCACCTGCCTTCATATCAGACAGAGAGGCCGCCACAGTCTGGGAGAAGACAGACTAGCGGAGAGTCCGTGCGGGAGTCGTATGATCCTACTTGGGCTATAGGTCACGATAACCTGCCATTGGACCCTAGACAGCACCCTAAGGGGGTGTGGTCCGATGGTGGAAGCCCCAGTGAGTTCGCAGGGCCTGGGGAAGTCGGCTTGTCCGCTGCAGATAGCAGGGACGGTCGCATTGAGCGGTTGGAGCTCTTAGTTGAGCAACTCCTCCAGCGGGACCGGGAACGTGAAGAGCGGGACTCGTGGGCATCCACTAGCCGTGCGAGGACCCCATTCAGCATCTCATCGTCTCCAGCCAGAAGCGTGAGTGATTGCCCAGTTGCTGTGTTTGAAGACGACCCGGGACAGCCAGTGGAAAGGGGGTCTGGTTCCTCTCACGCCGTAGCATCCCCTCCTGCACGAATAGGTGGGCGATTGCGGGCTTTTTTGGACATATGGGAAACTGTCACCACAGATTAGTTTATTTTACAAAGTGTTCAAGGGTATGTTATAGATTTTATTGGAGGTATAAATCCTCAGCATTCGCCTCATGGAAAATTTTCTCTATCCCAAAGAGAGGTGCAGGCAGGACATGCTGAAATTATACGGCTAGCAGCAAAAGGGGTAATTGGCAAAACCGAGCATGAACCGGTTGAGTTTGTGTCTAACATCTTCACCAGAATTAAAAAAAGATGGGGGATGTCGGATTATAATAGAGTTAACTGAGTTGAACATTTTTGTACAATATACCCTACCCATTTCAAAATGGATACTTTTGAAACAGCTAGGCAGATGCTTTACCCAGGGTACTTTATGGCATGCATCGATTTGAAAGATGCATACTATACGGTGCCCATCGCTGAGGCTCACAGGAAATTTCTGAAGTTTGTCTGGAAGGGTCATTTATGGGAGTACAAGGCATTGCCCAATGGAATCACCACAGCCCCTAGGGTAAATTGGTAAAACCTATATTGGCTCTTCTCCGACAACAAAATATATGGTAATGGCATATTTGGATGATATCCTTATAGTGGGTCAGACCCTCCAATTGGCAATTCAAGGAGTGGCTGCAACCAAGGCTCTGTTCGAGAAGCTGGGGTTTGTAATCCATCCAGACAAATCAAAACTGCACCCGGTACGGGGTATGGATTATTTAGGATTCACCCTAGACACCAATTTAATGAAGATTACCATCCCAACTAATAAAGCTACTGCTATAATAGAGTGCCACAATCTTGCTTGCGCCAGGGTACTGACCATTCGGCAAACAGCAAAGGTTATAGGCAAATTGGTAGCTACATTCCCAGCTGCACGATTCAGACTGCTACACTACCGAAATTTACAAAGATCAAAAATCACTGCATTAAAAACAAATGCTGGGCACTTTGATCAGCCAATTCGGTTACCACCGGAAGCTAGAAACGAGCTACAATGGTGGGTTGACAATATTAGAGAGTGTCATAGTGAGCAACCCTGATGTTGTGCTACAAACTGACGCAAGTGCACAAGGCTGGGGAGCAACTGATACGATGTCCAGTTGTGGTGGCAGATGGAACTCTCATGAGGCTACCTTCCTGGAGTCACATGGGATAAACTATATAGAAATGCTGGGGGCATTTCATGGACTGCAGGCTTACTGTACTAATTCACGGGATTTACATGTCCGCCTTCAAATAGATAATACTACAGTGGTGGCTTACATCAATCATATGGGTGGTATCAGGTCGCTATCTTGTGATGAATTGGCTAATACAATTTGGCACTGGTGCATTGAAAGAAATATTTGGATTACTGCGACCTATTTGCCTGGGAAGCTTAATATAGTGGCGGACACCAGGTCACGAGTCTTTAATGACAACATCGAGTGGATGTTGAACCCCCAAATTTTTGGAGATATTATAGCTCACTTTGGGACACCAGATATTGACCTGTTTGCATCCAGGCTGAACCATCAGATACCAACGTATGTGTCATGGGAACCAGACCCTGGGGCAATAGCAATGGATGCGTTTTCTATCCTTTGGGGGAAATGGTTTTGCTACGCTTTTCCCCCATTTTGCCTCATCAGTCGGGTATTGCATAAAATTAAATTAGACTCTGCAACTGGCATATTGATCATTCCCGACTGGCCTACGCAACCATGGTATCCGATGGTCGTTAAAATTTTAAAACAACCATGGATGGCGATTGGGAAACACCGCAAATTGATTACTCACCCCATTACGGGGGTTAGTCATCCTTGCCATGGTCATTTAAACTTGTTGGCCTACAGGTTCTGAAATGACCACTCATCTGGGCAGGCATCTCTTCACGAGCCATAGACCTTATCGCCGCATCATGCCGAGAATCAACTCGGAAACAGTACCTCACCCAAATCAGAAAGTGGGAGGCATTCTGTGCCCGGACCAACAAGTCTTCAAACTCGGCAACAATACCTGATGTCCTGGAGTTTCTAGCGGGCCTCCATTTCGATGCTGGCCTCAGCTACAGTGCCATTAACAGCGCCAGGAGTGCGCTGTCCTCATACCTGGATATAGGTATCAGCTCCAATCACCTGGTGTCTAAACTAATGAGGGGAGTGTTCAACACCAACCCTCCGCGACCCAGATATACAGTAACGTGGGATGTGGGGATCATGCTGACCCTACTAAGGAGCTGGGCTCCAATGAATGAGCTACCACTGAAACAGCTCACCCTCAAGGTGGTGATGCTGATGGCATTGACTACAGCCCAACGAATCCAGATGTTACAAAAACTGTGACTGGACAGCATGGTGGCCACCCCTGGTCAAATAAATTTCTTTGTCAAAGAATTATTGAAGCAGCACAGGCCAGAGGCGCATGGGCTGCAGTTGGAATTTCAGGCGTACCCTGTAGATGCCACTCTCTGCATAGTCACCCATCTCCACCACTACATCCGAGTTACCGGAGTTATCAGGATGAAGGAACAGGGGCTCCTCATCAGTCATAAACCTCCGCATCATCGGTTGACTACACAGACTATCGCCAAGTGGCTCAGGGTGGTGTTGGATGCAGCAGGAGTTGCTACTGACATTTTTAAGTCTCATTCCACCAGGGCTGCATCCACATCAGTGGCGAGGGCCATGGAGGTGCCCATGGACCACATTCTTGCCACCGCGGGCTGGGCCAGTGAAGAAACCTTTCAACGGTTCTACAACAAGCCACTGGTCGCCCCTGCGACATTCGCAGAAGCTATCCTGGGAATCGCTCAGTGAATGTCTGTCCCCGAATTAGCGGTTATTTGTTGTTTATTTGATTAATAAATTGTGTTGATTTTTCAGCCAGTTTCGACTGAACTCCATTAACAGCCTTCCTCCATCAGACTGGCGGCAGTGTGATAAGCATGGACGTTTTCCAGGGCGTGAAATCACAGAGCTTTGAAATCTTCACAAAGTCACTCACGTGACTCCAAAGTAAAATAAGTTTGAAGGTTGATCTGTATTTTACGAGGAGTCGCGGTTAGGGATTTTGTGCCCACCGCTCCCACCCTCTATCATAAGGTCAACCAGGAAGTTCTACGTTTTTCATCTTACTATTTTTAGTCACGATTTGTTTTTGTGATTCCACACCGCTGCTTTGAAGGATGCCGCGCATGCGTGCTGGCGGGGTCTTCGCGAAATCCCTCACCGCGACTCCTCGTAAAATACAGATCAACCTTCAAACTTGGTAAGTTCTCGTTTAATCTTACTATTTTATTTTGGAGTCACGTGTCACAAGAAGCCCCGCCAGGCGCATACGCGTCATTACGTTCGACGCATTCCACACCGACGGGCTGGAGAGCGCAGCTCCACAAACGGTAAGTAGTAAATTCGCAGATAAGTGATTTTAAAACTTTTTTCCTGCAACTATTTAAGCTCCGTTAGTCTGGCTCGGGAGTCAGCGGGAGTTGGTGGCTATGGAGAGTACCGGTAGGAAAAATGTTCGAAGCAGGAGTGGAGCACGCGGGCCCGCGGTTCCACCTTGGAGATTGGGTCCGAGATATCTAGTGTGGTAACGTCGGCTCCGATACCGGCTGCTGTTTTACCGGTAGTTGAACAGCCTCCAGCTGTTCCAGTGTCTCAGGGCACTGAGGCCACTACAACGAGTAGGAAAGTTAAAATAAAATCTGTCTAATCTGTTTTATCTGACGGGTCTGATGAAGAAGAGCACTCCCCTCCGGATAACAAGAAAATATGGGGAAGACTCAACCAAATGGAGCAGATGCTCCACACATTAATCAACCACGATATATTTCAATCGGGGTCCAGTGCTCCAAGGATTCCCCAGGCAGCCTCTCAAAGAGGCCCATATGAAGAGGAGTATGCTGCCTACCAAAACCAATGGGAATCACCCTCTCCAGTGCCTTGTTTAGGACTGTATGAGATCTCCCTTGAGCATGACTGGGGAGCGCCAGGGCAGGAGGAGTCTGACCCTGAATCTGGTGTCACTGCATTTGTGCACACACCAGAGCACACGAGCCACGCTCCAGGTGTCCCGGATGTAGCGTGAAACTTCGCTATTCCGGAAGGGACTGGTGAGGCTATGGAGGACAACCTAGCTGCCAATTAAATTACATGGCTTCTCACCAGCTCCAGGTAAACTGTGCTTCATTCAAAGTGCCCACTGTAAACTCGGCAATATGGGCACAAATGAGTGCAACAATGCAGGAACAAGAAGTGAGATTTCAGCGCATCCTCAAGTTGGTGGCAGCAGGCATCACTGCATTCGGGAAAATGGTCCAGGGGGCACCGATGTCTGCAACTCAACAAGATATGCTGGCCCTATTCTGCAACGCCTACTTCGAGGTCAATTGCATCAGGAAGATAGCCATTAAACCAACTTTGAACCCGAAGTTTGCAGCTCTATGTAGTTACCAACCAGAGCCATAGCTGAATTACAATGGTGGATTATCAATATTGTACAAACTACCAAAAACATTTTGGTTCAGCAACCTTCAGTGGTTTTACAGACAGGTGTGAGCGCTCTCGGATGGGGAGCTATGGACAGCAAGTCTAGCTGTGGTGGTAGATGGAGTGTGCAAGAGGATTTAATCCTCTACAGGCATGGTATAAATTATTTAGAGTTGTTGGGTGCATTCTATGCATTAAAAGCTTATTGTACCACAATGAATAATTTACATGTTCAACTCCAGATTGATAATACCACAGCTGTGGCATATATCAATCACATGGGAGGAATAAGGTCAGTATCACGTGATAATCTGGCTAACCTCATGTGGCACTGGTGTATCTCGAGGAACATCTGGGTCTCAGCTATCTACCTAATGGGTAGAGACAATGTGATGGCAGACAACAGGTCTCGAAAGTTCAATGACAATATAGAATGGATGTTAAATCCTGAAGTTTTTTAAATGATTGTCAGCCGCTATGGGTTGCCAGATATTAATCTGTTTGCATCCAGGCTAAATCACGAGTTGCCTAAATATGTTTCAGTGGAACCGGATCCAGGAGCAGTAGTGGTGGATGCATTCTAGCTACATTGGGGACGTACATTCTTTTATGCTTTTCCCCCATTCTGTCTGATTAAGCAATGCCTCACCAAAATAGAGCAGGACTCCACCTCAGGTGTTTTTGTGGCTCCGGACTGGCCCACACAGCCATGGTTCCCATTGGTGCTCAGAATGACTGTCCCCAACTGCAGTAATTTGTTGGTGCATCCAGTAACAGGAGAAAGTCATCCGTTACATGATCGTATTAATTTGTTGATCTGCAGGTTCTGACCAGACCGTTCCAAGGCCTTGGACTGTCGAATAGGACCATGGATGTCATAACTACAGCTTGGAGAGATAGCACTAAGAAACAATATGTGTCTCAGATTAAGAAATGGGAGATGTTTTGTTTACAATCAGATATATCTTATCATACTGCAAGCATACCGGATGTATTGGAGTTCCTTGCTATGTTGCATTTTGATGAACACTTGAGCTATAGTGCCATTAATAGTGCTTGGAGTGCTTTGTCCTCCTATTTAGGGCAGTTTTCAGAACGGATCTCATCCATTAGTATCCCGATTCATGAGAGGAATTTTTAATAAAAATCCTCCTAAGCCTAGATATACAGAAATCTGAGATGTCAGTATAGTTCTCATACTGCCTCGGCAATGGGCTCCAATTACGTCATTATCATTTCAGAAGTTAACACTTAAAGTGGTTATGCTCATGGCGCTAGTTTCAGCACAACAAGTGCAAACATTGCAAATGTTACAACTAGATAGCATGTATTCTTCTGTAGATAACATTACATTTTTTGTCTATGATTTAATCAAGCAAAGCAGGCCAGGAATGGCTGGAACCAAAGTAATCTTTAAAGCATACCCTGTTGACCAAACATTATGTGTAATTAAGCTCCCGAGTCAATATATTGAGGTAGCTAAGAGTCTCAAACGTTCTGAGATAGTAATGCTCATCAGCCACAAAAAAACATATTAAAAAGTGTCCGTACAAACAATTTCTAGATGGTTAAAACAGGTTTTGGATTGTGCTGGAGTGGACACTCATGTGTTTAAATCTCACTCCATCAGGGCGGCAGCAACATCCGCAGTGAAGGCACAGGATATGCCGCTAGATCAAATCCTCAGGGCCACAGGATGGTCTAAGGAATCAACTTTTTCTAAATTTTACGGTAAACCTGTTCTGACAGTGCCAGGGTTTGGGCGTGCTGTGTTGGGTTCCGTTTAATTTGATTTGCTTTGTCTTTATAAAATAATTTTGTAATTTCCCCCTGGGATAGAGGGGTTATTACTGTCTTTTTGTTTATTATTATTAAAATAGTTATTGAATAATTTGAAGCAATGTTCAATACATTATTTATTCACTACTGTGCCAACTGAAGCAGTGTGTCGTATGGAATGGATCTACGGCATGAAATCAGAGAGCTTTGAAATCTTCGCGTAGTCACTCACGCGACTCCGAAGTAAAATAGTAAGATTAAATGAGAACTTACCAGTTTGAAGTTTGATCTTTATTTTATGAGGAGTTACGATGAGGGATTACGTGCCCTCCACTCCTGGCCAACATATTCGAAAAGATCATCTGGTAGTTCTAGTCTTCTAAGCCTTATTATGTTACTTCGGCTATTGTTTCTGTGTTTTCACACTGCTGCTTTGAAGTATGACGCGCATGCGCTTGGCGGGGCTTCTTCACGTAATCCCTCATCGTAACTCCTCATAAAATAAAGATCAAACTTCAAACTCGTAAGTTCTTCTTTAATCTTACTATTATCTTGCTGTTCATTTGGTCATCTGCCAACTTATGTTTCACCTTGGTAACCATTCTACACATATAAGCTATCTCTTGAATTATGACCTCCTGATCTTCCCCGTACTCTTACCTTTGGATCCAAGTCTAAGGTCTGAAGTTCCATCCCTGCACCTTTCTGTTTTCCATCTGTTCATTAATAGACGTCTTTTGCAGCAAGCCTTTGGTTATCTAACCCTTTGGCGGCTTGGTACCAGTTTTATTCGTTGGTGATCCTGGTAAATATGCAGTCACATGTATGGTAAATGTGCATGGTAAATGTTGGTGTTCTTGTTATGGAAGGGCTTAATCATCTTGAATGCACACTTTTCTCAGGGATGGGAAATCAAGAACTAGAGGACATAGGTTTGTGAAGGGAAAGGTTTAGTACGTAGCTAATAGACAACCTTTTCACACATGAGGCTGGTGGGAATACAGAATGAGCTATCCGAGAAAGTAGGTGAGGTAGGCGCAGTAGCTGCATTTAAAATACATTTAGATAGGTACGTAGATAGGAAAGGTTTAGTGGGATATGGTTCAATCATGGGCAAATGGCACTAGCTTGGTCAGCATGGAAGAGTGGGCCAAAGGGCCTGTTTGTTTGCTGTATAACTCAATTAATTTAACCTTGATTGTGTGGCATAAATCATCAAGTGTGCCCTTGTGAGGATTTGAAAGCCCATTTTCCCATGCTTTTTGCAAAATTAGGGTTTGCCTTTTTAGGAGAGTCTTTTTTAAGTGAATGCTTATGCTTAACCAGCTTCATTGACCAATCTAAAATTCAACAGATTTTGTTTTGCTTCTGCTAATTTGTCTTTATTTTATTTAACTATTTTTCGTTTTTTTTGTTCCATTTATTCCATTACCTTTTGAAGGTCCTCAAATAAGCTGCATTTCAATTAAACAAGTTTTAATCATTCCTTCAATTGTGTTCGACTAGGTTCCAATGATTTTGTTGGTAGATGGATCCATATCTAGTCACTGTTAAGTTTAGTTCAGAGAAACAGCGTGGAAACAGGCCCTTCGGCCCACCAAGTCCACGCCGACAAACGATGACCTATACACTAATTCTAGCCTACACACTAGCAACAATTTACATAGACATATTAACCTACAAACTCGCACGGGTCTTTGGAATGTGGGAAGAAACCGGAGCACCCTGAAGCAACCCATGCAGTCACAGGGAGAACATGCAAACTCCACACAGACAGTACACTTAGTCACAATTAAACCTGGATCTTTAGCACTGTAAGGCAGCAACTCTACCGCTGCACCACTGTGCTGCCCTAATGCACTGCGCAGGTGAAACGACAAGTATCAATGTTGGCCTGGTCCAGTCATCATGATGGCACATAGTTCAGGTAAGGCTGTTCAAAACCTAAACCATTTTGGTTTACTTCCTAATACCTGCAGCAATGACAGGGTTGATTTTACACCATTTGAAGAATATTCTGTCAATAGCAGTGGTTTCAAGGAATAAACTCCATTTCTGGAGAGGGAGAGTTCCATGAGGATAGACTACAGCCTGATCTGGAATGTAGGATTAGACTAGGTGGCTCAATCTCCAGATGCTGCCTTGACCTAATGGGGATTTCCTATTCCTAAAGGGCCTGTCCCACTTAGACGATTTTTCAGAAGACTGCCGGCGACTATCAAATTCGAGGTGCTCGCCTGAACTGAAACAGTCAGAGTGGAACGCACACACATACACACATACAAACACATCACAAAGGCGGGGAACAGGGAAAGCGGGGGGAGCTCTGTCTGAAATTCACACGGTGCAAAGCCAAGGTGATACAGACACACAGCGCGATGAACAGGAAGGTTAAGACTGCAGCACAGTGTACGGTAAGTCCTTTAAAAGAGGGGGGGAGGGGATAAAGGGGTGGAGAAGGGGGGGAGAAAGGGGGGTGAAAGGGGGGGAAGGGGGGGGCGAAGCGGGGGGGGAGGGGCGGAGAAGGGGGCGAGAATGGGGTAGAAGGTGGGGGGAGAGAGGGGGGAAGAGGGGGCTGGAGAAGGTGGGGGGAGGAGAAGGGGGAGGAGAAGGGGGGAAAGAGAAGCAGGGGGGGATAAGCGGGGGTGAGAAGGGGGAAGCAGGGGAGGGAGAGAAGGGGGAGGGGGAGGAAGGGGGAGGAAGGGGGGGAAGAGGGGGAGAGAGGGGGGGAGAAGGGGGGGGAGAAGGGGGGTGGAGAGGGGGGGAGAAGGAGTGGAGACACCTTTAAGAAGCCAGACAACATTTAATACGCCAGTGATACACATCTGTGAAGTTTGGCAGGCATTGAACATTACTGGTCGGTTATCCTTGGTTCTGAAAACTCGTGCTTACTCGTGCTTTTTTTTCCCCAATGAAAATGCCCGGTCAGCAAAGGCGATTAACTAAAATTACCTACGATTACCTCGACTACCCATAACTATATGGCAACCCCACCAAACTACACCTACGACTACAGGATTATCGATTTTCTCCATAGCGACCAATTTTTCTTCGCAGAAAAATTTTCAACAAATTTGCGGTGACCATACTGAGGCTGCGACTAGTTCCCAGAATGTGGGAACTCCTCGCAACCATGAAAGAGACTCACCAGAGACCACCAGCGAACATGTGGTGACCACGTGTCAAGCGCAGATTCTCCTGCATTTGCCTAAATAGTCGCCTGAGTGGTGCAGGCCCTTTAAATATAGGAGAGGAATCGGCCTCTTAAGCTCAGTCCTGATGATCTTCCAGGAACATGGTTGATCTTCTACTACAGTGCCATTTTCCTGTCCCTGTATCCCTTATCTCTTCATGTTCAGAAATCCATCTTGGAATTCCAACTCTCTTTACTGCAGCACACTAAAAGATGCTAGGCTGTTCTTTCGAAATAGGGCAACACAGTGGTGCAGCTGTAGAGTTGCTGCCTCACAACGCAAGAGACACATGTTCGATCCTCACTACTGGTGCTGTCTGTATGGAGTTTGCACGTTCCCTCTGTGACCTGTATGGGTTTTCTCTGAGATCTTCGGTTTCCTCCCACACTCCAAAAATGTACAGGTTTGTAGGTTAATTGGCTTGGTATAAATTTAAATTGTCACTATTGTGCGTAGCATATTGTTCATGTGCAGGGATCACTGGTTGCTGGGAACCCAGTGAGTTGTGGGGCCCGTTTCCATGCTATATCTCTAAACTAAACTAAACTAAACTAAACTAGAATGCCATTCATCCACCTGACTGCCAGAAACAGAACCTTTTGATCATCAGGGAAACTCTGGCAGTATAGGGTTAGGTAGTCCGATGAGTGATGGAACAGTTCGGCACTGAATGTGTATTTAACCATGTAATTGAATCTCATGTTAACACATTGCACGGTGCCTGGGATCTGCCAGTTTTTGCTCATGCCAGTAAATGACAGTAAGCACAGCCAGTAAATTTTTATTTTCTCCATCCTTAATTTTTCTACCTACTGACATCAATAATGCAAGATTCGAGAGAGATTGACAGAGTAAATGCCATGAGCTCGTTTCCTTAAGCAGAACATATCAGAACCAGTAGACATATTCCCTGGGGAAAGCATGTTCTCACTAGGGCTGAGGTGAGGAAAAAAATTTAAGCAGCAGATCATGATTGAGCATATTCAAGGTTTAACAATTATAGTGCAATCCTGGTGGGAATATGTAGCTAAGCCACAACTGTGATCCTTTTGAATGCAGGAGCAGGCTTGAGGGGTAATGTTACCTACTCCTGCACTTATCTTCTTTGTTCTCTGCAAGTGCGGTACTGCACATGCTCTCATGGCATCTGAGCTATGTTAAAGCCTCACCTGTTGTATCTTCAGTGCCCCTTCTCACATTTTAACTCTTTTAATCCTTGTGGCAATAGTTTGTATATGGTGTCTTGCACTGAGATTGGACTGCATTGTCTGGCATTTCTGCAGTATTCAGATATGCCACATCCTGAAGAATCATGTTTGCACAGCTTTTCTGAAAGCAGACCACACCACTAATGACTTTTATTCTCCAACTTATTTCCTCCACTTCCTCATCTAGGTGGCAATATTGTACGATAGGACCAGCTCAAATGTTATATATATGTAGATGGTTTGTTGAAAATCCAATTCTACTTCCTCCACCTTTCTCAGCCAACAACTGTCTTTGCGTTGGAGAGACAAGGAACTGCAGATGCTGGAATCTGGAGCAACACAGCACAAAGTGCTGGAGTAATTCAACAGGTCAGACAGCATATCTTTGGGCAGCAACGCTGGAGACATGGATAGGTGATATTTTGGGTTGGAGCCATTCTTCAGACTGATTGTAGTAGGGGGAGAAAGCTGTAAAAGAGGTGGAAGTGAGTAAGCCTGGCTATTGATAGGTGGAAGGTAGACAAAAGTGCTGGAGAAACTCAATGGGTGCGGCAGCATCAATGGAGCAAAGGAAATAGGCAACGTTTCGGGGCGAAACCCTTCTTCAGACTATTGATAGTATTGATAGATGGATACAGGTCAGATGGGTTTTGATTGGCCTGAATTGCCGAACCACTTGGTGGAATCAATTATTAAAGTAATGCTCTATTTTTTTCTTTATCCGGTGATTTAATAACCATGTATATCAGCTATTTATTACTATAAAGCCTTCTTACAGACATTTCTCTTTGTGGTTTCCAGTGAATCACGTTTACAATAAGATGGATTGCATTTGAAGTCTTGTACTGGCAAACAATGAAATATCAATAATTTGTATGCAGACAAAGAGACAGGATTGGGATTGGGAACACCAGGGATTAGGAATATGGATACCTTTGGAACTCGAGCCTGAGACAAGAATGCTTGTTGACAGTCTGAAACATATATTAGGTATGTTACAAAACTTACATTTAGCGGTGCTGCAGTTCTGTCACAGGCCGTGTGTGCGACTTTGGCGCCTTTGAGCGGAGGGGGGGAGGGGTGATGGGGTTAAAATGCTGTTTTCCCTTGCGATCCGGAATTACATTTTCTCGGAGTGCGAGCTTTTGCTAAAGATTCGTTCCGACTGCCGGTAAGTTAATTTTTTTTTTTTTAATCGCCCGACTATTTCAGCGCTACAGTAAAATAAAAATTAGCTCCTAATGTCATGAACGCCGACAACGAGGACATATTTTATGTAGGGGACAGGTAAGTGAAAGCTGTTTATTTTTTCATATAAACTTGCTTGTTTAGATGACCTTAATCAATATTTCATGTTGCGAAATGGTGATTTATTCCCCATATGAACTGGCAGTGTTTTTTTACTGCCGATATTGGTTTTAAATTCACTGCAATTGCAACGTTCCTATCCATCGCAGTCCATAAAATCGCACTTGCAAGGTGTTTAAAATGCCCATTAATTTACAGGCATTAAACACTAAATTCCTTCAATTTGGCCTATAAATTCATAACAATGAGATTTAAAAATAATGTTATATTGTGAAATCTTGTGTGAATGTTATTTGGACACATAGGCTTAAAAAAAATGTTAATATTTTCTTAAGAAATGGATAGATGTTTAGATCTAGTAAGTGAATTTTGTAATTAACTACAATTGTGTAACTAACTAATTATATGCTTTAATTTCAGGTCATCCAAGTAAGATTGTTTCATATTAGTTTCAGAATGCTTCAATCTATAATAACTGAAAATTTCTTTCAGTTCTCTTAATTTTTAAGAAAGTTATGGCCTTTTGACTGTCCTTGATCACAACTTTTGTGTTAAGTCAATGGAAAAGGAGTAGGGAACAAGATGCTAATTTCCGAGTATGAAAATGGCCATATCTTTTTAAATACTGAAAATATGAAAGTGAATTAGGTGTCAAATTAAACTTCTTTTTATGCTTTATCTGATGGAATAAATTGCAGACTTGATTTTTAAAATCTCAAAATTTTGTAACATTGCTACATACATGTTGAAACTTACAAGCTGAAATTTAAGATTTTTTTTAAAAATTATGTCTATTGTATATTATGTCTACTATGTATATGATTGACAATCATATGTTTTTGCATCTTTCATGCCATTCTAGTGGGCCTGGTGGTACTCTGCTTTTAATCCCTGCTCCTTCTCTTCTTGAATAATGAGTAGTAGTCTGCATTGATTCAATTGCAGGAAGACCAAACTATAATTTTGGTCAAGCCATGTAATGCTATTTCTGTGCCATTACTTCACTCACTCCTCAGCCTCCATACTTGATGAATGTAACACTTAATCAATTTTAATGTCTGGTTTGATCCTTATTTCAATCCGTCCTACATTGTCATCCTTGTACTCACACCTGAGCTTCCCACCGTCATCCCCTCCAGACCTTGCTACACTCTCCTTGTTGGAGACCTACCCTCTTGTAACTGAAAACCACCCCATTTTTTATCACGCCAACTGTTTTAAAAGGAGTCAAAGTGCTGGAATAACACAGCAGGTCAGACAGCTTCTCTCGAGAATAGGTGACATTTCGAGTCAAAAACATTCATCAGATTGATTATAGGGGGGGAGATAAAGTTGTAAAAGGGAAGAGGTGGGAAAAAGTCTGGAAGTTAATAGGTCGACATAGGTGAAAGGGGGATTTTGATGGTACAGATGATTGGAACAAAGGCCAGAGGTAAGACAGGAAGATGTGAGACATGTTTGAAGGGTTGTAAATTGTGAACCCAGAGGGAAGAAAGTAGCGGGAGGGGAGTGGCTTGGTGGAGGAGAGAAATAGAAGGAACTTTAGGTGGGGCACAGGAGACAGGTGGACATGGGATGGGTGTGGGGAAGAAAGTGGGTGGGGTTGGAGGGGGTAGTTAGGGGTTACCTAAAATTGGACAATTCAATGTTCATACATTGTTGGATTGTAAGCTACCCAAGCGGAATAGCAGATGCAGTTACTCCAGTTTGCCTGTGGCCTCACTCTGGGAATGGAGGAGACCCAGGACAGAAAGAAGGGGAGTTAAAACGGTTAGCAACTGGGAGGTCCAGCAGGCCTTGGTTAACCGAGTGTACAGCAAAACCATCAGTGAGTCTACTCTTGGTCTCGCCGATGTACAGGAGACCACATCGGGAACACCAGATGCATTAAATGAGATTAGAGGTGCACGTAAACCTCTGCTTATCAATGGAGGAGGTTGCTGTTGTATGTGCTCTCCATACTCTCATACAGTGCATTCAGAAAGTATTCGGACCCCTTCACCTTTTCCACATTTATTTACATTACAGCCTTATTCTAAAATTGATTAAATTATTATTTTTTTAACATCTGTATTTGGGTAACTTCTCCCTGTCTTCTCTGCAGATACTCTCTTAAGCTCTGTCAGGTTGGATGGGGAGCTGTTTTCAGGTTCCTCCAGAGATCTTCGATCGGGTTCAAGTCCGGGAACAGACTTGTCACGAAGACATTCCTCCGTTGTCTTGGCTGTGTGCGTAGGGCCGTTGTCCTGTTGGAAGGTGAGCCTCCACCCCAGTCTGAGGTCCAGAACATTATGGAGCAGGTTTTCATCAAGGATCTCTCTGTAGTTTGCTCTGTTCATCTTTCCCTCGATCCTGACTAGTCTCCCAGCTCCTTCCACTTAAAAACATCCCCACAGCATGATGCTGCCACCACCATGCTTCACCGTAGGTATGGTATTGACCAGGTGATCAGCAGTGCCTGGTTTCCTCTAGAACTAACGCTTGGCATTCAGGCCAAAGAGAATCTTGTTTCTCATGGTCTGAGAATCCTTTTGGTGTCTTTTGGCAAACTCCAAGCGGGTGCTCATCATGTTCCTTTTACTGAGTGGCTTCTGTCTGGCCATTCAACAATAAAGGCCTGATTAGTGGTGCTGCAGATATAGTTGTCCTTCTGGAAAGTCCTTCCATCTCCACAGAGGATCTCTGGAGCTCTCTCAGAGTGACCATCGGGTTCTTGGTCACATCCTTGACCAAGGCCCTTCTCCCCCAATTGCTCAGTTTGGCTGGGCGGTCAGCTCTATGAAGAGTCCTGGTGGTTCCTAAGTTCTTCCATTTAAGAATGACAAAGGCCACAATGCTCTTCAGGACCTGCAATGCTACAGAAATTGATTTATACCCTTCCCTAGATCTGTGTCTCAACATAATCCTGACAATTTTGCTCAATTTTGAGTGTCATAGAAAAGGGTCTGAATACTTATGTAAATGTCATATTTCAGTTATTTCTTTGTAATTACTTTGCAAAAATGTCTAAACACCTATTTTCACTTCTTCATTCTGGTGTATTGTGTGCAGATTGATGATAAAGAAAATGAATGTAATCCATTTTAAAATAAGGCTGTAATGTAACAAAATGTGGAAAAAATGAAGGGATACGAATACTTTCTGAATGGATTGTACATTCAATTCATATTCCTTACCCTTAACTTATAATCACCACTTTCTCTTATCCCAACATGATCTTTAAAAATGAAGTGGTTAAGAAAGCAAATGGCATATTAGCATTTATCGCAAGAAGGTTTGTTGCAAAGCCTTTCTAAAGCAGATGACCTCACGTTTTCACATTATGATCTGCCAAATCCACAGCCTTTCACGTAACCTGTCTATATCTCTTAGTATCTACTCCGTAACTTCCTCACAGCTTTATCTGCCATATTTCGTTAGATCGTTCACAAAGATCTTGGTCGACTTATTCACATCGTTGAGATAGATTGTGAACAGTTGGGGCACCATCACCATCTTGCTTGTCCCACTTTTGCTCACCTGCTGCAAAAGCCCTTGTTAATCTTTCGACCTTTCTAGACATGATATTGTCCATGTTGTCTTGGTTGACTAGCTACCAATCTGATGATCTTGACAATCACTGAACAACTGTTTCCCATATACTCTCCCATGCCACTGATGCCATCGTCCTGAAATAAGAGGACATTAGAACACTCTATTTTCCAACAGATGCAAGATCTTCAACCTGAAATGTTAGCTTTCTTGACTTTCCACAGATGCTTCTTAACTTACTGTGTGCATCCAGCATGTTCTGTCTCCGTTTCAGATTTCCGTCATATTTTGATATTCATGTTTCAAGCTCCCTTAGTAAAAAGGGCTAACATTGTCATCTTTAAGTTTTGATTTCTTAGTACCCTTCACAAATCCGTGATCATTTAAAATCCCTTCCTCATGTGCATCACTATCCCAGTTGTCTTCGATGAACTCAACTCAATATTTTGCACATTTTTCCCTTTCTCCATTGGCATCAGCACCTCTTTTAATCCCCTATTTAAAATCCAACCTCTTGACCAAGCTTTTAGTCATCCGCTTTTATGTTTTATTTTATATCTTATTTTATATTACTCCCTGAGGACTGCCTCAGAACATTTTCATTATAAAAGATGCAAGATAGTTGCAGGTTGCAGCTTGTGTTCATAGTGGCTTCAGTGTTATTCATTAGCAACTATTTTACCTCTCATCCCTTGATCATCTGAGATTAATGCTCATCCATTGCTACCCAGAATGATCACTTATCTGAATTTCCATAAACACAAAATGTTGGAGTAACTAAACAGGATGTTTCGGGTCGTGACCCTTCTTCAGACCACATCACCCATTCCTTCTCTCCAGAGATGTTGCCTGTCGCGCTGAGTAACTCCAACATTTTATGTCTATCTTTGGTTTAAACCAGCATCTGCATTTCCTTCCTACACATTTTGTCTGAGTTTCCATGTTTCTGACTGCTCTGGCGATTCAATCTCCACTTCCAAATGTCCCAGTGCATCCATCTGCTTGTCACTAGACCATTCTGATTGCTGTTTCATATCTGCTTCTTGCAGAAGTAAATTATCCTCTGCACAACAGTGCTTACTTGTTTGATTTTATAAATCAGCCATCTGAGACACACTGCAAGAAATCTTTGTTACCATTTTCTGTTCCAGCTATTGCATTTCCTTTCAGTGTCAGTGAAATATATTAGCTACCATGGAAGCTTTCACACTTCATTCGCTCTTTCCTTCCATTTTGGCGGCACATTATGTTCCATCATACCCCTTTTGCAGCCTGTTGTAAAAACTGTAAAGTCCATCAAAGTTTCAAATATAATATCTATAAATCCACTTTTAAAGGTCATAAGCACAATTGCCTTCATTTTTGTGTCTTCAACATTTGAAAACCTGTCTGAAGTCATGTCCATAAATCCTCCTCCCCGTCTCCCACCCACCTTTGTATTACTATTCAAAGTGGGTGTGAAGGAAATTTACTTTTCTTCTCCTGACTGCATTCTCAAAATGTTGGGTTAACTCCTTTGCCGGATTCTGTACAATACATCTGATGTTGTTCCAATTGTGGTGGTTAGCACTTGCGTTTGTTAGACTCAAGAAAAAAATCATAGTCAACTTTTTATCTCCCTTAATATATTATTACTGCACATATTCTATGCTATTCCTGTTTGCTCAGGACAATGCTTATTCTCTTTAGAAATTAGCTTGCATACTTCCTAACGACTATAAAGAAGACTCCACATCATGGGTACTCTCCAGCATCTATTGTTTGACTGTTCGGTTGCTCGTCCAGTAAAACCTTGTTAATCTGGCATGCTCAGGACATTGGTGGTGATGGATGAGCAGATTTTTAGAACTGTTGGATGTTTTCTATTAAAATGTCTAGCATAATTGTAATTTACATTTTCCAGCAGTTACACAATGGAATCATAATTTCCCTGTGATTCTGGTGGAAGTTTAGAGGACCGAGAGTTGTGAATGGGACAGAAACTGCTGGGGGAGGTTTGGTTATTGCGGACCGAGGAAAGATGGAAACATAGCCAGGTCAGCTTGTGGTAAGCTGAACTAGGTGTATTTAAATGGAGCGTGGAGGTCCTGTGAATTTTAGATTGCAGGAACTGGGCTCAGGAGAGTGGCAGGGGAACATGGGAACAGGGGACCCAGTGAGTGGAAGGAGAGAGGAAATGAGTGCTCTGTGAGTGGAAGGAGAGAGGGAATGAGCATGCTGTGAGTGGAAGGAGAGAGGGAATGAGCACACTGTGAGTGTAAGGAGAGAGGGAATGAGCACGCTGTGAGACAAATGTCTACCCATCAGGATTTTGAATAGTCACATGGTAGTTTAAGGGTATTTTCTCTAAACATCATCCTCTTCCAAATACCCAGGCATATCCCAAACTAACAAAAAGAAAATGTCAAATTTAAATTTAATATTTTCAAAATCCCAGAAACATAGAAATTAGGTGCAGGAGTAGGCCATTCAGCCCTTCGAGCCTGCACCGCCATTCAATATGATCATGGCTGATCATCCAACTCAGTATCCCGGTACCTGCCTTCTCTCCATACCCTCTGATCCCCCTAGCCACAAGGGCCACATCCAACTCACTCTTAAATATAGCCAATGAACTGGCCTCAACTACCCTCTGTGGCAGAGAGTTCCAGAGACTGTGTGAAAAAAGTCTTTCTCATCTCGTCTTAAAGGATTAATCCCCTTATCCTTAAGCTGTGACCCTTGTCCTGGACTTTCCCAACATCGGGAACAATCTTCCTGCATCATTAAGAATTTGTAAGTTTCTATAAGATCCCCTCTCAATCTCCTAAATTCCAGAGAGTATAAACCGAGTCTATCCAGTCTTTCTTCATAAGACAGTCCTGACATCCCAGGAATCAGTCTGGTGAACCTTCTCTGCATCCCTCTATGGCGATAATGTCCTTCCTCAGATTTGGAGACCAAAACTGTACGCAATACTCCAGGTGTGGTTCACCAAGACCCTGTACAACTGAAGTAGAACCTCCCTGCTCCTGTACTCAAATCCTTTTGCTATGAAAGCTAACATACCATTCGCTTTTTTCACTGCCTGCTGCACCTGCATGCCTACTTTCAATGACTGGTGAACCATGACACCCAGGTCTCGCTGCATCTCCCCTTTTCCTAATCGGCCACCATTTAAAACAACTTCAAAACAATTTATCAGGAAGACTAGTTTTGAGAATTTTATTTCCCCTTCCATCATCTCCGGCAACCCATCTCTCCCCTACACAAACTCTCACTCATACTCCATTCAACCCACCGCCTCCAATGAACTCCTTCCCCCTAGAGCCAAACTTCACCCAGCAACCTAGTTCCCCATATAAGATTATGCTTATTTTTTGGAGACATCCACCAGAAAAGAAAATTCCATGTGTTACCATTTTGATTTTTTTACTCATTCAGCATTTCTTGAATTAAAAATAAAATGAATACTGTCACATCATTTCCTCTCCATTCTATTCATTAACGTATCTGATCCATGAAATTCCTCAGGTTTTTTGCTGTTTTCTTACAATCTTTAGGTTTCAGGCTAGTATCACTTCATAAAATCTCAGTGCCAATTTTATTATATTACTGCTTGAATCACCCTGCACATAATTTATTTTGTATTGTAAAAAACGTATTTTGATCAAAGATTAACTTGCATGCCCCTGTCTGTGACGTTCTTGATGAATCGTAGTTCATCAATCGAGAACTTACCACGTTTGATCATTTTATGGGAGTGACGTTGAGGGACCCCGCCAGTCATACTCAAAAAATTAACATAGTAAGGATCTTTTATGAGGGTGGGAGCAGAGGGCACGTAATCCCTCAACGTCACTCCTCATAAAATAAGGATCAAACTTCGAACTGGTAAGTTCTCATTTAATCTTACTATTTTACTTCGGAGTCACCTGAGTGACTACGTGAAGATTTCAAAGCTCTGTATTTTCATGCCGTAGATACACACCATACGACAATCTGCTTCGGTTGACACAGTAGGGCAAAAATTATATATTGAACATTGCTTCAAATTATTCAATAACTATTGTTAATAATAACAAACCCAGGAATAACCCCTCTGTCTCAGGGGAAATTACAAACAATGATAGAAAACAAAGCAAATGAATTAAATGGAACCCAAAATAGCATGCCCAACCCGTGGCACGGTCTGTACAGGTTTGTCAGAAAATTGAGAAAATGTTGCTTCTCAAGACCACCCTGCGGCCTTGAGGATTTGGTCTAGCGGCACGTCCTGAGCCTTCGCCGCAGAGGTGGAGTGAGAGGTAAAGACATGATTGTCGACTCCAGCATAATTGAGAACCTGTTTCAACCATCTAGAAATAGTTTGTGCTGACACTCTTTTATATGGCTTTTTGTGACTAATGAGCGGTTCTGTCTCAGAACCTCTGAGACTCCTTGTTACCTTAATATATGTAGTTAAACACTTAAGCCAATATAACATTTGGTCAACAGGATAGGCTTTAAACGTCAGCTTGGTTCCAGCCAGACCTGACCTGCTTTGTTTGATTAAATCATAAACATAGAAGGTAATGTCATTGACAGACAAATGCATACAAGGTATTCGTAACAATTGTAATGTTTGTACACATTCTGCTGAAACCAGCGCCATTAGCATAACCACAGTAAGAGTTAATCTCTGCATAGATAATGAAGTAATTGGAGTCCAATGCCGAAGCATTGTGAGAACAAAACTGATATCCCCAGATTTACGTATATCGAGGTTTCGGAGGGTATTTAATAAAATTCCTCATAAATCGGGATACTAACGGATGAGATCCGATAGGATGTTGTTCTGAAGACTGCCCTAAATAAGAGGACAACTCACTCCGAGCACTGGTAATGGCACTATAACGCAGGTGCTCATCAAAATGCAACTTAGCAAGGAACTCCAACACATCACATATGATTGCATTATGATAAGACATATTGGATTGTACACAGAAACAGCTCCTATTTCTTTATGTGAACCATATATTGTTTTTTGAGCGCTATTTCGCCAGCCTGCAGTGAGAACTTCCATGGCCCTGTTCGACAATCCAAGTCTTTGGAATTGTCTGGTCAGAACCTGCAGACCAACAATTAATACGGTCATGTAAAGGGTGACTTTCTCCTGTAACCGGATGCACCAACAAAGTACTGCAGCTGGGAATCATCATGAATGGCTGAACCATCATTGGAAGCACTAATGGGAACCATGGTTGTGTTGGCCATCTGGGACCACCAAAACACCTGTGGCGGAGTTTCACTCTATTGTGGTGAGGCATTTTGGGATGAAAAAATGGAGGAATTGCATAAAACTTCAGTGCCCCCAATGTAACGAGACTGCATCCACGGCAACTGCACCTGGATCTGGCTCCCATGAAACATATTTAGGCAACTGGTGATGTAATCTGGATGCAACATATAACCATATAACCATATAACAATTGCAGCATGGAAACAGGCCCTCTCGGCCCTTCCAGTCCGTGCCGACCATTTGTTTTCCCCTGGTCCCATCTACCTGCACTCAGACCATACCACTCCATTCCCTTCACGTCCATATACCTATCCACTTTACTTTTAAATGATTAAAATCAATCCTGCCTCCACCACTTCTGCTGGAAGCTCATTCCACACAGTCACCACTCTCTGAGTAAAGAAGTTCCCCCTCACGTTACCCCGAAACTTCTGTCCCTTAATTCTCATGTCATGCCCTCTTGTTTGAATCTTCCCTACCCTCAATGGGAAAAGCTTCTCCACGTCAACTCTGTCAATGCCTTACCAATGCCTTGTACAATTTTAACATTACTTCCCTATATTCAATGCTCTGATTTATAAAGGCCAGCACACCAAAGGCTTTCTTTACCACCCTATCTACATGCGATTCCACCTTCAGGGAACTATGCACAGTTATTCCTAGATCCCTCTGTTCCACAGCATTCCTCAATTCCCTACCATTTACCATGTACGTCCTATTTTGATTTGTCCTGCCAAGATGTAGCACTTCACACTTAACAGCATTAAACTCCATCTGCCATCTTTCAGCCCACTTTTCCAAATGGCCGAAATCTCTCTTGTAGACTTTGAAAATCTACTTCATTATCCACAACACCACCTATCTTAGTATCATCTGCATACTTACTTATCCAATTTTCCACCCCATCATCCAGATTATTGATGTACATGACAAACAACAGTGGACCCAACAGATCAATGTCTGGCAAACCAAATCGAGTGACATTTGTGTGACAAAGTTTAGAATTCAACATCCATTCTATATTGGCATGAAACATACGCGACCTATGGTCGGCCACCACATTGTCTATAGGTTCGTAAATAAATGGCTGAAACTCAAATATGCCTTGACATACACCAATGCCACATGACGGTAGCCAAGTTAACACATGATACTGATCGTGCTCCTCCCATATTATTAATAGATGCCACTGCTGTGGTGTTATCAATCTGGAGTTGAACGTGTAAATCCTTCATTGAGGAGCAATATGCCTTTACCCATAAAATGCCCCCAATAATGTGAAAGAATTTATCCCGTGTGTGTGGCGAATCAACCCTCCGTGTTCATGCCAGCTACCCCGACAGCTAGACTCGGTGTCCGTAGCCCCCCCATCCGAGAGCGCTGACATCAGTCTGGAAGATTAGTGAAGGTCTAGTACCCAAAATGTTATTTGTAGTTTGATTAACATTAACAATCCACCACTGCAATTCTGCGAGAGCTGTGGTTGGTAACTGCATAACCCGATCAAAATGGCCTGCATTCGATTTTAGTGCTAGTTCTCATGCTCTCTGCAAATGTTGATAATGCAAAGGCCCGAAATGTACTGCAGGAAAACCTGCTACCCATTTCCCAATGACCTTAGCGACTTCTTAGATGCAGGGATAAAGTTTTTGTGGGAGGCAAGTACAGATATCAACATCATCGACGACCTTGGCTGTTGGTAACGTTACTGTTAGAGCAACGGAATTAATAAGAAACCCCAAATACTCAATATTTTGGGTTGGCTCTAACTTGGACTTAGTTGGGTGGAGCAACCCCTAATGACTCAAGTACATTTTTTGGTTGCTGCAACCAATGCTTCAGCTGACTCTTTAGTGTTGCTGATAATTAAGATATCAGCTAAATAAGCCATTACCATGTGATGATGGCCCTCAATAGCACCAGCCCAGTTTAATAAATAGCCTGGGTGCTAAACTTAATCCATGCTTTGTATTGCCACAGCTGTCCCATTCAAATAAATTTCAAGTACCTGCGATAATGAGCATGAACTGGCAGTGAATAATACACATCTTGCAAATCAATAGTTGCCACATAACAGCCCTGTGATAGCAGCTGTTTAGCAGTATCGAAGGTTCCAGTTTAAATTCCTATAGACAACTTAACTGAAGAATTTAAGTGATTGAGGACGAGAATTACTCTACATCTTTTTTGGGATCTGGGGAAATATTAGACACAATTGTGGAGGATGATTAATGGCTTTATCAATCACCTTTGTTTACCTGTTCAGGCTCTTGAGCAGAAAACACCCACATTTTATTAGGCTTGTGCTGTTGAGGTAGATCTAACCCTGAGATAAACTCAATGGTAGACGTGAGACAGTATTTAGTATAAACACATCATACGTTATACAGCACCATTCATTAGAAAACATTTGTAATCAACCTCCAGAATGGCTACCAGAACTTTATTGTTAACAAAAGTCCCTGTACCTCTACAGTTGACCTGTAAATCTGTTGTCTGCTCATATAGGGGTTGTAGTCGGTCTGTCTCGGTGGGTACCCTTGTTGACCCACTGGCCTCCCCCTGCTGAGCCCAGCACCTGGATCTAACCTTCAGTATTAACCCAGGGTTGCGAATAGGTGACCTCGAAATGCTTGACTACATTAAGCCAATTGTTTTGGCCTCATGATTAATTTCACGAATTTTCATGACAAGGTCCATTCCAAACAGGAATTCAGGCATTTGTATGTTAGTCGCCTTACATAGAGCAGAATTTTTTTGGTTTGGTGGTGTCCTGATAGCGATATTCCCTGATGCAATTTTCTGAAAAATGCATTGCATAAAATACCCAACATATATGTCGTGAGTTTGAGGAAGGATTGTCCCTTGGACCATAGTGCCAAATGCAGTAATTGCTGCAGCCACCAGTTGGAGGACGTGTTGACACCGAACCTCCTGTCCCCTCAATGAAGAACTCATGGGTGCCCAGAACCCGGATCACCATGGGCACTTTCAGTGATGCACATTAAACTGGTGTCTCATATTTGTTTGCAGTCACTTGCATCATATCTTGCTGGAGCTGGTGAGGTATTAAATAATTAATACTGCTGGCAAGGGATTGTTCCATTGCCTCACCAGTCCCCTCCGGAATAGCAAAACTCATTGCCATTTCCGAGACACCTGGAGCATAGCTCTTGCGCGCGCTGGTGTTTGCACATAAGCAGGGACACCAGCATCAGGGTCAGCTGCATCCTGCCCTGCTTCTCCCAAATCATATTGTAGGGAGGCATCCTCCAGTCCTAAACAAGGTGCTGGAAGGAACCCCAATATATGTAAACCCTCCATATGTTGTTCTTGATATCGGCCCTCTTGGACAGCACTGGCCCATGGACCCTTATGTAATCAAAGGTTGGAGCATCAGCTCCATGTTCCCATCCTCCCCCATATTGTTGTATGATCAGGGGAAGAGTCACCATTGTCATCAGAGAACCCAGGTCTGTGACTTTATATTTGCCTTTTCATGGCTAGCAGCAGCCTCAGTCTGCTTAGTACCCTTGGAAAATAAATAGATGGACCAGGCTCATTCTGAATCAAAATTCCAGTTGGCCTGCCTTTTGTAAATGGAGCTAGTGGTGAAGATTAGCGCGCTATCTTAACTGCTGCTGGTAAAACGGCACCCGGCATCAGAACCGGCATTGCCGCGCTTATCTCCCGACCCGATCAAATTTGTGAATCCCTGGACCCACGCTAAGACGGATCTTCCGAAGTGACAGCTCCAACTCTCCACTCCTACTGACTGCTCGAGCCAGCTTTACGGAGTGGAAATACGTCTTGGTAAAGGTTGTAAAAACACTTACCTTAGAAGTTCCTACTTACCGCTGGTGGAGCTGTGCCCTCCAGTCCGTTCAGTGTGACATGCGCGGACGTGATGACGTGCAGGCGCCTGGCGGGGCTTCTTCACGTAGTCACTCACGTGACTCCGAAGTAAAATTCGTTTCTCTATGCCAGAGGTTGTGACTTTAAAGCTGACACTCCAGTGTATAAACTGAAGGCTGTCTGCATTGTTGGAAGTTACAACTATGCCCTGCTTGACCTCCCTCAGGGAGATGTGAAGTAGCCACCCTGCAGAAAAGTAGAATCGCGATCAATAAAGTCCAGGGCGGTATCAAGACTTGATATTCATATCCATTTTCATCTTTTTTTTTTTGCTTTTATGTGTATGATTTAGTACCTCTGAGCTCGCTATTTCCTGCAGCATTCTCACTGTCCTAAGGATTTCTACCCAAATTCAACAACACAAATTCATCAAGCATCTGCACATACTATCGCCCTTCCTTATTTTGCCTCTCTGCAGTAATCTCCACAGACATCCTGTGCTCACTCGCACTGAACTGAATATTCTGATCCCTCTGTGATCATGCCTAACCTCACCCCACCCCTCGTCATTCTTCTCCAGCCATTGCCACTGGTATTTCCCCTTTTACCTTCAGCGATTAGTTTAGTTTAGTTTAGAGATACAGCGTGGAAACGAGTCCACGCCGACCAGCAATTCCCCACAAAGTACCACGATCCTACATACACTAGGGACAATTTACAGCGCTGCAAGCACTACCACAGCGCCACCGTGCCGCTCTTAATTGTGCAGCTTCTACCACTCTGCCTTTTCCACTTCAGCTCTTAGAACTATTTTCAAAGCCTCCCTCCACTTCCACCTCCTCTGCCTTCCCTCGTATTTTTAAATAACCCACTCAACCTGTACCGCATCCTACAATTTATTTCAATTTGCCAAATGTTTCTCAGTGTTTCATTCTGTAATTGTGCATGGATAGTCACCACACTGAAGCTAAAATATAAGTTGCTTAGTTTCGATCTACCTTTCTGCTTATGGTTTAAATCCTTCACTCATAATCTGAATATCATAATGACCTCTGGCTGTCATGCTGAATTAGGTTTGATGAGGGAGAAAATGTTTTTTTATAATTGCTTGCTAATTGAAAAGAACCTGCATTCAACAAAAAACCTGTCATCTATTTGTGATGCAAAGCTCAAACGTCATCCTTACAACATGTGGGAATTCATTTCTCTTCATTTTCTAAACAATTATCCATTTTTTAAACATTATTGTGGGAGAAGATAATCTTTGCTGACACTAAATAAGGGGTAACGTCTTAACAGTTCATAGTATATTCTTTGATTTAGGTCCCAAGTTAAATGTTCAAATTTCTATTGGGAGGAACAATAGATGGCTGATCTCCCAGCACCAGTTTCATCACTGGTAGTGATTAAAAACAAGCTAATTGATTTTTGTTTTGGGTTGTGGTTGATACCCTTTGCTGTCAGGTGTCCAAATCGGTACCCTTTTTGTGATCATCTTTTTAGAAATATCAGAGTACAATAATACTTTGGATAAGATGGTTCCGCGTTAACTGTTTCACTCATTAACCTTCCCTTACAGAAGCATTTTCCCTTGAGCATCAGAACTAACAATGTGGTTTGTGCATAGAATTCATTTGAGAAAATCCAAGCCGCTAATGCAATCATGTTCAAATAATGTTGGAAGCAAATGCTAAGATTAGATTACAAGAATCAAAATTTAATTGCTGAATCTGTTCTGATTCATTATATATTCCCTGTTCTATTATATTCAGGGAGTGTAATAGTGTTGCTTGTAGCTACTGTTTCTAGACTAACAGCTGAAAATAGGCTCCATATTTTGGTCCTGAGGTGATGTTTATACAGAAGGATTCATAGCATGTTTACATTTGCTGAATTGTGTATTCGCCAAGGAGAAGGATATAGATGATGGTGAGATCAAGGAGGGGTATGTTGATATTCTGGAGCATATCGGATTTTAAGAAGAAAGAAACAGTGCCTGTCTTAAAAAACATTAAGATGTATTGGGGGGCACATTACCATTGCAATAGGGCTACAAAGGAGGGGTAAAGGGGGGATGTGAAGGTGTGGGGGGAGGGTGTGTGTGTGGGGAGAGGATGGGGAGGGGGAATGGGGGAGTGGGGCGGTGGGACTCCACTCAGTGGTCACTGGCCGCAGCACCACACAGCACCTCCCAACTCCACTCAGCAGCTTTCCTGACTCCACACAGGGACTTTCCCGATTCCAAACAGCAACATTCCTGACTCCAAACCGCGACTTTCCCGACTCCAAACATCGACTTTCCCAACTCCACTCTTGCGGACTCAATCAGCACCGCCTCCAAGGTTTTATTCTCCAGTGGGTGCAGGAAAGGGCGTTACCTTCATGGTGACAGACAAGCGTGAAGACCAATCTGCTGATCTCATGATTTTTAAAAACTTTTGCATAATTCCACCGATCGGAACAAAATGTGGTGCGCTTGGAGGAGAGGAGAATGGTGAGTAAGGTGGTGAAAAATTCCTAGCGATAAAGGGTACCATTTTTGCGCAAATTTAAAAAAAAAAAAACGAAGGGGTCAAGATGAGAGTTTTAGTAATAGTATAGACTGGACTAAGTGGGACCAGTTGGGTCCCAGCATCACTCGGGAAGCCTGGTCACCCTATGCAATATTCTAGCTCTCCACCAATTCCAATATTGCTGGACAGTGGTGGGGGGGGGGGGGGCTTTCTGTTGCGCTAGTATGGATGTTGTGGGCTGAAGGGACTGGTTTCCAGAGGGTTAGTATGGACTTTGTGGGCCGAGTGGATTCTTGGACTGGCAGCTCAGTCACTGAGGCCAGGCAGTACAGTCACTCGGACCTGGCAGGCTGGCAGCTAAGAAACTGCCAGAAATACTGCCCAAAACAGGTGACAGACTCTGTGTGAAAGAAATGGGGAGAGGATGGACTGAATGGATTATTGGGCTGGCACTTCAGTCACTTACAGCTGGTGGGCTGGCAGTTCATTTACTCATGGCTGATGGGCTGGCAGTGCAGTCACTCACGGCTGGTGGGCTAGCAGTTCACTTACTCACAGCTGGTGGGCTGGCAGTGCAGTCACTCACGGCTGGTGGGCTGGCAGTGCAGTCACTCACGGCTGGTGGGCTGGCAGTGCAGTCACTCACGGCTGGTGGGCTGGCAGTATCCTTAAAAAAAAAATCGCAAACCGTACGTGGGTTTTGAATTACAATTTACTCAGATGTAAGCCAAGGAAGTACATAATTGTTAGCTGTTAATTGGACATAATCAACCTCAGCAAATTGACAATATCCTATTGAAAGGGAGTTGGTGTTTAAGCTGTCAGGACATTTTATTATTTGCCAAAATATACATCTCAATACCATAATGATAGAAAACTTACTTTTCCACACACCACTCGTAAGTCTGGAGATTTTTTATTGATAAATTTAGCTTCAGAAGCGTTTTCTTTTTGCATTAAAAATCCACTTCAGAACAATGGGCGATTTTTTAATTTTACAGCCTGATTTATCACTTCTGAAACTTTTTAGATACCAAAGGCATCAAGAAAAAACACAAATAATGCCTTACTGTTGATGAAATGCAGTGAGGAAAGGTGATAATTCCCAATATTTTCAATCGCGGTATCTGCACAGCCAATGTTCGCCGAGCACTTTAGCTGTTGTTGTCCCTTCAGCTCTCGCTTCTCTTTACCTTCATTTCTCTTCAGTTGGAATTCTGAAGTAAGATAGATGTCTTTCACATTTACCCTGAATTCCACAATTATTTACAGCGCAAACATATCACAATTTTGGCATTTTTAAACAGGTAGGAAAGTACGCATGTCATGTATTAACAACATATACCGGAAGATGCGATGTCCTCCAGATGGATTGAACGGTTCCGTTCGTCAAGCCCTTTCACCCGGAGACCTTACATGCAACCCCTATACACACACACAGACTCTCAGACACACACTCACACACAGACTCACTCACACACAGACACACACACAGACACACACACAGACACAGGCAGACTCACTCACACACAGCCAATACTAAAATGCCAAGTAACTTCAGAACATGGTGAACATACAGTGTGTAATCCAAATGATTCAAATGTTTAAAGCCTCTTGTCGAGGCTGCTGCTGAAGCAAAAATGTGCTTTAAATAACATCCAACAAACACACTCACCATAGACAGAGCAGTAAGCTTGCTTGAATTATTCAGCGACGTCTTCACTCTGTGCCTTCTGCAGTCAGCGCCATCTTGCCACGAACCAAAAATGACACACTCAGTGCCATCTTGCCGCTAACCGGAAATGTTGTCATCGGCGCCATCTTGCCATTAAGCGGAAGTCATGGAATGAGCGCCAATTTTACAATTAAGCAGTCCTGATCTAATAAATTTGTATTCACGCTTTATCCATCTGAAAACTGTTGCAAGCAAGCCCTTGAAAAGCCAAGCAAATTGGGCAAACACTTTGCAAGCCAACAAAACACGTTTTCTGAGAGCCCTTTAAAAGTCAAGCCAATTGGGCAAACACTTTGCAAGCCAACAAAACACGTTTTCTGGGAGCCCTTTAATAGCCAAGCCAATTGGGCAAACACTTTACAAGCCAACAAAACATGTTTTCTGAGAGCCCTTTAATAGCCAAGCCAATTGGGCAAACACTTTGCAAGCCAACAAAACACGTTTTCTGAGAGCCCTTTAATAGCCAAGCCAATTGGGCAAACACTTTGCAAGCCAAAAGAACACGTTTTCTGAAAGCCCTTTAAAAAGCCAGAAAGCCAATTGGGCAAACACTTTGCACGTCAAAAAAACACATTTTCTGAGAGCCCTTTAAAAAGCCAAAAAGCCAATTGGGGAAACAATTTGCAAGCCAACAAAACACATTTTCTGAAACACCTTTAAAAATCCAAAAAGCCAATTGGGCAAACACTTTGCAAGCCAACAGAACACATTTTCTGAAAGCCCTTTAAAAAGCCAAAAAGCCAATTGGGCAAACACTTTGCAAGCAACAAACATATTTTCTGAAAACCACATCCCGGGGACTCACCGTGGAGTCGACGTGCGTTTAGTGTTATTCGCAGCTCAGAGAGCCATGACCCTCTTGCTTCCTCCGTCTGGCAGAAACTGAGTGAACCATGACACTTCTGGGTTTATAGTCCCTCCCCTCCTGCCGCCAGCGGGGGCAGCAGAGAGAATGGCGAAGTCTTTAAAACATTAATATGTCTCTGAATTTTTCATCAATGAGATTTCTCAATCCTCCGGTCCAGTCTTGGGGAGCGGGGCTCTGAGCAAGGTGATCTTAAATGATGGCCATAAGTGGTGGCGTTCTCTCGGAAATCACAAAACAGTAAGTCAAAAGCGGTTAAGATCTTAATTTTAGTAATATAGATGTGTAAGAAAGAAGTGCAGATGCTGGTTTAAACTGAAGATAGACACAAAAAGCTGGAGTAATTCAGCGGAACAGGCAGCATCTCTGGAGAGAAGGAATGGGTGACATTTTGGGTTTGAGGCAGGGTCTCGAAACATCACTGTGGCCACAGTGACCCGAAATATCACTGTGGCCATAGGAGACAGAGGACAGTGTTGTGTTATTCCTTTTACAATGTGGGTAGTGGATGTCTATAACATTGCCAGTAGAGGTGGTAGAAGCAGATATGATAGCAACATTTAAGAGACATTTAAACATACAGATAAACAGACAGGAGTGAATGGATATGCACAAGGTCAAGTCAAGTCAAGTTGAGTTCATTGTCATGTGCATACGTATGGAAATATAGGAAGCACACACAGGTCTTTAACACACTAAGGGCCTGTCCCACTGTATGAGGTAATTCAAGAGTTCTCCCGAGTTTTCCCTTGATTCGAACTCGATGATGTCCGCAGCGGGTCCGTAGGAGTTTGTGGATGTCTTGTAGTGGCTAGTGCGAGTTAAAAGTAACATTTTTTTTTCATCACAAGTATATTTCTACTCGTGGACATATTTTGCAGGGATGAAAAAACGTCATGAGTTTACCGGATTTCCCGAGTGCCTACCATTAGCATTACGAGCCGCCACGGGTCATCCACAAACTCCTACGGATGCGCTACAGACATTCTCTGAGTTTGAATCAGTGGAAAACTCGGGAAAACTCTTAAATTACCTCATACAGTGGGACAGGCCCTTAAATATTTATTGTTAGGAAATAAAGTGTTTTTTATTACTGCACAATTTAAACAATTTAGACAATGAGGTGAACATAGGAATGAGGTATACATGATGCCAACCATGATGTCTGTCTAATTAATTGCAACTGCCTGCCCAGTCATGGAGTCATAGAGTGATACAGTGTGGAAACAGGCCCTTTGGCCCAATTTGCCCACACCAGCGAACATGACCCAGCTACACTAGTCCCACCTGCCCGCATTTGGTCCATATCCCTTCAAACCTGTCCTATCCATGTACCTGTCTAAATGTTTCTTAAATGTTGCAATAGTTCCTGCCTTAACTACCTTATCTGGCAGCTTGTTCCATACACCCACCTTTGTGTGAAAAAGTTATCCCTCAGAATCCTATTAAATTAAATTCCTAATAAGAGTGCAGAATCAGCATGGACACAGGCCTTTTAGCTCAAATCATTCAACAGCATTTGCTGCCCATATGGGCAGGGAGATGGAATGATTAAACAAAACAAATACAAAAGGAACTAGGTTGCTTCATGAATCACATTGTCACGATGGTGCTTGCGGACCGTGTCTTACATGTTCTTTCTTTTCAGAAATGTTAAATTGGTCAAGTGTAGCCAATTATATCTACCCAATTTGGACGTCAACATTTATACTGATTTTACTTCCATTATGATCTTAACGCTAGCTATACAATTCTGAACGAGGGGACATCAATTGAAGATAAGGGGCTGGTCATTTAAAACTGCCATGCTGGTTGTATCTATCTTGTTGCCTGTGTTTCCAATATATTTTTTATAATTTCACTAAAATGCTCATATATTTTCTCGTTCAACAGGATTTCTTGTGAGTTACCAAAATGCTTAGCTTATCGGGATTTATAGCAATATAATGTTTCTTCTCATAATCATTGGTTAACATGCAAGGGTTAATGAAATGTTTAATGTTTTTTAAATCAATCGAACAACTACTGTTGATATAATACTTTTGGCATGGCAAGGTGTTCCAAAGTACTCTGCACAGAATCAAATAACGTTTAAAAAGCAGCCTCTTAACAAAATTGTTATCCCTGTAGGTTTTTGGCGCACAACTTTATCATTGAGTCTCCTTCATTGATTTCAATTGCCTCCAACAAATAATTTCAGAGAATTCATATCATATGGATCATGGCTGCAAAAACCATGTTAAGTGTTCTTTATATCATTCAAAAGTTATACAATCTTAGATTGATGCGCAATTCAGTCTTAAAGGCATAGAGTCACTCAGCATGGAAACAGACCCGTCAGTCCAATTCATTTATGCCTACCAAATACCCGATCAAAACTAGTCCCATTTACCTGTGTTTGGTCTATATCCCCCTGAAACTTTCCTATCCATGCACCTGTCCAAACATCATGTTTTTATTCTGTTTTTTTCACCTGCTTCAACTACTTCCTCTGGCAGCTCAGTCCATACATCCATCACCCACTGTGTGAAAAAAATGCCCCTTAATTTCCAATGAAATCTTGTCCCTCTCACTTTAAATCTCTTCTCGCTTGATTCTGCTATCCTGAATTCACCCTATTCCCTTTAAGAATGTATGCACCTCCATGAGATCACCCTTCAGCCTCTTGTGCTCCAAAGAATAATGTCCTAACCTATCAAGCCTCTCACTACTCTTCACGGCCTCGAGTCCTGGCAACATTGGTGACTGAAACTGAACACAATAACATGGCAGTTGCAAGTGGGGAAGCCTGGATGACCAGAGAAATTGAGGCTTCAGCCAGGAAACATTATGCATGAGCCAGTTATAGACAGCTGGGATCAATTATTTCCCAGAAGATGTTTAAGGGACTGAGGAGCACACTTGAGAAGGAAAGCAGGTGGGCAAAAAGGGAGCAGGAAATAGCTCTGATAGGTAAAATTAAGGTGAATCCAAAGATATTAAGGGACATAAAGGGAAAGAGAGTAACTAGAGAGAGAATATGGTCCCTCAGAAACTAAAGTGGTAATTTACATGTGGAGCTGCAGGAGATGGGAAAGGTCTTCAATGAGTATTTCTCCTATGATTTTGCTGAGAAAAACATAAAGGTTAGCAAATTTGGGAAAGTTAATGGAGATGTCTTGAGGACAGTCTGTAAAATGGTCAAGGAGATGCTGGACATCCTAAGGTATATGAAGGTAAATGGATCTCCCGAGCCTGATCAGATATATTGAAGGATGCTGTTGGAATCCAAATAATAAATTGTTGGAGACTTGCTTAAGATATATGAATCATCGATAGACATGGATGAAGTAAGGACTGGAGGGTGGCTATCATTGTACCACTATTTAAGAAAAGCTGCAAGGAAAAGCCTGAGTCATATATACCAATGAGCACAACATCTGTATAGGCAAGTTACTGGAGAAGATCCTAAGGGATACGATAATGAGCATTTGGAGAGACTGGGGATAATTAGGGATAGTCAGCAAGCTTTTATATGTGGGAGACCATATCTTATAAATTTGATTGTGTATTTTTTTTAAGTAACCAAAAAATTGACAATAGCAAGGCCATAGACATTGTCTACGGATTTTAAACCTCTGATAAGTTTGTGCATGGTAGGTTGCTCTGCACAGTTAGATCAAAGGAGAACCCGCCGACAGGAGAGAGAATTGGCTTCGAGGAAGGTAATGGTGGACAGCTGTTTTTCGGGCCGGATGCCTGTGCCTGGTGGTGCACTTCAGGGATCAGTGCTGGGCTCAATTAGGTGTTTGTGGTTTAGAACAAAATTTTGGATTGGAATTTACAAGGCATGAATGGAAAGTTTGGAGATTACACTACAGTGGGTGGTATCGTACATAGTGAAGATTTTAGTTTAGATTATTATTGTCAGGTGTACTGAGTAATAGTGTGAAAGATTTTTATGTCGCATGCCATTCAGTCAACCAAACGTCTATATATGATTATAATCAAGCTGTTCACAGTGTGCTGATACAGGATAAAGGGAGTATAATTCAGTGCAAGATAAAGTCCAGTAAAATCTGATAAGATAGTTCGAGGGCCTCCAACTAGGTAGATGGTAGGTCAGGACAGGTCCCTATTTGGTGGTGGGATGGTTCAGTTGCCTGATAACAGCTCGGAAGAAATTGTCCATGAATCTGGAGGCATGCGCTTACACACTTCTGTACCATGTCTGATAGGAGAGGGGAGAGCTTCAGTTGGTGCATGTGGCAATAAATGTAACTTGAACTTGAACTTGCATTTGAGAAGAGCGAGGAGAGACTCATCCCTGATTATGCCTGTGGCCTTGCTGAGGCAGCGTGAAGTGTAGATGGAGTCAATGGAAGGGAGATTGCATTGCACGAGGGTCTTCGCTGCGTCCGCAATTCTCTGCAATTTTTGCGCTCTTGGATGGAACTGTTCCCAAAGCATGCTGTGATGCATCCAAGTAAAAAGCTTTTTACAGTGCATCTGCAGAAGTTGGTGAGAGTTGTTGGGGACATGCTGAACTTCCTAAGCCTCCTAAGGATTGGTGTGCTTTCTTGAAGCTGAACAATGGTTAATGGAGTTTAATGCAGATAAGTGCGAGATGTGTTTTGGGAAATCAAACCATGGCACACTGATCGGTAGGGTCCTAGGGATCTAGCAGATACGACGTTCCGTGACAGTGGAGTCATAGGTAGGCAGGGTGCGCAAGAAGGCTTTTGATGCATTGGACTTCATCAGTCAAATTATCAAATATGATTTCCGTTTAATAAAGCCGTTGACTTTGCTTGATTACCTTGTGTTTTTTTGTAAGAACCTTACTTTTTTTTTCATGATATCTTCCAACAATGATCCCACAGATGAGCGCCAAGCCTTAATATCGCACACCATTTCGGACTTCATCACTTCTGGCTGTCTCCCATCCTCAGCCTTATTGTGTCCCAGACCCGCACAACCCGGCTTCACCTTCTCCCCATAATCCACAAATACAACTGCCCTGGCAGACTAATTGTTTCTGCCTGCTCCTGTCCCATGGAAATGATTTCCACACATCTCAACTCCATCCTATCCCCCTGGTCCAATCTCTCCCAACCTATATCCAAGGACTCCTCCCACTTCCTCCAAGTCCAAGGGGTAGCTATGAGCACCCGCATGGGCCCCAGCTATGCCTACCTCTTTGTATGGTATTTTGAACAATCCCTGTTCCAGGCATACGCTGGCCTCTATCTCCGTTACATTGATAACTGCATCGGGGCTACCTCCTGCACGCATGCAGAACTCATGTACTAAATCAACTTCACCACCAATTTTCATCCTGCATTCAAATCTACTTGGACCATCTCCGACACCTCCCTCCTCTTTCTTAATCTCACGGTCTCCATCACAGGGAATAGACTAATGACAGACGTCTATCACAAACCCACTGACTCACACAACTAGAAGGATTTAGAAGGATGAGGGGGAATCTTATAGAAACATATAAAATTATAAAAGGACTGGACAAGCTAAATGCAAGAAAAATGTTCGCAATGTTGGGTGAGTCCAGAACCGGGGGCCACAGTCTTAGAATAAAGGGGGGTCATTTAAGACTGAAGTGAGAAAAAACATTTTTACCCATAGAGTTATGAATTTATGGAATTCCCTGCCACAGAGGGCAGTGGAGGCCAAATCATTGGATGGATTTAAGAGAGAGTTAGATAGAGCTCTAGGGGCTAGTAGAATCAATGGATATTGGGAGAAGGCAGGCACTGGTTATTGATTTGGGATGATCAGCCATGATCACAATGAATGGCGGTGCTGGCTCGAAGGGCTGAATGGCCCCCTCCTGCACCTCTTTTCTATGTTTCTATTTTTCTATGTATCTATCATGACTACAATTCTTCCCACCCTGCTTCCTGCAAAGACTCCATCCCCTTCTCCCAATTTTTCTGTCTATGCTGCATCTGCGCCCAAGATGAGTTGTTCCATACTAGGACATCCAAGATGTCCTAATTCTTTAGGGAATGGGGGTTCCCATCTTCCAGCATAGATGAGACCCCCCCTCATGTCTCCTCGGCACCCTGCAGTTCTGCTCTTGATCCCCCTTTCCCTAGTTGCTAGAGACAGAGTCCCCCAAGTACTTAAATTCCAGTGCATCAAACGTCACATATAATCCTCCAACATTTCAGCACCTCCAATGGGATTCTTCCACTAGCAACATTTTCCCATCTCCACCTCATTCTGCCTTCTGCAGAGACCATTCCTTATGCAACTCTCTCGTTATCTCTCCCCTTCACACCCAAACCACAAATGTCCTAACCTATCAAGCCTCTCACTACTCTTCACGGCCTCGAGTCCTGGCAACATTGGTGACTGAAACTGAACACAATAACATGGCAGTTGCAAGTGGGGAAGCCTGGATGACCAGAGAAATTGAGGCTTCAGCCAGGAAACATTATGCATGAGCCAGTTATAGACAGCTGGGATCAATTCCTTATGCAACTCTCTCGTTATCTCTTCCCTTCACACCCAAACCACAGGTACCATCCACTGCACCGCAGAAGATGCAACACCTGTCCCTGCACCTCCTCCCTCGACTGTGGCCAGGGACCCCGACAAGTTAGACAGAAGTTCACTTACACCTCCTCCAAACCCTTCTACTGTATCTATTGTGCATGATGTGGACTCTTGGTGAGAATGAGACCAAACGCAAATTGGGCGATCATTATGCGGAACACCTTTGCTTAGCTGGCCTGTACCTACCTGATCTCCCGGTTGCTGGACACTTTAATTCTCCTTCGCATTCCTACACAGACCTTTCTGTCCTAAATCTCCTCCATTGTCAAAGTGAGGTTAAATGCAATTTAGAGGAACAGCATCTCATATTTTGCTTGGGCAGCTTATAGCACAGTGGTATAAATATTGATTTCTCTCACTTGAAAGAAGTAGCCCTGGCATTCCTGTAGTGGTCATTTGGCTTGTTTTGCATGTTTGATGATGGCATGTGCCTTTAAATTTAGACTGCCCGTTATATTGTGGGTGGGATTTATGACATGTTTTTGGGCACGTTCGGAGTTTATATGCTTGAGCAGAAGTCTAGTTTTATTGATTAGTTTGGAGAGACAATGGAGGTCAATCCTTCGACCATGTCAGTGTTATGGAGACACCAGGAGTTTTCTAATGTCTAAAGAAATAAGCTGCAGTTCGAAGATTGTAGTAATGAGTCGGAAGAAACTTGGATGTATCTTACTGTTTTCTATCAACAATAAAGCATTTATTCATCAAAAGACTGTGTTATTAAGCCATATCTGAGAAGAAGCTCTGAATGTCTCTGTAAGTGTGCTTGCATGTGTTTAGAAGACACCCCCTTCAACCATTCTCATCCAAATAGCGGCTAGGGTGCTAATTACATGAAAGATATGAAAATCTGCCGCTACATTAAGTAGAAGGCAACCTCCGACAGGGGGGTTAAATACCAGTCCCAGAGATAGGGACAGAAGATTGAGAAGGAAGACCAGGCTAAGACCTCAGAGAGGCACAGCCAAAGAAGATTGGTACTAGTCATGGAACTGAAGAAGAAGAAATACAAGTCCCAGAGAAGAGAGCAAAAAACTGGCTAAAATTCTCGGAGAGGTTTTAGCCAGAAGAAGTGGTTCCAGGAAGAACTAGATCTCTGCCAGTGAAGAGCCTTGAGGTCTATCAACAGCATCAAGACATATCTGAAGACGTATCACTGGATTTGTGAGTACAAATTGATTATTAATCTGAATTGACAGCTTTAATTTTAAACTGCAAACGTATCAGAGAACTCAGAAAGTGTTTTTCTAGTCTGCATGGAGATTCTAGCCAGACCGACCTCAGATTGTTTGGAGTCTCTTGATAAGGACATTCCATTTGAATTAGGATAATCTGTTTGTACCTGGAGTTAGAGAGATGTTCTCTACATTATCAGAATGTTTTGGTTTTGAAAGAAATTGTTGACAAAACAAACCACAGCTACTAGCAGAGACTTTTGTTCGATTAATTAAAAGACTTGGCAATCTGCCAAGACCTCTTTAAAATTATGGAATTAGAAGAGGAAGGCGAAGCTACGCCAGATGAACCACGTGGTGGTGAAGAAGGACCCAGACAACTTCATGAAACCCAAAGAAAGGAGAACTCGATATGGTAAGAAGTTAACAAATCCATTGATAGCTACAGAGAACTTGTGTGTCGAGAAGAAACAGTTAATACACTAGCTGCCTATTTGAGGGAAACAGAGAAAGAGAGAAATGAATTATGGTTGCAGGTTACCAGATTAATTGATACACAGAAGAAACTAATGGAATCAGAACAGAACATGATCAAGGTGAAATCCAATATGAGCCATCAATGGAACCTCTAACAGGAGGTTGGCAAGAAACAGAATGTACTGCTGTGTTCAGTGCTGTCTTGGGAAGAATGCAGAAGACATACACAGCGGGATGAAGACTAGAAGAAGATATTCAATGGTTTCATGAAAAATGCATAGAAGTGGTTGTCTGAAATTATGTCACAAGTTACGAGCTTAGTAGTTGGAAGTGCGAAGCAACAAGGTGCCAGAATGGAAGATGAAATTAGACGAAGAGATAATATCTCCAATATATCTTCACAAGGATCAAGACATAGATCTGGTTGCTCAGCCAGTTCAGTATCAAGGGCTTCTGCTCAACCGGGAGCAAAAGTTGATTTAGCTGTGCTCTCAATAGAAGCGGATGCATGAAGATAAATCATGAGATGGCGCTACAGCTAGAAGAGAGAATACATGAGATGGCGTGACAGCAAGAAGAGATGGCGCGACAGCAAGAAGAGAGGATGTGAGAGATGATACAACAACAAAATGAGAAGACGCGACATCAAGAATTATGAAGCAAGAGATAACGCAACATAGGAACAGATGATGCGATGTAAGGAACAACTGGAATTAGACACAAAGATGGCAGTGGCCAAAGCCAGGAACGACATACTGGAAAGTGAGGGGTCAAGAAAGTGATGCAGCTCTAGATTGCCGAGGACGATGTGTTCTGGACCAAGAAGAAAAACTGTTCAAAATGAATTAGCAGTTGGATCAATTCCACAGTCAAGGTCCACTGGATTTCTAGGCTTTGAAAACCCATTGAAACAGAGGAAGATGACTAAAAGGGTACACAAAAGCTCTCCAACTCAGTGGGTGCAGCAGCATCTAAGGAGCGAAGGAGCTAGGTGACGTTTTGGGTCGAGACCCTTCTTCAGACTGGTCAGGGATCAGGGAAACGAGAGATAACTTCATCTCAGCAAATGGGTGCTAGATCAAAACTAATTACTATTGGAGCATCTGTAGATGCTCGAGACAAACCATTACCGGACCACGCTTTTACGAGGCTTGATGCACAGGCTTGGGCAAGCCAGTTTGAATCACAAAGGCCTGTTTATCAACAGGTGGAACCAAGACAGATGTTGTGAGGTAAATGAAACTTTCACTACTTGTAATTTACTTAACTTTATTTAAGCTTTAAGCAACTTATTTCTTTAATACAATACTCAGAAACGCCTGGCAAACATGGCTGATTCCGCAGGCCTTTCCCGCCCGAAATAGTTTGCACATGCGCACACTCCTGGAATGTGCTGCGCATGCGCACACTCTAGAAGAGCCCCCACATGCGCACATGCACTCACTTCATTCTCCCCTCCTATTTATAAGTTGAGACGGTCAGGAGGTTTAATACATCTTGATGACCGTCGCAGAACTGGAGCTTCAGGAGGTAACGGCGTTTCAATAGTTGGTGGTAGATATATTGCTTGGTCATCAACTTCACTCATATTGTTATTTAGATTTACAATTTTAGAATTTCTTATAGACGTTTCCATAGGGGATGCTGGAAGTGTTGGAGGAAGTTCTCGATTAGTGTTATCAAGAAGTGACGGAGCTGATGGAGAAGACGGACATGGTGCAAGGTCACGAAGTGAGACAGTTGACTGGCGTCCATCCTGATACTTGATAGTTGCATAATAAGGGTTGACACCAGTCAGTTCAACTTCATCAACAAAAGGCTCGTTCTTATTTAATCGGACATAACGACGAAGCAACATGGTCCCAGGGCTAGTCAACCATGATGGCAGAGAAGTACCACTAGAAGAACACTGTTTGAAGTTAAAGAACCGCTCATGTGGAGTAGTATTGGTAGCAGTTGACAGTAGAGATCTGATGAAGTGTAATGCATCTGGTAGAACACATTCCCAATGCTGATCTTGTATGTCATTTGACTTTAAAGCCAGTTTCACTGCTTTCCAAATTATTCCGTTATACCTCTCAACCTGACCATTTCCAATAGGATGGTATGGTGTTGTTTTACTTGTTGCAATTCCTCTCTTAGAAAGGTAGTCCTTTAAATCTTTCGACATGAATGAGGTGCCCCTATCAGAATGTATGTAACTTGGAAATCCACAGAATGAAAATAGTTGATCTAAACATTTGATAACCATAGTAGCTGACATATTTGGACAAGGAAAAGCAAATGGGAACCTTGAATATTCGTCAACTAAGGTAAGTATATAAACATTTCGAGAGGAGGATGGTAAAAGCCTTTTGAAGTCAATACTCAAGCGTTCCATAGGTTGAGTAGCTTTGATCAATCTTCCTTCTTCAGGACGGAAGAACCTTGGTTTTAATTCAGCACAGATTCCACATGAAGCACACGTCATCTTCACATCTTCTGCAGAGAAAGGTAAGTTTTTGGAACGAACATAGTGTAACAAACGAGTGACTCCAGGATGACACAGCCCATTGTGAAGATCAGTGAGTGCAGAAGAATGAACAGAGGCACAAAATGCTTGGGTTAATGTATCCGGAGCAACATTATCCTTACCAGGGCGGTACTCAATTGAATAACTATATGCAGATAATTCAATCCTCCATTCATTAATTTTACTGTTCTTAATCTTCGTTCGTTTCCGATTATCCAGCATAAAAGCTACTGAATTCTGATCTGTTGTCAAAGTGAAGTGCTGGCGAGCAAGGAAATGACTCCATTTTCTCACTGCTTCAATAATTGCTGTAGCTTCATTTTCGACAGGTGGGTAGTGCAATTTACTACCTTGGAGAGTACGAGACATGAAAGCCACTGGGTCGTTCTCCTTGATTTAATGTTGCTGATACTGCTAAATCAGAGGCATCACATTCAACAACAAAGGGGAGATCCTCGTCGATGACATGTAATGGCGCAGATTCCAATTGTTTCTTCAAAGAAGTAAAAGCACCAATTGCTGTAGAGTCAAGGGGGAAAGATTTTTCTCTAATCAAAGGCTGAATTTTTATCAGAAAAAATTGGTATCCATTTTGCGTAAAATGCAAACATCCCTAGGACCCTTCGTAGAGAGTTTAATGTAACTGGAACAGGTATCTCTTGGAGTGGGCGGAGTCTTTCTGGATCAGGCTTGATTATATCATTTCCAACCCAATAACCAAGAATATTAATTGATGACACTGATGTTATTGACTTAGCCTCATTTAATGTTAGATTTTTAGAATGTACAACATCTAAAAACCGTTGTACATTTTCATCATGTTCAGCTTGGTCTTTTCCTGCAATAGTTATATTATCAAGATAAGGGAAAGTATCTTTAAGGTTTTCCTGTTCAACAAGCTTGTCCATTTCTCTGAAAAACAGCCACGCCATTAGTTACACCAAAAGGAACTCTACAGTACTGATATAATTTCCCATTTGCTTCAAACGCAGTGTATTTCTTCTCTGATTCCTTCAAAGGAATTTGGTAGTAAGCACTTTTTAAGTCAAAAGTAGAGAATATCTTATACTTAGCTAATGTATTGATAATCTCTTCTATTCGAGGTAGTGGATGTGCATCAAGGTCCGTGAACTGGTTTATAGTTTGAGAGTAATCAATGCAGAGTCTTTTTCTATGTCTTTCCAAGGGGTCCTTAACCATGACAACTTGTGCCCTCCAAGGGGAAGAGCTGGGTTCTATGATACCTTCTTGTAAAAGATTAGTTACTTCTGTGTTGATAAAGTTCCTATCATCTTTACTAAAGTGTCTTGATTTTGTAGCAATTGGCTTGCACTTGGAGGATAAATTAGTGAATAATGAAGGACATTCAACAGGTGCAGCAGAAACACCACACAATACTGGTGGCTTTGACAATACAAGATCAGGCATAGATCCTTCATACATTAGTTGAAGTGATCTGTGCAGTTTCTGGAAATCCTGACCTAGAATTATATCGCTACACACATTTTTCAAAATACCAAGACATACAGATTTATAGCTAGTTTATTCAGAATAAAGTCTACAATACAAGATCCTATAATTTGAGTGTTGAGAGTTGTCAGAGCCATCGAGATTTCCTTATTTGAAGGAATTATGGTTAGACTTAGTCAAGACACAACTTGTTCACTTATAAAACTTTCTGAACTGCCAGAATCAAGTAATACATTAAGTGTATGGCCATTAATGGATACCATTGTAGCTGCATGAGACAAGCTCTGAGGAAATGCAGCTGTAATTGCACATAAAGAAGGCGTATACATGGCAGCAGTCACAATTTTTGTAGTTGCTTTGGACTTGCATACTCTAGAATAATGTCCCCTCTTGCCACAACTATTACAAGTTGCCTCTCGAGCAGGGAATATCTCTCTCTTATGAATATTACCCCTGCAAAAGTAACTGTTCCTTTTTGAATAATTATATGCAGCAGCAAGGGCACCTTTATCAGTAGAATTTGTTTCAGTTTTCTCCATATTTGTACTTGGGTGAAATTCATTTGTAGTAGTTGCAGCAGAATAGACATTAGATGAGCCATAAGCATCTGAATTTTTCTGAGCCAAGTCCAAAGAGTAAGCTTGATTGTAAGCTGACTGTAAATCCAAGGTTTTGTGTTCTAATAGTCTCTGTCGTATTAAAGGCGATGCCAAACCATGGATAAAAGAGTCTCGAATAACTTCCTGTCAATATTGATCAGCCGTAACTGCTTTGAAGGCACAGTCTTTACTAAGTCTTTGAAGTTCTTGTATAAATTCATTAAGTGACTCACCAGGTTTTTGTTTCCGAGTAGCAAGGAAGTGTCGAGCGAATATCACGTTGGGTGTCTTAACGAAGAGTCTGCTTAGTACATCAATAGCAGAATCATAAGTTGTACATTCCTCTATGTACTCCTATACCTCAGAAGAGACGAAGCTTATTAATGTCTTAAACCTGTCTGGTGCATCGTTGCCACACTCCTCAAAGAAGTTATTTAGTATACGAAGCCAGTGCTTCCAATTCTTTGCAGCAGCAGGTGAGTTGGGATCCAGATCCAAGCGTTGGGGTTTCAATAGTTTCTCCATCCCAAGTCGGACTGTTTGACTTGTAAGATAAGTTGCTTAAATTGTTGTGAAGTAAATGAAACTTTCACTACTTGTAATTTACTTAACTTTATTTAAGCTTTAAGCAACTTATTTCTTTAATACATTACTCAGAAACATCTGGCAAACATGGCTGATTCCGCAGGCCTTTCCCGCCCGAAATAGGTTCCACATGCGCACATTCCGGGAATGTTCTGCGCATGCGCACACTCTAGAAAAGCCCTGCACATGTGCACATGTGCCCACTTCAACAGAGTTAACAGGATGGATTATTGGCACTGTTGAATAGACAATCTGAATTCAACGAGATTATAGCTCAACAAAATACTTCTCTCATTCTACCAGCAATAGTAATTCCTAAGTTTGGAGGAGATCCTTTGGAGTATGAAACTTTCGTAAGGGCACTAGAGGAGGTATTAGAGACAAATGTTAAGGATGAAAAAGAGCGCTTAAGATTTCTGGTGAAGTACACAAGTGAAAGTGTGAAGGTACTTGTAGAATGTTGTCAGAAGGAGCCAGGCAACCAGGGCTATAAAAAGGCGAGAAGATGACTAAAATAATGTTTTGGTGATGGATTGCGAAAGCATACATTGAGAAGGCCCATGCTTGGAAAGAAATCAAGCCAGAAGATGTGGAAAAATTGAGTGATTGTGCAATATTTTTGAGAGATTGTTGCAGCTCAATGAGAAATCTCAGCTACATGGAGGAAATGAATCTTGCAGGTTATATGAGAATCATCATTAGCAAGTTGGCCAGAAGGATGAGAGAAAAGTGGAGAGATAGGGCAGGCGAAATACGAGATAAGAGCAAACAAGTAGCCAGGCTACCAAACCTGGTGGAATTTTTAGACAAAGAAGTACGGTACCTGTCAGACTCATACAGCGGAACTATTGAAGATCGCAGACCACTTGCAACTTATAAAGGTTCTTCCTTTACCAAAACTGAAGAAAGATCTGAACCTAAGAGAAGTAATTTAGCTATCACGACCATATCTGTGCAAAAGACAGATGAAAGAAAAAGAAAGGTGTCTACTAGCAAGCCAATAGTATTTTGTTTGTTATGTGATGAAGTTGGTCACACCATAAGATGGTGTCGAAGATTCAAGATTAAAGAATATGAAGACAAGATGGAGAAGGGAATCTGTTTTGGATGTTTGAAAATAGGACATATGGTGAGAGAATGTATGAGTCCTATAATTTGTTATGAGTGAAACAATATCATCCTGAAACACTTCACATTGAAGAAGAGTTGCCAGAGCACCAGGAAGAAGAAGAAGAAGAATTGGAACAAACGGATGATGAAATACCAGAGCAAATAGAAGAAGAAGCGGAACAAACAGAAGAGGGCGAGAAGCCAACTACTAGAAATGCTATCACCTCACCTTAAGTAACTGCTCATATTGGGGCCGGGGTAGAAGCTCGAAATTTTTCTATCTTACCAGTGCAAGTAAGGAACAGCAAGACGAATAGTGTTTCAAACATATGCTTTTCTGGATCACGGACGTTCGACTACATTTTGCACAGAAAGCCTGACGAGAAGGCTGGATATCACAGGAGAAAAGACTAAGATTCGATTACGTACCATGACTAAAGATAAAGAGAGCATTAGTCATTGCATTACGAGTATGGAGATATCCAATTTGGATGGAGATAATTTCATACCGATATCTGAAGTGTTTACGCATGGAACTATGCCTGTTGGTCGTCAAAATATACCAAGACATGAAGACTTAAATCAATGGCCTTACCTGAAGGATGTCAAGATAGCTGAAATAAATTCTAGTGCTAATCTACTTTGTGGAATGAATGTTTTGAAAGCTTTGGAACCCATACCGATTGTTAGGAGCCAAAGTGATGGACCATATGCTACGAAAACCCGTCTTGGATGGGTTATCCATGGCTCCTTGAAAAGGAACCACAAAATCGGAAATCAGATGAACTGTCCTGGCATTGCTGTTAATCAAATGTCTACTGATAAATTTGAAAAGCCGGTGATGAAGCCATACAGTCATGACTTTAATGAAAGTACCAGCAAGGAATCTGAAGAGATGCCGAATGAAGAGTTGAAGTTCATGGATGTTATGAACTACTCAATGAAAACTGACGGACACTGTTGTGGGGACTTACCTCGCAAACAAGAAAGTGTTAATCTGCCAAATATTCGTAGTATGGCAGAGCAACGTACCCAGACTTTGGGATGCAAGTTTGGTGAGAAGAGTAAATTTCATGAATTAAGGATCTATTTGAAGAATAATTTCTACAAGGATGATTGCTTAAAATCTATGTCTACTGAGCAGGAAGCAATTCTACCAGTAGAACATCTGACCTCTTTGCAATAAGGGAGGATTTATACTTTCGAAGTGGGACAGCGACAATTGTGAAAGTATTCCACTAGATGACAGAGCCAAAGAAACCAGAGAGTTGGATTTGGACAAAGACGATCTGCCAATGGAGAGAGCATTGGGAGTTACTATTGTGGTACAACTGAAGTATGTTGACACGGAAGAAAATCCTGTGAATGAAGTTTCCAGAGAACTGACAGTGAACTGTTTCTTAAGCAGTAAGAATTGCATCAATGAACTAAAATAGTATGATTAAATGAGAACTTACCAGTTTGAAGTTTGATCTTTATTTTATGAGGAGTTACGTGAAGAAGCCTAGCAAGTCCGCATGCGCGTCAATCTTCAAAGCAACGGTATGAAATACAGGTAACAGTAATTGAAGTAACATAGTAAGATCAGCAACTTGAGAACTACCAGATTATCTTTGTGAGAGAGGGTTGGGGGTGGAGGGCACATAATCACCAACATAACTCCTCATAAAATAAAGATCAAACTTCAAACTGGTAAGTTCTCGTTTAATCTTACTATTTTACTCTTCACGGAATCATGTGAGTGATTCTGTGAAGAGTTCAAAGCTGTGATTTCATGCCGCTGATTCAAATCCCAGCGTCTCACTGCATCGATTGACTCAGGATGAGTAAAATAATCAACAATGCATTAATCATGTCATTGAATTAAATGTAGTAATGATTTATTTGAATAATAAAAAACAACAACAACCCCTCTATCCCAGAGGTAAACTTAAACAGAACTTAACACAGAATTGGCAAACAGCCCCGAGTCAGTAATCGGCCTGTGATAGAATTGTTGGAAAACCAATTCATTTGATCACATGGCGGCTGCGAGTATATGGTCGATGGGAACGACCATCGCCCTGGCAGCGGACTTTAATGCCGCCCTAGTGGAATGAGATGTAAAAACGTCAGTGTTAATACCAGCATAAACCAACACTTGTTTCAACCACCTCGAGATAGTCTGCACTCTCTTGTGTGGTTTCTTGTGACTGATAAACAATGCTGTATCCACATTTTATAAGGCATCATGGCTTCAATATAATGTAGTAAATGTGTCCTTACACATAGACATAGCTCCGTGGGATATGCCGAGAATACAATCTTAAACCCTGTCACCTCTGGCCTGCTCTGTTTGAGTAGATCATAAATGTAGAACGTAATGGTGTCTGCAGCCATTTCCATCCTGTCTAGCTGCAGCTTTTGCAATGTCTGCACTTGTTGTGCTGATACCAGTGCCATGAGCATGACCACCTTCATGGTGACTTTGGCCAAAGACAGAGAGGTGACAGGAGTCCACTGGCGAAGTAGCTTGAGGACCATGCTTACATTCAAAATTGCCATATACCTGGGTTTAGGAGGTCTGGAATTAAAAATTCCTTTCACTAATTGAGATATGAGAGGGTGAGACCCAAAAGGATATTCTTCTGACCCCATCAACAAGTACGAGAACAATGCAATTCTAGCTGAATTAATCGCACTATAACTCAACCCTTCATCGTAGTAGAGTGTTGACAGGAACTCTAGAACATCCGAAATACCTGCCGTATGATATTCAATATTCTTTTGTACACAGAATGTCTCCACTTTTTTAATAGAAGAGACATATTGCTTTTTGGTACTCTTTCTCCAGGCTGCAGTGAGCATATCCACAGTTTGCCCAGACATTCCTCACCCCAGATATGGCCTTCTTAAAATCTGTAAATTAACAAATCAATATGGTCATATAAAGGATGTTGTTCGCCAGTTACCGGGTGCACCAGTAAATGTATCAGTTTAGGTACAACCATAAGAGGTTGTGTCATCAGCTCCAATACCAAAGGGAACCATGGCTGAGTAGGTCAGTCACCAACACTCCTGAAGCAGAGTCCTGCTTAATTTTGAGCGAACATCGACCTATGAGGCAGAATGGTGGAAATACAGATAAAAACATACCTCCACAATGTAGCAAGAACACATCAATTGCTACTGCCCCAGGATCTGGTTCCCATGACACATATTTAGGTATCTGGTGGTTGAGTCTGGATACAAACAAATCGATATCTGGCAAACTATATATAACAACTATATCATTGAATACCTCCTGATTCAACATCCATTCTGTGTTGTCATTGAATTTTCGTGACCTGGTGTCTGTCACTATGTTGAATCTACCTGGTAGGTAAATAGCTGAAAGCCAAATGATTCTGTCAATACACCAATTCCAGATCTGATTCGCCAATTTGTCACAAGATACCGACTTGATTCCACCCATGTGATTAAAATACACCACTGCGATAGTGTTGTCAATCTGAAGCTGAACATGCAGATGACATTTAGTCGAGCAAAAAGCTTTAAATCCATAAAAAACTCCCAACAGCTCCAAGTAATTAATCCCATATGACTGCAGAAGCAATGGCTCTTGCGCATTCCATCTGTCTCCACAGCTCGACTTCGTATCAGTGGCACCCCAACCTAGTGCACTGACATCAGTCTGTAAGACCATGAAAGGCTGTTCAAGCAAAACTTTGCTGGAACAACTGGAAACATTTAGTATCCACAACTGAAGTTCAGTAACAGCTTCTGGTAATAATTGCATGGGCCTATTATAATTTTTCAAAAGTGAGTTTAACAACTGCCACAGATGCTTCAGCTATTTCCCTAGTTCGACCTGTAATTAAAATATCATCCAAATAAGCCATAACAACATGATCCTGGGCTCTAAGTAGCCCCAGTACTGGTTTTAACAATTTTGTGAATATTCTAGGGGCTGAAGTTAACCCGTTAGGCAGTGCCTTGAATTGCTTTAATTGATTTATCCAGTTAAATTTCAAATATCTTCCATCCTCCAAATGAACAGGCACGGAGTAATACGCATCTATCAGATCTATACTTGCCATATAGCATCCTCTGGAAACCAGTTGTTTGGCAGTAACAAATGTTTCCATTTTGAAATGGCTATACTGTACAAAAGGGTTTAGATGTTAGATCAAGAATAATTCTACACCCTCTATATTAGACACAATTTGATGGAGTTGGCGAACCGACTTCTCAATTACCCTTTTTTTACACAAATGTTCTGTTTGTGAGAAATTGAGTGTTCTCCTAGGAATATATTGAATTGGCAAATCACAATTTGGATCAAACTCAATTCAAAACCCTTGGATAATATTCAGTATAAACGGATCTGATGTTATTTGCTTCCATTCTTCAAAAATCAGGTGTAATCAACCCCCAATTTTTAGCTGTATTGCAGTTAATATGTTCTCATGAGAACCAGGCCCACCTACCTCCTTGGTGAATGGTGGGTTGTGCTGTCCCCAGTTCCTGGCAGAAAAATCCACGTTTGTCTGTGTCCATGCTACTGATCGCCAACTGCGCATCTGAGTAGACGGCTGGCTTTTTCCTGGACCAGCATCGGACTCTGCTGCTCGTCTGTGAGGATAATGTTTCCGAACAGCTTTGCCGACCACCGGTTGCTTAACTATGCCCACCGTCTTTGCCTCATCATCCAATTGGGCGGCTGTATATTATTGGGCGAGCAGAGCAGTGCAAACTTCGGGTTTATGGTAAAGCGAATGGCATTCTTCCAGTTAATCTCGAAGTGCGCACTGCACATCAACCCTAGTGCCTCTTGCTGTATCTCTGACAGGTGCCCTCCATCTACCATTCTGGCGAACGCTGTGATCCCTGAGCCAAGCAGCTTCAGGATTCTCTGCAGCATCATCTCCTGGGCACGAATGCCCACACCCATCTGACCCCATATCACTTGATTCACTGCTGGCACTTTCAATAAAACGCAGTTCACTGGGGTCACATGTTTCTTGGCGGTCTCATCCATTGTCAGCTCCTGCAGCTGATGCGAGACTAAATAATTAATTGAGGCCAGCTCATCGCCCAGTGGCTCTCCTGACTCTCTCAGGACGGCAAAACGTGTTGCCAGGGATTGGACATCTGGCGCGTGCCCTTGGTCCCCCGGGGTGAATTCTCCATCAGAGTTGGGGTCAGAACATTGCTGACCCATTACACTCTCCTCATCAATGAGGGAACGGTGGAGCAGCCCTATACCAGGCGCGGCTGGCGCGGCCTCTTCATCCGGCTGGAGCCGACACCACTCCTCCTCCCGGAGTGTGCCCTGCTGGAGCAACCCTTGTATTAGGTGCTGCATTTGAAATAACTGCTCGGACATGGTATCTACTACTGGAGGGGTACCCTCCTGGCCCGACTCCGCCGAGTCTATGGCCCACACAGACATCTCCACAGCCTTGCGCCCAACAGGCACTGCCGCAGTGCTCTGCAGCACTAAGTCTGTAGTCACCCCGCTTCCGACCGGCGACTGGGAAGGGTTACGAGACAGCCGTTCTATGACTGCTCTCCCACGGCTCTCCACCGACTTTCCACCGGCTCGCCTCGTCCCCTTGCTCGCTTTGTCCATGGCGCTTCCTGTTAAGCACAACCCACACCACGACAAAATGAACTCAGGCTAATTTTCAACTTACCTGAAGTTTTTAAATACTTACCGATGGAGGAGCTCTTCCTCCCAGCCGGTCCATTGCGTCAATGCGGCATGCGGACTGGCTGGGATTCTTCACGGAATCACTCATGTGACTCCGAAGTAAAATCTCTGCAAGCCAGACAGAGAATGGCCAAAGCTTGAGCTGAGATTTGAAATCTCCAATAATGATCTGGACATTAAATTAAACTTAACGGTGAACTTTATTGTTAAAGATCCTGTTATTCTTTTGAAGGATTTTCATACTTCAACATTGCTGTTACAACACATCAATGAGTTGATCGGACATGGAGGAAGAGGTTTCAAATCTTTTAATGTTGTCAAATCTTTCGACTATTATCTTTTTGATTATATACTGGTTATCATGCCTGATTTTAAGGGATTGGTATGCACGATACGACTTTAAATTAAACCACTGTTGTAATAAGATTAATAACTAAGTTGTGCTTGCTTCTAGGCGGCGAAAGTGAAGATGAAAGAGTCGATAAAGAATTCTGATTGCGGATATATGGTGCATGCTATTTTTTCCTCATTAGTATAGTGATTAATATCTCCGCCTGTCACGTGGGAGACCGGGGTTCAATTTCCCGATGAAGAGCCACGGGGTTTTTCCCTGAACTTTAGATTTTGATGTATGTTAAGGCTTTATGGCCCCCTTTTTAATGTTTATTAGTAATTGTCTCGTAATATATTTGGAACAATTAGGAGCCGGTATGCAGTGACCATTTGGCCTGTTTTGCATGTCACTGATGATGGCATGTGTCTTTAAATTTTAGACTGCTCGTTATATTGTGGGTGGGATTTATAATGTGTTTTTGGGCATTTGGAGCTTAGATGCTTGCACAGAAGTCGAGTTTTTTAGATTAGTTTGGAGAGACGATGGAGAAGGTCAATCCTTCGGCCATGTCAGTGTTACGGAGACACAAGGAGTTGTTAATGTCTAAAGTAATAAGCTGGAGTTCGAAGGAGATTGTAGTAACGAGTCGGAAGAAACTTGGATGTATCATAAGGGCCTGTCCTACCAGCATGCGACTCCATGCAGTGAGCGCGGCCTAACGTGGTCGCATGAGCCATCCGGACTCGCAGGGCCGGTCCCACTTCGATCGCCGGAGCCGTATTGTGCGGAGCTGGTCCCGACATCACGCGGGGCTCCAAAAAAAACTGACCGTGTACAAAAATTCCGCGCGGCAACGGCCTGTCGGCCTATAGTCGCCTCGACGCATTACACACGTCATGCCTCCGTGACCCTCTCTATATGTGCCTCCATGACCCACTATGTGTGTGCCTCCGTGGCCCTCTCTGTGTGTGCCTCCGTACCCCTCTGTGTGTGTCCCTCTCTGTCCTTGCAAACTTACCTTGCGGACTTCGCTGCAACTTCGTGCCACGTCGCGCCACTCACCCAACCTCTGCGCGGCCCCCGCTGCCGGTTTGGTCGCGCTCGCCGCATGCAGGCACATGCTGGTGGCACCGGCCCTGTACGGGGATCACTCGACCTCCGCGTGGCCCCCGTTTCCAGTTTAGTCGCGCTCACTGCATGGAGTCGCATGCTGGTGGGACAGGCCCTTTACTGTTTTCTATCACCAATAAAGCATTTATTCATCAAAGACTGTGTTTTGAAGGCATATCTGAGAAGAAGCTCTGAAAGTCTCTGTGAGTGAGCTTGCATGTTTTTAGAAGAACCCCTTCAACCAATCTCATCCAAATAGCGGCTAGGGTGCTAATTACCTGAAAGATAAGAAATTCTGCCGCAACATTCCCTCTCTCTCTATTCCTCCCCCACCCAAGTCACACTAGCTTCTCATTTTCACCCTACAAACAGCTAACAATGACCTGTTGGTTTTATCACTGTTAATTTTTTGCATATCTTTTATTCATTGGTCTTTATCTCTCTACATCACCGTCTATATCTTTCATTTCCCTTATCCCTAACCAGTCTGAAGAAGGGTCTAGACCCGAAACGCAACCCTTTCCTTCTCTCCAGAGATGCGGCCTATTGACTTACTCCTGCTTTTTGTGTCGATCTTCGGTTTAATCCAGCATCTGAAGTTCCTTCTTACACATATCCTTTGTATATCTGACTTTGTGAGCTGAAAGCAAAGCCAAATTAATTCCAAGAGCATCACCTTCTTTTAGTACAAGGTGAAATGTATTATCAAATCAATGAACGTGCTTGTTGTTTTTTGTTCTGAATCAATTTAGAAAGCTCTGCAAGAGAAAAGGTGTTTACAGAGAGCTTTATTGTTAAATGCAAATTAATGCCATTTATAACACAGATGCTTATGATGCATACAAGCATTCTACCACTGAGTAATGGACCAGCTTTTTCATTATGCTCCCCCTGAACAGATTCAGGCTTCAGATTCAGCTTCCTGGGGAAAACACTGCCTGGGAATACCAGCTATAGTACATTTGTTGTCCAGGGATATGCAAATCTCAATGAGTAGCTATAAGACAGCTGGAATCTGATTCATATATCATATACTAAAAAATATCCTTTCATCAGGGCCAGATTTACGTAGCAGCTTGACAAGCTTAAGCTTAGATCCTCGAGATCAAGGGGGGCCTCGCAGGACACCTGCCGTTCAAATCTGGGCGGGCCCCCCTCTCTATCTCTCTGCCGTCTGTCAATCTCCATCTCCGGCCGCCATCCCTATCCATGTCCGGGTCTCCGCTCTACACTCGCTCCTCATTTGCCGGCATGGCAGGCCGCCTTGCACATGCGCACTGCTACGGCCAGCACATCCTCCCCCCTGCACATGCGCACAACCATGGCCAGCACATCATCGGCCACCCTGCGCATGCACACTGCCACGGCAACTGGTCAGCACTGGGCACTTTCTCCCTAGCTTTGAATTGTGGGAGATCTGGCCGCCATTGCTGTCCGGTTGCCGCCTCGCCGCGACCGCTGAAAGCCAACGCAGAATCATTCCCTGACACTGGATCTGGAATAACTCCCTGGAGTAACTTTTGCTTCTGGTTTCCTGGTCCTCCATAAATATTCTAAATGGAATTTAAACTGGAGGTGGTGGAGGGCTGAACAATAACAGCCTATTGCATTTTACCTGTTTATTTATTGTGTATATATATGGTCTATGGTATATAAACACACTGAACTTTTATCTCCTGTTCTGTATTATGTTTACATATTCTGTTGTGCTGCAGCAAGCAAGAATTTCATTGTCCTATCTGGCACACATGACAATAAAACTCTCTTGACTCTTGACTTGGACTTAAGCAAAAAGTGTTCTTGGGGAAAAAAAGAGGTACTTTAAATTTAGTTGCGTCCGTTGGGTAACTATGGTAGGGTGAAGACTATTCCATGCTTTAATTGTGCAGGAGAACTCCATGGAGCAGCCAGCAACTCTGGATAGAAGAAATTGGGTGACGTTTTGGGTAGAGACCCTTATTTAGACTCCCTCTGGTTTTAGTGATTTTAGTTTAATTTAAAGATATAGTGAGGAAACAGGCCCTTCGGCCCACCGAGTCCACGCCGACCTCTGATCAGCTGTACGCTAGTTCTATCCCACACATTAGTGGAGTAAGTCAAGAGTCAAGAGTGTTTTATTCTCTCACGTCCCAGTTAGAACAATTAAATTCTTACTTGCAGAAGCACAACAGAATATGTAAACATAGTACTCTGTAAACAATGTTATAAACAAGAAAACAAAACGGTGTGTATTTATATATGAATATATAACTACATAAATATATATATGTGTGTGTGTGTGTGTGTGTGTGTGTGTGTGTGTGTGTGTGTGTGTGTGTGTGTGTGTGTGTGTGTGTGTGTGTGTGTGAGTGTGTGTGTGTGTGTGTGTGTGTGTGCGTGTATATATAATATATATACCCACACACACACACAATTTCCCTCCTGGGATTAATAAAGCTCTATCGTATAGTATTGTGTGTGTAGGAAGGAACTGCAGATGCTGGTTTAAACTGAAGATAGACACAAAAAGCTGGAGTAACTCAACAGGTCAGACAGAATCTCTTGACAAAACGAAAATATTACATTTTGGGTTGGGTCTGAAATAGGTTCCTGCACACTTTTGGAATGTGGCAGGAAATAAGAGCACCTGGAGAAAACCCATGCGATCAAAGGGACAAGGGGACAACACCCATATTCAGGGTCAATTCTGGGTCTCTGGCACTTTTAGGCAGCAATGTTATGGCTGTACTGCCCATAGTCTTGAACATAATTAAAACATACAGTAGCTGTAAAGGGGGACATAGCATCACTTGGAGATTTAAAACTGAAAATTTATATTTTTATTTTTTTTAGCAACCAATACATTTAGCATATAATTTTGTGTGTGTTACAAAACAAAATATAGTGGCACAGCTGGTAGACTTGCTGCTTCACTCACCAGAGATCTGTGTTCGATCCTGTCCTCAGGCACTGTCTGATTTGCACTTTCTCCCTGCAAGCGTGTGGGGTTCCTCCCACATCCCAAAGACACATTGGCTTTGTAGGTTAACTTGTCTCTGTAAAATTGCCCCTAAAGTGTAGGGAGTGGGTAAGGAAAGTGGGATATCAGAACTTGTGTGAATGGGTAGACAAAAATGTACTGTAGTCTCTAAACAACCCTTCAGTAATTTTCCTTGCCCTCCATTTCAGAATAATAGTCTTTTAAGCCAATCAACTCGACACTAGCGCTGGCAATAAATAAATAAATAAATAAATAAGCACAGCTTTCCAGCCCCTTATTTCATTGGCCACGCTCGGCTGCAAATCGGTGTCAATCTGGTGGACCATCTTCTTCTAGTCATGGGGGAGGGGGAGGGGGATCGGGAGGGGCCTCACAAGTGGAACAGCTTAGGGCCTCTCTTCATCTAAATCCAGCAATGCCTTTCATCACACTTTACTGAGTCCTGTCAGCATATCTTTATATTCTGTGCTTTCATGTATAAACTATTCACTCACAATTAAACCCTTAAAAGCACTCATGCTGTTTATCCCAAGCTCTAATTATAGTAATGAACTATACGCTTGAAAATATTCACTTGAACATATTATTGATTTATTACTGACTATTTAATCTTCATATACTCTCGTCTTGAACAGGCACAACACTCGCAACTTTTCTTACTCACACCCAAAATCGACAGTGAGGAAGGTTATCAAATTTTACATCAAGATCTAGATCAGTTGGGAAGGTGGGCCAAGGAATGGTAAATGGAATTTAACTCTTATAAGTGTGAGGGTTTGCACTTCAATATGTTAAACCAGGGTAAGGCATATGGGAAATGGTAGCACCCTGGAGATTGTTGCAAAACAGAGAGATCTGGGTGTACAGATGCATAGTTCCCTAAAAGTGGTGAGTCAGGTATACAGGATGATGAAGGAGACATTTGGCATGTTTACTTTTATTGGGAAAGGTATTGAGTACAAAAGTTGTGGCATTATGATGCAAACTTACAAGTAATTGATGAGACTACACATGGAGTACTCTGTACAGTTCTTGTTGCCCAGCTATAGGAAGGATGTCATTGAGTTGGAAAGGGTGCAAAATAAATTCACCAGAATATTATCTGAGCTTCCTGCCTGGAGTTATAGGAAGAGGTTGGATAGGCTGGAACTGTTGTCTTTGTAGCATAGGAGGCTGAGGGGTAATCATAATAAGGTGTACAAGGTCACGAACAGACTTACAATATTTTTTCCCAGGGTGGAGAATTCAAAAACTAAAAGGCAAAGGTATAAAGGAGAAAGAGCAGGAGCACGTTTAGTCTGTACCTGATAATGAGCTGCCAGAGGAAACTACAGAAATTGATACAAATCAACTTTTAAATTTTACTTTGGAGTCACGTGAGTGACTACGTAATGAAGCCCTGCCAGGCGCATGCGCGTCATTACGTCCAACGCATGGCGCACCGACGGGCTGGAGAGCGCAGCTCCACCAGCGGTAAGTAGTAAACCGGCAGGTAAGTGATTTCAAAACTTTCTGCGGGTATTTAAACTCCGTGAGACTGGTTCAGGAGCCAGCGGGAGTCATTAGAAAATGGAGAAAGTTGCAAAAAAGTCTGCCGTCCGTAGCAGGCGTTTAACTCGCAGGACCGCGGTTAGTGCTCGCAGATTGGGTAGGGAGATTCCGGCTGCGGTAACGCTGGCTCCGACGCCGACTGTAGAACTGCTGGCAGCTCAACTGCTTCCATTAACTCCAGTGCCTCAGGGCGCTGAGGCCACTCCAGCAGGGAGAAAGGCCAAACGTAAATCTGTCAGGTCCGTTTTATCTGACGAGTCTGATGAAGAAGACTCCCCTCCTTCCAACAAGAATGTCTGGGGGCGTCTAGATCAAATGGAAAGAATGCTTCAGACCATGATGAGCCATGAAGTATTCCAATCGGGGTCGCATGCCCCTAGGATTCCCCAAACAGCCTCACGCAGAGGCCCATATGGCGAGGAGGACTTCACCGCCTATGAGTATCAATGGGAATCACCCTCGCCAGCACCTTGTTTAGGGCTGGTAGAGACCTCCCTAGAGCAAGACTCGGGAGAGCCAGGGCAGGAGGAGTCTGACCGTGAAGTTGGTGTCACTGTTCTTGGGCACACACCAAGGCACATAAGCCATGCTCTAGGTGTCCCGGATGTGGCTAGAAATATTGCCATTCCGGAGAGTACTGGTGAAGCCATGGAGGAAAATCTGGCTTCTAATATTAACTACATGGCCTCTCACCAGCTACCCGATTCCATCATGGAACAAACGACCATGAGTTACCAGACACCTGTTAACTGTGCGTCGCTCAAGGTGCCCATCGTGAACTCTGCTATCTGGGCACAAATGAGCGCAACGATGCGTAGACAAGAGCTTTGTTTCCAACGAGCCCTCAAATTAGTGGGGGCAGGGATCACGGCTTTCGGGAAAATAGTCCAAGGGGCACCAATGTATGGGACACAGCAGGATATGTTGGTCCTGTGCAATGCCTACTTCGAGATCAACTGCATCCGGAAAATTGCTATCAAGCCAACATTGAACCCACGCTTTGCAGCTCTGTGTAGGTCCTCAAATATTCAAGTGTCAAATTTTCTATTTGGTGAAGACCTGCTGAAACAGGTCATAGACCTGGAGGAAGAAGCCAAAACTATTGGCTTCATGAAAACTTACATACTTTTGGCCAGGATGCCAACTTGCAGGTCTTTCTCAAGAAGACGGGTGTCAGATCCTGGGCAGGCCCAAGCAGAGTGGTACCAGTTGGATGCCATGCTTATCCACCTGTCTACTCCAACTACAACCCCAGCATGGCAAGGAGAACGAGAAGTTCAAGGTCGACTATGGAGGTACGGGTAACTCATTCAGTCCAGGATAAATCCTCTGGGGAACAACCTCCAGTTGGGGGTAGGTTACAGTTATTTTATGATGAATGGTGCTGCATAGCATCTGATCTGTTTATACTGGACACTGTCTCAGGGTCTTGAATAGAGTTTATGTCAGGAATCTGCACAAAATATGCCTCGTCGGGTATTGTTTTTTTCTGTACCAGAAACTCTGCAGGTAAATGAAGAAATTGGGGTTTTATTCCAAAAAGGGGTAATTGAGAGGATGATATACCATCCTCAACAATTTGTGTCCAATATACTCCCCAGACAGAAAAAAGATGGTGGGTGTCGAGTCATTCTGGACCTACCTCAGTTAAATTCCTATGTCAAGTATAGGCAATTTACAATGGACACTTTCAATACTGCAAAACAGCTGTTATTAAAAAGTTGTTATATGGCAACTATAGATCTGAAAAATGCATATTATTCAGTACCAATTTATCATCAGTACTGTAGATACTTGAAATTTAGTTGGATGGGACAGCTGTGGCAATTTAAAGCATTGCCCAATGGGTTAACCTCAGCTCACAAAATTGATAAAACCAGTTCTGGCACTACTTAGTGCCCAGAATAGTAAGATTAAACGAGAACTTACCAGTTTGAAGTTTGATCTTTATTTTATGAGGAGTCGAGTTGAGGGACTACGTGAATAGAAGCCCGTACAGCCGTTGGTGCGTCAATCTTCAAAGCAGCGGAATGAATTCACAGCTAACAATGACCGAAGTATAACGGTAAGATGATAAAACTAGAACTACCAGATGAGATCTATGAGCGTGGGAGCGGAGGGCACGTAGTCCCTCAACTCGACTCCTCATAAAATGAAGATCAAACTTCAAACTGGTAAGTTCTCGTTTAATCTTACTATTTTACTTCGGAGTCACGTGAGTGACTACGTGAAGACTTCAAAGCACTGTGAATTCACGCCGCAGACTCAAATCCGACGTTCACACTGCCTGGATTGACTCAAAAGTCGTTAACAATCAATCATGCATCAGTAATACATTTGTTAAATGAAATAACAGTTTATTTACAAACAAATCATAACAAACCCCTCTAACTCAGGGGAAAAATGTAACAGTACTGACACCAGAATCAGCAAACACTCCGAGCCTTGAAATCGGCTTGTGACAAAACCTCTGAAAAGTTAGCTCACTGGACCATCCTGCGGCCGCGAGGACCTTGATAATCGTTTGCACCGACACCTTACTGTGTGGTTTTTTGTGACTAATAAACAAAGCCAACTCTGTTCCTCTCAGAGGTTTAGTAATCTCAATGTAAAGAGATAAATGTGAGACTATACAGAAGCGATCATCTGCGGGGTATGCTGAAAACACCATCTTACATCCTGTCATGCCTCTTTTATTATGTTTAAGCAAATCATAGACATAAAATATAATGGCATCAGCCGACACATGCATTCTATCTAGCCGTAGCTTTTGCAATGTTTGTACACGTTGGGCTGAAACCAACACCAGAAGCATGACCACCTTCATAGTTAATTTGGCTATAGATAGGCTTGTAACCGGAGCCCACTGGCGAAGAAGCATAAAAAACCTCACTCACATTGCAAATACCGGCATACCTGAGTTTAGGAGGATTAGAATTGAAAACTCCCTTCATGAATCGTGAACTAACGGATGTGTCCCTACTGTATGCAATTCTGCATTCATAGGTAAATAAGAAGACAGAGCACTTCTGGCTGAATTAATTGCACTGTAACTTAATTTTTTGGTCAAAATAAAGAGTTGACAAACTCCAATACATCCATGATCCCTGCCGTGTGATATACAATATCCTGCTGTAGGCAGAATTGCTCCCACTTCCTTATATAGGTGATATATTGCTGCTGTGTACTATCCCTGCAGGCCGACGTGAGAACATCCACCGTCCGATGAGACAGTCCTCTCCCCAAGTATGGCCTCCTTAAAGTCTGCAAATTAACAGATCAATACGATCCTATAAAGGAAGTTGATCCCCAGTGACTGGATTTACCAGTAGATTTTTATTCTTGGGCATAAGCATGTAAGGCTCCCTAGCCATTTGTAATACAACGGAAACCATGCTCGTGTAGGCCAATCTGGCACTACCAATACCCCTGAAGCGGAGTCCTCCTTGATCTTTTGCAAACATCTCCTGATGAGACAGAATGAAGGAAATACATACACAAACATTCCTCCCCCAATGCAGCGAAAATGCATCCACTGCTACTGCCCCATGATCTGGTTACCATGAAACATATCTAGGTAACTGATGATTAAATCGAGATGCAAACAAGTCAATATCTGGCAATGCATACTGATCAATCATTTGGTTAAACACATCCTGATTTAACATCCATTCAATGTTGTCATTAACTGACGTGACCTCTTCCTGGCAAATAAAGTGCTGAAAGCCAGATATTTTGGTCAATACACCAGCTCCAAATCTGGTTAGCCAGTCTATCACAAGACTGTGACTTAACTCCACCCATGTGGTTTACATATGCCACTGCTGTGGTGTTGTGAATCTGAGCTGCACATGCAGATCCCTCCTTGTAGAACAATAAGCTTTGAGCCCATACCAGGTGCCCAACAACTCCAAATAATCAATCCCTCTTAATTGAGGAAGCGATGTCTCATCCACATTCCATCTGCCTCCACAACTAGAAGACATATCTGTTGCACCCCAACCCAGTGCACTCACATCAGTCTGTAATATCAGTGAGGGTGATTCCACGAAACCTTCCTTAAATTTTTTGAAACATGTACTATCCACCATTGTATGTCAGCAATCGCCCCAGCTGACAACTGCATAGGCCTATCAAAAATAGCCCCTTTGTATTCTCAGTGCCTGTTCCTTTGATGGTTGTAATTGTTGATAATGCAGAGGACAATACTGCACAGCTGGAAAGGCTGCAACAACTTCCCAATAAAACTGGCTACTTGTCTAATCAAAGGCCGTTGTTCTCCAACGAGATTAACACAGTCCTCAATTAACTGATTCAATTTATCCCTGGGCAAAGTTACCAACATGTGATTGGAATTAATGGTAAATCCCAGATAATCAATCATTTTGGACTGGTGATAATTTAGATTTACCTGGGTGAATAACAAATCCCATTTGTTCAAAAGTGATTTTAACAACTGAAACTGATGATTGAGTTTCAGCATGAGTCTTTCCAACAATCAGAAATCATCTAAATAGGCCATTACCACATGCCCCTGAGCTCTAAGCAATGCTAACACAGGTTTTACCAATTTAGTAAATAATCTAGGAGCTGAAGTTAATCCATTCGGCAATGTCCTGAATTGCCACAGCTCAGTCATCCAAATACATTTCAAATATCTTCTATCATCACCATGAATAGACACTGCGTAATACGCATTCTTTAAATCAATGGTTGCCATATAATACCCTTTGGACACTAGATGTTTGCCCGTGGTAAAGTTCTCCATTTTGAAATGCCTATAACAAACAAATTTGTTCAAATTCGATAAATCCAGAATAATTCTACATCCCCCAGTCTTTTTAGATCTGGGAAATATACTTGACAGAAATTGTTGACTTTGATAGACAGAAGGCTCAATTACCCTTCTTATGTAACGACTGAATCTCTGCTTGAATAAGCACATTTTCCTCATCTGAAAAATAAGTTTACGACTAGGAAAATGTTGATTAGGTAGACTGTCATAGTAAAATCCAATTTTTCACCACTTCAATACACTAAGTATGAACAAATCTGATGTCAACTGCTGCCATTGTTTGAGAACAATTTTAAACCTTCCCCAATTTGAACAGGAACATCAGTTAATTCATCATCTGTCAAATGTTATATTCCTTACCAGCATCTTTCCTTGCGGCCTTGTTGTCCTCGACTTCTTGTAGAGAACCTTTTTTGCCTTGCTTCCAGCTGGCTTAATGAGGGCCATGGTTATAACAACCTCATAACAGTCTTTGACCCTTTTTGCAAGGTTACCACCAAACAACAGATTTCGTGGTGGTACACTGGTCGGTTTGCACAACTCGCCAAATTCGGGTTAGCACTGGCCTAATAGCGGCCCTCCCGACATTATTAATTTCAAAATGCATTTCAAAGGAGTCCCAGTTCATCCTGGTGTGCTTCAACCATATCATTTGTATCAATAACTTTCACCACAGCTGTAATACCTGCTTACAACAGTTTAAGCACTTTTTTAAAACTTCATCTCCTGGGCCCTAGCAGGCAAACCCATCTATGCAAATTTGGTGATTAACCACCGGTACCTTCAGGAGATCACAATTAACAGGAGCTTTATAGTTTTTTGCTACTTCATCCATAGCTAGCTCCTGTAACTGGTGGGAGAGCATATACTGAATGGCTTCGGCCAATTCTACATCAATCGCCTTTCCTGCCTCTCTACACTCAGCAAACTTCCCAGCAATGGTCGGAATTACCTCCAACCGAACACCTTGCTCTCCCCCAGCATAGAAACAGTGTCAGCAAACGGCCCTGATAGAACATCCTCCTCACAGGCAGGATAGTTCTGCAGCCCTGAAACAGGTGCTGCTAGCACAAGCTCTCCATCAGCCTGGCTTGGGCACCCACTCCTCCTCACGGAGCTGGAAACATCCTCCTCACAGGCAGGATAGTTCTGCAGCCCTGAAAACAGGTGCTGCTAGCACAAGCTCTCCATCAGCCTGGCTTGGGCATCACTCCTCCTCACGGAGCTGGTCCCTGTCGAGCATTCTTTTGTAATAGAATCTCGACGTGGGAGAGCCGTGAGCAAACGGACTCTCCTATGGAGGGTATAACCTCCAGGCCCGACTCATCTACGGGCCACAGAGACTTGCCAGTGGCCTTCCACCCTACTGTGCAAGCTTCCACTGCCCCCCGGCAGTGGGTCCGCAACCACTGGCTGTGTAGCCAGCACCGGACCAGGTGTACCAGACGGGCCTCCATCCTCAACACTCTCCTGGTCACTCTCCTTTCTACCCCCGGAGCGCCTCGCCGACACCTTCTTCACTTTCTGCAACATATCTACTCCCAACCGTCGCAGAAAATGACCTGTGGTAAAGTATTTCAACAAACCTTACCTCCGTTTAAACCTGTTAACGAAAACTGCAGATGCTGGAGAATGGAGGGTGAAGTCTGAAGAAGGGTCTCGACCCGAAACGTCGCCCATCACCTTCGCTCCTTAGATGCTGCTGCACCCGCTGAATTCTCCAGCTTTTCGTGTAACCTGTTTAAACTTACCGCTCGGAGGAGCGCTGCTGCTCCAACCGTTCCCGACTGCACCAGCGTCTGACGTCATGACGCACCAACGGCTGTACGGGCTTCTATTCACGTAGTCACTCACGTGACTCCGAAGTAAAATCATATTGTGAAGGCTTATCTAGATGATATTTTAATTATAAGCAACACTCTAGGAAACAGCTGAGGAGTCGGTTTCGGCAACCGAACACCTGTTTGAGAGGTCAGGTGTTCTCGTCCATCCAACAAAATCCAAGCTAGAGCCATCTCAAAAAAATAACTATTTGGGGTTTGTCATTGATTCAGTTGATATGTCAGTGACTTTGCCTACGCCCAAGGCTGTTGAAATTATGGAGGTCTGTACCAGTCTCATAGAAAAGCAACAACCCTCCATCCGGCAAGTAGCCAGTGTTATTGGTCAATTGGTGGCAGTTTTCCCTGCAGTGGAGTTTGGACCTCTGCACTATCAAAGTTTGCAACCAGCTAGAGAAAAGCACTTAAAGAACATGCAGGCCATTTTGGTAGACCAATGCAGTTGCCAGCCAAAGCCATTGCTGAATTACAATGGTGGATAATCAATATTGCACAAAGTACCAAAAACATTTTGACTCAACAACCTTCAGTGGTTTTGCAAACAGATGTTAGTGCTTTGGGATGGGGAGACATGGACAGTGAGTCTAGCTGTGGTGGTAGATGGAGTGTGCAAGAGGACTTAATCCTGCAAAGGCTTACTTAGAAATGCTGGGTGCATTCTATGGATTAAAAGCTTATTGTTCAGCAATGAATAATTTACATGTTCAGCTCCAGATTGACAATACCACAGCTGTTGCTTATATCAATCACATGGGAGGAATAAGGTCAGTGTCATGTGATAATCTGGCTAACCTCATTTGGGACTGGTGTATTTCCAGAAATATCTGGGTCTCAGCTATCTACCTACCAGGTAGAGATAATGTGGTGGCAAACAACAGGTCATGGAAATTTAATGACAACATAGAATGGATGCTAAATCCTGATGATTTTAAAATGATTGTCAGCCGCTATGGTTTGCCAGATATAGATCTGTTTGCATCCAGGCTAAATCACCAGTTGCCTAAATACGTTCCATGGGAACCAGATCCAGGAGCAATAGCGGTGATCTAGAATTCTTGCTACATTGGGGACGTACGTTCTTTTACACTTTTCCCCCATGCTGCCTCATCAAGCTATGCCTTACCAAAATAGAGCAGGACTCCGCCTCAGGAATTTTGGTGGTTCTGGACTGGCCTACACAGCCATAGTTCCCATTGGTGTTCAGAATGATGACTCAGCCATTCATGACTATCCACATGTGCAGTAATTTGTTGGTGCATCCAGTAACAGGAGAAAGTCATCATTTACATGATCGTATTAATCTGTTAATCTGCAGGTTCTGACCAGACCATTCCAAGGGCATGGACTGTCAAATAGGTCTATGGATGTGATAACTGCAGCTTGGAGAGATAGCACTAAAAAAACAATATGTGTCTCATATTAAGAAATGGGAGATGTTTTGCTTGCAGTCAGATATATCTTATCATACTGCAAGCATACCGGATGTATTGGAGTTCCTTGCTACATTGCATTTTGATGAACACTTGAGCTATAGTGCCACTAATAGTGCTTGAAGTGCTTTGTCCTCTTACTTAGGGCAGTTTTCAGAACAACAATCTATCGGGTCTCATCTGTTAGTGTCCCGATTCATGAGAGGAATCTTTAACAAGAACCCTCCTAAGCCTAGATATACAGAAATCTGGGATGTCAGTATAGTTCTCACACTGCTTCGGCAATGGGCTCCAATTATGTCACTGTTTTTTCAGAAGTTAACACTTAAAATGGTTATGCTCATGGCGCTATTATCAGCGTAACGAGATCAAACATTGCAAAAGCTACGGCTAGATAGCATGTAATCTTCTGTAGGTGACATTACGTTTTATGTATATGATTTAATCAAACAAAGCAGGCCTGGAATGGCCGGAACCAAAGTAAGCTTTAAAGCATACCCCGTTGACCAAGCGGTATTTGTAGTCAAGCACCTGAGTCAATATATCGAGGTAACTAAGAGTCTCAGAGGCTCTGAGACAGCAATGCTCATCAGCCACAAAAAAACTCATAAAAAAGTGTTAGTACAAACCATTTCTAGATGGTTAAAACAGGTTTTGGATTGTGCTGGCGTAGACACTCATGTGTTTAAATCTCACTCCACCAGGGCGGCATCAACATCCACAGCGAAGGCACAGGATGTGCCTCTAGCTCAAATCCTCGGGGCCGCAGGATGGTCTAGGGAGATGATCTTCTCAAAATTCTATGACAAACCTGTCCTGACAGTGCAAGGTTTTGGGCATGCTGTTTTGTGTTCAGTTTGATTTATTTTCCAAATTTCATTTGTAATTTCCACCTGGGATAGAGGGGTTATTACTGTTTTTATTATTATTAAAAAATGTTTATTGGATAATTCAAAGCAATGTTCAATACTTTATTTATTCACTACTGTGTCAACTTAAGCAGTGTGTCGTATGGAATGGATCTACGGCATAAAATCACAGAGCTTTGAAATCTTCACGTAGTCACTCACGTGACTCCGAAGCAAAATAGTAAGATTAAACGAGAACTTACCAGTTTGAAGTTTGATCTTTATTTTATGAGTAGTTACGATGAGGGATTACGTGCCCTCCGCTCCTGGCCCTCATAATCGCAAAGATCATCTGGCAGTTCTAGTCTTCTGAGTCTTACTATATCATTTTGACTATAGTTTCTGTGTTTTCACGCCACTGCGTTGAAGTATGACATGCATGCGCCTGACGGAGCTTCTTCACGTAATCCCTCATCGTAACTCCTGATAAAATAAAGATCAAACTTCAAACTGGTAAGTCCTTGTTTAATCTTACTATTATATTTGGATAAATAAATGGACAGGAAATATTCAAAGAAAAATGGGCCAAATGTAGTCAAATGGCACTAGTCCAGCATGTCAACTATGACATGGACAAGGCGGGCAAAGGTGTTTTTCCATACTGTACACCCTATGATTATGAATTCATGCTGACACACCATTTAGTGTATTCGAAAGTCAGAACTTTCATTTATTCTTCCCTCACCGAAACCCCACTGATTTCCCCCAGTACGCTCATGAATGCTGACCATCTCTTCCATCATTGGGTCTTTCAGCCTTCCCACACCAACCCTCCTCCAATTCTCGCCATGGATTCCCCCAATTTACTTTACCTGCCATGTAATGACTACACAGTACAGGCATATGTTCAGAACATGTAATGATTAATGTGTCTTTAGAAGTGCGGATCTATTTCCAGGTCTTATCTTCACAGCCATGCCCAGTTTAGAATCAGATTTATGTAGCGCAACTGTAGATGTCACCATCTGTCTACCCTGCTTGCTTCCATGCATGCACTACAGGTATTCTCGAAACGGCAGAATGTGCAAATGATACTGCAACTGTGTGTATGCAGTATGTGATGAGTATTTCAGACAAATCAATACCTGCAGCCGACAATACATACACTGACACGTGTAGGAAGAAACTGCAGATGCTGGTTTAAACCAAAGATAGACACAAAAATCTAGAGTAACTCAGCGGGATGGGCAGTATCTCTGGAGGGAAGGATTGGGTGATATTTTGGATCAAGACCCTTCTTCAGACTGGTTAGGGATAAGGGAAACGAGAGATGTAGACATGATATAGAGAGATAAAGAACAATGAATGAAAGATATGTAAAAGAAACAGCCCATTATTAGCTGTTTGTTAGGTGAAAATGAGAAGCTAGTGCGACGGGCGGGGAAGGATAGAGAGAGAGGGAATGTCGGTATGAATCCTGGCTAAAACAGCAGTAATAGCACCAAAATTTAGTAAGGGGTTCATGCATTGTTAGGCCATTTTGGTCAAGTCTGTGTTTCTGCAGATACAAGACAAGCTGTTGTTGGTGCCAGTAAGTCTAGGGCCCAGATCAGTGTTGCAGATAAGAAATGTATGAGTATCTGTTCAATTGACAGAATGAATGAGATTTCTGCAGAGTGAGTTTATTGTCATGTGTCCCTGATAGGACAATGAAATTCTTGCTTTGCTTCGGCACACAGAACATAGTAGGCATTTTCTACAAAACAGATCAGTCTGTCCATATATCATTATATAAATACATACACACATGAATAAATAAACTGATAAAGTGCAAATAACAGATAACAGATAATGGGTGATTAATGATCATAGTTTTGTCCGAGCCAGGTTTAATAGCCTGATGGCTGTGGGGAAGTGGCTATTCCTGAACCTGGTGGTTGCAGTCTTCAGGCTCCTGTACCTTCTACCTGAAGGTAGCAGAGAGATGAGTGTGTGGCCAGGATAGTGTGGGTCCTTGATGATGCTGCCAGCCTTTTTGAGGCAGCGACTGTAATAAATCCCCTCGTTGGAAGGAACGTCAGAGCCGATGATGGACTGGGCAGTGTTTACTTACTTTTTGAAGTCTTTCCTGCTCAGGGCGCATCTCAAGTATGCCGAACCATAGCCACGCATTATACCGAGGTCAGATAGCTCTTGTCTTACTGTGCACTTTACGAGGTTTAGAGAGAGTTCCTCCTTAGTACAAACGACTCTCTGTTAATGTCATATAAGGAAGTAGGTATGGCGGGCAGAATGTGCGGTATTCTTGATAATTGCAACTTTTAGTGTTCTCGGACCAGGAATGATCTTTCAGTGATGTGCCACTCCCACCATTTTGAAGGCTCTTGGACCTGTTAAAAACCATCGGACCCGTTGATATAAGGGGATGTGTGGTTTCCCATCCTATACTTCCGAAGTCCACAATCAGTTCCTTGGTTTTTTTGCTGGCGGTTGAGGGCTAGGTTACTGTGCTGGCACCATATTGGTACAGTTGTTTGATCTCTCTTCTATACTTATGATTCCTCACCCTCATACAGTGATTACCGTCCAACAAAACAGTGTGTCGTCAAGGCGCACATGTTGAGGAGTTTCATTACTAGTGACCGGCTACACAGTTTTGAGTATAGAGTGAGTACAGCAGGGGGCTGAGGCACACAGCTTGAGGTGTTCTTTGTTGCTGATTGCTATCGAGGCTGACAACAGAGGTGGACTGTCAATGAAGGTGATATAAATGCATTAAGTTGATTGGATTACTGCAAAAGCATTGTACATATTTGCAATAATGTTGCAAGGGGTGAACAGTTACCCTGGCTATTTTATTGATTGGCTAAAGTGTTAAATCTATCCTGGCAGGATTTGTTTTAAATTCCCAGGGTTAAATGTTGCATTATTCAAGTTAAAGTTAGCTTCTTCCAGAGCTTCTCTGAAAAAAATGTATGTGAAATTCGTTATTGGTTTGAGGAAATGACACTAATGTGTTTGTTGTTAATTAATATGATTGATTGGATTGTTAAATAGAGGACCCACCCTATGTTAATTCGGCCCCTCAAGGTTCGGGGACCTAACAGGAAGGGCAGCCCACGAGGTATTTTGTCGATTTCTGGGAAAAAGTGCTTTTGAATGTGTGACCTTTTTTGGAGTGTTTCTGCTTTTTCACGCGGCTGAAGGTTTGGCCAGGCAGAGACAAAGGATCGGAAACCCCGCGATTATTTATTGTATCCATATAGGGGAATTGCTGTATCAAACATCTTAAATAAAGATTTAGTTGGTCCGTGCTTGACTCAGTTGCTTTTATGGATGAAATAGATGGGGGTTAACTTAGAATTTTACACTTGGAGCTTACCTGAAAGTTAGAGAAAATCAATATCCATACTACTGAGGCTGTAAATATAGCTGCCCATGCAAAATTTGAGATGCTGTTCCTCAATTTGCATTTAGCCTCACTGGACAATGAAGGACCTAAGGGACAGAAAGATCTGTGTGGGAATGGGAAGGAGAATTAAAGTGTTTAACAATTACACTGATACGTTTGGAATCAATTTCACATACACAGTGTAGCACTGTGCCTATTCCACACTTGTTTCCTCAATCCTTTCACTATATCTAAAAGATTCTAGTGTAATGATATATTTTCATAGTATGCTTTATCTTCTGTCAGAAGACCTCTGCAATCATTGAGTCCCTTAAACCATATTATTTATGAATTAATTGGGGTGATATATATTAATTGGGGTCCCACTGTACAAGCTAATTCAAGAGTTCTTCCGAGTTTCCCCTGATTCGAACTCGGAGAATTATGGTAATAGCTGCTCGTAGGTACTCGGGGCTCTCATCTACATTTTTCAACATGTTGAAAGATCTTCTCGGGTCTTCACGAGCTTACCGCATTTCCCGAGTACCTGCGTTACGAGCCACTATGAGACGTGTCGAGCTCCGACGTACCCGCTATGTACGTTCTACGTGCTTACCACGAGTTTTTTTTTTTTTTAAACTCGGGGGAACAGGTTCTTTATAAATTACCTTCATAACAGTGGGGACAGGGCCCTTAAGGATGCAGCTCCAAGGAGTTTGGTTAAGCTTGCAATTTCTAATACTGCATGCAGTCCTGGTCACTTCCATTTACAAGAAATATGTCAGGGCGTTGATGGAGGATGTCAGAAGAAGGTTTAAGGTTAATGCTGTCTGGGTTTCAGGGGTTTTCGCTGCAGGGAGGGGGGTTGGTTAGGACTTGGGATTGTTTTTCTCTGGAATGGTTCAAGAGATTGAGGGGAGGAGTTGATGGAAGAAAAATAAAAATTATGAATGGGAGGAATAGATAGGGGTAGGACAGTTGAACAAACATTTTTCCCAGGGTGTGGAATGTCGAAACAATAGAGGGCATAGCTTTAGGTGAAAGCTGTAAGGTTTAAATGGAGATGTTGCAGGCAAAAAATATTTTACACAGAGTGTGTGGGGGCTTTGGAACGGTGGTGGTGGAGGCAGATAACGATGTGGTGTTTAAGAGGTTTTAGATATGGGAAGTGCAGGAAATAGAAGGATATGGATCATGTACAGGTAGATTAGATCAATTTAACAGCATCATGTTTGGTACAAACATTGTTTCAATAAAATAATACAGAAATAAATGTTTTGTTTTGAATTACATTGCATATCATATCTGCTGTTGGAGCAATGCACAGCCCATTCCTGTGTTGTACTGTTGTATGTTCTATATGTATTGATCTAAATGAGAAATAACCCAATCAAAATGTCTATGGTGTTATGGCAGTAGAATGCAAGGGGAATTGCTCAAACCAGTGTAAAAGACTGAGGGAAAATAAATCTCAATGAGTTAATTACAAAATAACTTTGGCTTGTTTTTTGGGAATGTTTAAGATTCATTTCTCCCAAGTTAGGACTTGTTTAGGATATGTATCTTTTCCTCAGTTTGTCTTTGCAAATTGCATTCAGTTCTGTACGTTCTGAGCCACTAGAAATAATAATTTTAGGTTTTATTATATCAGTGCATTGTTTTTACAAAGACATTATAGCAAGAGACCAGGCAGGTTCAAACAAACCTAAGGAAAAGACCAGGCAGGTTGAGTGAAGTAATTTTTATTAACAAGTAAAAATGAAACAAAACCGCGTGCCTGACTAGTTAACACAAAACAGCTCCTGTTGCTGGGAGGAGTGCTGACGAACTAACTAAAAAGCCTGCGAAAGAACTGCAGCGGTCACGTGACCGAGCTGACCAATGACAAGGGTTCTGACCTCCCCAAACCACCACTAGGTGCCGCTACAGGACCCCCCCTCCCCACAAGAACCCGAGAGGAAAGAAACCGAGTGGGAGTCCGAATACACGGCCAGACCGAGTGGAGACAGGAGGCTACAGGCCGAACAGGGCTAAAAGGCAGAATAGTCACGACAGGTGGAACAGGCACAACAGGTGCAATCGGTGAAAGTGGCTCGGCCAGCGGATGACCTCTACGCCAGGGTTGAGCCACCACCACTGGGCTATGGGCATCCAGATGGGCGGGCTTGGAGCGGGCCACCGAAACAATCTCCTCACGAACGCCGACATCCAACACCAGAAAGGCCCTTCATAAGGCCGCTGCAGCGGAGTCCTGTGCCAGTCCCTGCGGATGAAAACAAAAAGGCAGTCCTTGAGCACTGGTGGAACGTAAACAGGAGCAACCCCATGGCGACAGGTCGGGACAGGAGCCAGGCCACCCACTTTCTCCCAAAGGTGCGCCAGCACAAACGAAGTGGGCTCCTGCAGCGCTCAAGCACCCTCAGCAGGTAGCTGTACACTAGCTCCATGGAAGACGTGTCCAAATCCACCTTAGGGGACGTGCGGATCCCCAGCAACACCCAAGGCAACTGGTTTAAGCAATCCGGGCCCATGAGTCACGCCTTCAATGCAGACTTCAGATGCCGTTGGAACCGCTCCACCAACATGTTGACCTGAGGATGGTACGCGGTGGTACGATACAGCTGCGCCCCATTGTCAGGGGCACCCTGGTGTGGAGGTGAACGGGGCACCCTGGTCAGTGGAAATGTCGGCAGGCACATCAAAATGCGCCAGCCAGTGGACCGCTCGGGCACGAGCATAAGTCACGGCGAAGGTGTCAGATAGCAGAATAAAAAAAAAATGCCCACAGCGCCACCTCGTGTGGGAATTGTGGACGGTCCACAATGGTGAGCAGGTGAGTGGCACTGCGAGACGTTGGAAGAGGACTCACCAAATGACAAGGGTTCTGACCTCCTCAAACCACCACTAGGTGCCGCTACAGTATACTTTAATGTAACCATTATAATAGTTGCATTGTCTAAGTTAGTTATCAGTGAATTTAAATCATACATTGAAACAATGGCTGAAAAGGTAAACCAACGCCTCTACTTCCTTAGAAAGCTTAGGACGTTTAGCATGTCCCAAATAACCCTCACCAACTTCAATGCAACTTCTGCAACATAGAAAAGCATTTAATTGAGATGTATCACAGCATGGTTTGGGAACGGTTTCCATCCAAGACCACAAGAAATTGCAGAGAGTTATAGATGTATCCCAGACCATCAGGCAAACCAACCCCCCCTTCCATTAACTCTACTTATATTTCACGCTGCCTTAGCAAGACCACCTGCATAATAATGGACCAGTTTTACCCTGATCAATCCCTCTCTCCCCTCTCCCATCAGGCAAGAGGTACAGAAGATTGAAAATGCTTACTTCTGGTTCAGAGAGTTTCATCCCAGCTGTTCCCAGGCAACTGAACCATCCTCTCACCAGCTAGAGAGTCTTCGAAATATCTTTAACCAGACTGTACTGGACTTTATCTGGTACTAAACATTATTCCCTTTTTCCTGTATCTGTACATTGTGGATGGCTTAAATGTAATATATATAATATTTTCACTGACTGGATAGCATGCAAGAAAAGTATTTTCACTATACCGCAGTACACATGACAATAATAAACTAAACTAAACTGCAACTGGGAGGATTACTACTTTTAGTGAAAGTGCACATACTTTCAGATACCAAAATAATACTGCACCGGGATGAGACCTCTATGTATTTGCTTAATTTAATTAAAATATATTATGTTTTATTATATTTCTGATACTGTTTGCTCGTGGAAGATGTGATGTCTAGCATCATACAAATGAATTCAAAGGAAAACTGTGAGCCTAACAAGCCAACTAACAAGTCAACGCCATTGTAAGCATGTTTTGAGAATAATTGCATGATTGTGCACAAGTGGAAATTGTGCCTCACAGTGTTAAATCCAATTAAGGTCATATTGTGGTAAGACTCTACATAGTTTGGTGCACAATGACTGGCAACCCAATATGTACTGCCTCTGAAGATATATTTGCTAGCTGAGTTAGAAATAAACTAAGACTATTAGTTTAATTTTAAAAAACAGAAATAGATGTTTTGCTTTGAATTAGATTGTGTTTCCCATCTGCCGTAGGCGCAAAGCATAGTTGAATTCACTTTCTGCAAATCCCAATGTTGTCTTCTGATTTTACTTCGGAGTCACGTGAGTGACTACGTGAAGAACCCCGCCTGGCGCTGGAACGGCATTATGTTGACGCTGACGGCAGAAGAAAGAGCTGCAGAGGCTAGCTCGTCGACAGCGGTAGGTACGGAACCGGCAGGTAAGTGCAGTTGAAAAACTTTTAGGGTCTGGAAAACTCCGTGCCTGGTGTATTGAACCAGGATTTGAAATGAATTTAAAAACAAAAATAAAATAAAAGAGTAAAATAGGACAAAAATACTCTGTATAATACAACGGAGTTTAAAAAAGAACGTCCCGGGGGAATACCCAGCGATTCGTTACGGGGGGAGATTAATTACGGAGCCGGTTCGATTACTGGTGACCGTTAAAAATACGTTTAGGGAGGTTTAGATGCACCACAAACTTTTGGCAGGGGGGGGGAAATTTTAAATAAAACTAGGGACCACTAGTCAGAAAGGCCATAATTTAAAAAGTTAATAAAGGCCTTCAGACGGCAAATAATGGAAATATTCCCTAACCTACCCTAAAGGGGGTTTCACATATAAAAGGAAAAAATATGATGAAATATGGTGGGAATATCCACCTCAGATATTTCTGAAGGTAGTCTCCTTGAGGGGGAAAAAAACTAAATCAGGATAAACAAGGGCCGTGAAAAATAAAATGGAAAAAATGACCCTAAAAATGAACTGATAGTGGTGGGACTGGTCATGAAGTACCCACCACAGCACCAATCAATATATATATATATTATACAAATATAATTTCTTGGTTAAACTATGGGCAGAGGTGCTCCAAAATAGTACTATTCATACGCAGCCCACGAAGTGAATAGTACCACCGGAGGCCAATAGTTTAACCAGAAACTGAAATTAATGCTGTTTTAATATTTGGGAATCAAACATTTAAACAAGATAATTGGCTTACTTTAAATCTTCTTTGTTAATTTCTTCTCTGTTAGTCTTGTGTACAGGCTCTCCCTTCCTCTTGTTTTCCGCGCTCCAGTTTCGCGCTCCAAGCGTGAACTGGCCTAAAAATAGAATTGCCGAATTACAATCATGTTTTTTGCGTTTTTGCTGTTTTCCCCCCACTATGCCACCATCCAATCCTTCGTCCAGTAAACTGACCAAATCGCCCTAGTAACTGGACGCGCGCCCATCTTCCGTATCGAGCAGGACCGCTCTTGTTTTACAAATATACCATCGCGCCGCTATACTCACTGAGATACATCATTTCCCCAAAGCACATACTAATTGGCAAAATGTCGTCATAAAAGTTGTCAGCAAAATAGTAAATCGTGGAGTGTGCAACATGCCACCACAAACTATATCTGAAATAGCTGAAAAATATCATGAACTACTGCTAGAGGATAAATATGCCAAATATAAAATATATATAAAATTTAATTTATTATATATATATATATATATTATATATATATATTTTTATTATATATATATATATATATATATATACTATAATATATATATATATATATACCCACGGGAGTGTATGCACAACACCGTGAATAAGACCATGGAAAATTACCATGGAAACCAAAAAAAGTTGGTCTCTCACTAAAAGCTGTTATGATAAAAACAGCAGAACTAATAGGATGTGTGAGGCCATGAAAAAGGAAACATAAACATGGAAACTAAAAAACTCACCAAAGCGTGTAATCACAAAGATTGAAAACAGCAGAATATGATATTATTTTTTATGTTTTATAAAGATATTCAACGGTGAATCCGTTTATGATATCCATGTTTCCAAATTATATGAGATATAAAGAAAATACAATTTCAAAGTATTTCAAACTCGTGCATGGCATTACTATTCAAAAAGAAAAATAAAATAAAATAAAACGTTTGGCAAATAACTAATACTTTTAAAATAAAATAAATTGCCCATCGGTTTGTGGAGTCAATGGGAAGAAATATATATAATTTACCAAATCTGCACTCTAGATTCGCAGATCAATATAAATCAGGTTATGTTAAACTCCTGATTATTATGGAATAAACCTGCTTATGATAAATCAAAGATATTGATTACAAAAGAACAGACTACTGATCTTTAAACTTTGGGGGGAAAAAACTATGATCCAATGAAAAGATTTGATAATGGATCAAAACAAAGGCAAAGATCTTTAAACTTGGGGGGAAAAAAACTTATGATCCAATGAAAGATTTAATAATGGATTAAAACAAAGGCAGAAGTGGTATAAAATCCATCATAGCCTTATCCAAAACTCATATAATTGGGAAAAGAAGGCTTGAAGTACGTTGAAGAGGTGCAAACATCTTGTTACAAAATAAGTTCATGAAATCTCCAATTGTGGGGGATTACAGGGTGTATTAAGATCGTTAATTTAATTTAATATAAGGAGAGATTGGTTCACCTGTATAAGAAAACCTTAAAAAATTGATTTTAGGTTTGCACTCAAAAAATAAACTCCAATTAAAGAAGGGGTACGTACATATATATTATAAAATTACCTCAGTGTAAAGATTTGAGATGGTATAAACCATAAAAAAAACATCATTTTATATACACTTTCACAGTGTAAGAACATTTATTAAAAATGGAAACATCTAGAACATGGAAATACAGTTGCTATTAACAAATTGTTATTCAATATTACAGGTGCTTGAAAATTAAATTAAAATGGGTCAAGCTGTGCAAGTTAAAACATTGTCCTAAGGATTAAACCAGTTCAAGGCTGTTAAACAGAATAACTGGAGGAACAATTATGCTGATAAAAGATCAGCACTTGCACAAATGAGGTCATGGTCATGGGTTATCTTGATTACATTTAAATTGGAAGGTTATAAGAGTCGGCTGCAAATTAGTGCTGCAATTACAAAACCTGGTGGCAGGATAAGGACCTGACCCATTATATAAAAGTGTATGCTTAGGCATTAATAAAATATTCATAAAATTACTATTCTGAATTTAGAAGTAATTCTGCACCATAAGAGGGGGGGGAATTGTTCCATGATAAAAAAAAAATAAAAAAAAAAAAAAAAAAAAACAAATATGTCTCATTGTTGTTGACATACAATGTCCCTCCATTAGGTTAGGTAAAGGGTAAAATTAAAGCTCCAAAAGAAGGAATACAGAAGCTTTATAAGAAAATGTATGCCTTTGTGAGAGGCTTATGCAAATATCAAATGATACATTATCATTATTAAAGTAAATGTAAAAAAAGGTTCACAAGCTGCTTCAACTATAAGCTTAACAGCTGTTGCAAACTGAAGCAAGTGTTACAGATGATGTACAGCTTCTGTGAATGTTTGGGTAAAAGATAAGAATATTATTTATTCTTATAAGAATAATTGATACGTCTCTTGTTGGGACTGCGGACAATAATACCAGGTAATAATACCATTAATGGATTGTCCTAAGAAATTTTCCAAACATTTGTATTAATTATTGAAGTATAAGGAGTTATGGATTAAAATATCGATTGTTTTATTATGGAAGTGTCCATGTCGTATCAAGGTGAACAATACCACGGCTGTGGCATATGTTAAAACACACAAGATAAGTCAAATAACATCATGGGATTATCTGAGTAAACAGATGTGGCATATTCTAAAAAATTTAGTCCAGCTGTTTATCTCTAAGGAAGAGACAATGGTATCGGAGGACAACAAATTTGGGAGGAAAAAAACACATTGTCATTAATATGGATTACTTACGATTAATCTGGTTGCATACAGATTAACTCACACGATCTTTCAAATGTTTCTTGTGGGTAAACCAAGAACAGGAAAGGTGGAATGCTTTTTTCTCAATTACATGAGGAAAATAATGATATTCTTTTGTGTTCCCTCAATTTTGTTTGATAGGGCAGTGTCTGATGAAAATGGTAGCAGGACACTGCCAGAGGCATTTTGGTGGCCCAATACGGATCCTTCATGGTTTCATAAATATTGAGTGATGTTGAACCACTTGTGATGATTCATAGTTGCAGTAATTTATTGAAGTCTGAGGAAGGGTCTCGACCCGAGGCGTTGCCTATCTCCTTTCGGTCTTTGGATGCTGCGCTGGGTTCTCCAGTTTTGTGTAACCCTGCAGTAAATTTATTGTGTGTACAAAGGCATCCATGACATGAAAATATGATTTGACTATCTGCAGGTTGACCAGACCATTACAACAGCTGATGGTCAAAGAAGTCTATGAATGTTTAACTAATATAACAACATAACAAATAAAATAATTATTTAGTATAAAAGAAGTGTTATACCTGCAATTTGCAGAAATAAGTTTTTAAAAAACAATATTTTTGTTATAAGAAATTGGAAGTCTGTATACAGTAAAGTTATTTTAAATCATATTAGATATATGGAGTTCCTTGTGGATCGCATTTTTCTGAGCATCTAATTGATAGAGCCAAAAATAGGGCTCAGAGTGTTACCGTCCTATTAACGGACAATATACTAACCAAGAAGTTATCAGGTGCATTCATAATATCCCGATATGGAAAGGGATATATATGTGGATAATTAATATAAAATATATATATAAATATATATATAATATATATCTAAGTGTATATATATCTATGTGTATATATATATATATCTATATATATAATAAGAAATTATATATTTAAAATTCTGTCCAAAATTGTAATATAATAAGTCGGGAGTAAATAATCCTGAATTGCCTTAGGCAATGGACTCTAGCTCTATCAATGATTTCAAAAAAGTTAACATTGAAAATGATAATGCTGATTTTAGTATCAATATAAGAGTGCAAACATTGCAAATGTTACGTTATAATTGCATGTGGATACAGATTGCATTATCATATATGTTTATGAATTTACCAAACAACGCACACCAAGAGGAGCTGAAACCAAGGTAAACCTATAAGCTAATCCTGTCAGCCTTAAGTTGTGTGTGTGTGTGTGTGAACATTGATGAAACATGTTGAAGTAGGTAAGAGTCTCTGTGGTAATGAGACAGCACTACTTATTACACACAAAAAAACCACATTAGGTTCAGTAAAAACTGATGGTTCTAGAGGAATGTCATTCTAGATGGTTTTAGAAATTGGATACCTCTCAGTGGAACTAGACACTGAAAGGGTGGAAAATCACTCTGTTAATGAGGTAGATACATTCACAGGAATGGCACGGGATGAGCCGCTCGAGCAAAGATGCAAAGGCTGCAGGAGGGTGTAAATTAATGTTACAGTAAAAAGGAACCAGTCATGGTGTCAGGTATGGACACGGAGTGTTGGGTTCTCTATAATTGTTGCTTTGTTTACCATCAAAAATATATATATCAATTGATATTTTTGTGATAAAACCTTGCCTTTCCAATGGAAAGGGCATTACTTTTATTCTTTATAATGTTTGAAATAATTTATCACATAACCTGAGGCACATGTTTGGGGAAAAATGTGTTATTCGCTCGTCCCTGTGTTGAATGAGCCGGACTGTCGTATGGAATAAATTCTTCGACATGAAAAACAACAGAAAGCTTCAAAATCTTCACGTAGTCACTCACGTGACTCCGAAGTAAAATAGTAAGATTAAACGAGAACTTACCAGTTTGTGAAGTTTGATCTTTATTTTATGAGGAGTAACATGAGGGATTACGTGCCCTCCACTCCCCCACCCTCATAAAATAAATGATCATCTGGTAGTTCTAAATCTATGAGAAGCCTTACTATCTTACTCCGGCTATTATGTTCTGTGTTTTTCATGCCGCTGCTTTGAAGTATGCTGTTCCAGCGCCAGGCGAGGTTCTTCACGTAATCCCTCATCGTTACTCCTCATAAAATAAAGATCAAACTTCAAACTGGTAAGTTCTCGTTTAATCTTACTATTATATTGCTCTGTTTGTTTAGATGAGAAAAGTCTCAAAGGTTTCTTCTGAAATAGATGCTGCCAGACTTGTGAGAATGGAATTAATTTTTCGAATGATAGTAATTTTGAAATGGATGAAATAAATACAACTGATAGAATGAAAAAACAAGGAACTGTAAATGCTGGTTTACAAAAAAAATACAAAGCACAGGAGTAATTCAGCGGGTCAGGCAGCTTCTCTGGAGAACATGGACTTCCAACATTTTAGGTTGGAACACCTCTATAGTCTGATTGTGGTGGGGGGAGGAAATAAAGCTTGAATTGAGGAGGGGTGTGGGGGGGGGGGGGGGGGGGGTGGTTGATAGGCAGATGGTTGGATGAAGGGCACAGTGCTGCATCTTCTCTGTGTCCCATTACATTTTCACCCACTCCCCCTCCTCCTCTGACACAAAAAGGATAGTTCCCCTGCTCCTCACATTTTCCCCCACCCTCCGCATTCAACATGCCATTCTCCAACATTTCCACCACTCCCAATATGATCATACCACCAGTCACAACATCCCATCTCCACCCCTATCCGCCTTCCACAGAGACTGTTCTCTCTGCAACTCCTTGATTCACTTCTTCTTCGTCTTTTGTGTGGTGTGCAGAGCCTAAAGTTGTTGGACAACTTGTTCTATTTGATCCTCCTTTTGTGCACGTTGAGTTGATTGCATTAGTCGAAACAGGGTGGACCACTTGATTCACTCATCCCTTCCAACCCAAACCACCTCCACCCCAGGAACTTTACCCTGAAACCGCAGGAGGGGTAACACCTACCCATACACCGCCTCCCTCACATGCATCCAGGGAAACCAGCAGTCTTCTCAGGTAAGACAGAGGTTCACATGCACCTCCTTGAACCTCACCTACTGCATCCGGTATTCCAGATGTGGCCTCCTTTATATTGGCGAGACCAAGTGTAGACTTAGCAACTGTTTCGTTGAACACACGCAACAGTCCGCCAAAACCGACTAGATTTCTAATCATTATAACTCCTATTCTGGATGATGGGGTGGAAAATTGGATAAGTAAGTATGCAGATGATACTAAGATAGGTGGTGTTGTGGATAATGAAGTAGATTTTCAAAGTCTACAGAGAGATTTGGGCCATTTGGAAAAGTGGGCTGAAAGATGGCAGATGGAGTTTAATGCTGATAAGTGTGAAGTGCTACATCTTGGCAGGACAAATCAAAATAGGACGTACATGGTAAATGGTAGGGAATTGAGGAATGCTGTGGGACAGAGGGATCTAGGAATAACTGTGCATAGTTCCCTGAAGGTGGAATCGCATGTAGATAGGGTGGTAAAGAAAGCCTTTGGTGTGCTGGCCCTTTATAAATCAGAGCATTGAATATAGGAGTAGGGAAGGAATGTTAAAATTGTACAAGGCATTGGTAAAGACCAATTCTGGAGTATGGTGTACAATTTTGGTCGCCTAGTTATAGGAAGGATGTCAACAAAAATAGAGAGAGTACAGAGGAGATTTACTAGAATGTTGCCAGGGTTCCAGTAACTATGTTACAGAGAAAGGTTGAACAAGTTAGGTCTTTATTCTTTGGAGCGCAGAAGGTTAAGGGGGGACTTGATTGAGGTCTTTAAAATGATGAAAGGGATAGACAGAGTTAACGTGGATACGTTTTTCCCATTGAGGGTAGGGAAGGTTCAAACAAGAGGGCATGACATGAGAATTAAGGGACAGAAGTTTTGGGGTAACGTGAGGGGGAACTTCTTTACTCAGAGGGTGGTGGCTGTGTGGAATGAGCTTCCAGCAGAAGTGGTGGAGGCAGGATCAATTTTAACATTTAAGAGTAAAGTGGATAGGTATATGGACGTGAAGGGAATGGAGGGATATGGTCTGAGTGCAGGTAGATGGGACTAGGGGAAAACAAATGGTCGGCATGGACTGGAAGGGCCGAGAGGGCCTGTTTCCATGCTGTAATTGTTATATGGTTACATTATATGGTTAAAAGTTTTTTTCAAAAAATCGATTATATTATTAACAGCTTTATTTGGGATTATAAAAATCACAGAATAAGTAAAAAACATTTATGTAAATCCAAGATAAATGGAGGATTAGCGTTATCTAATGTTTTATATTATTTTTGGGCGGTTCAGATTAAGAATATGAATTTTTGGCTGGTAAAAATGGACCAGGAACCAGCTTGGCTAAAGATGGAAATGTAAGACTGTTTACCATTTGATATAAGTTCGATTTTTCTTGTTCCAAGTGAAGTACAAAAAAAACTTACGGGGATAATCCTATAATTTATAGCAATATTCGTACTTGGAAACAAATAGTTAAGACTTTACATCTGGATAATATGTCACTCTGTTTACCAATTATGAATAATCCTTCATTTAAACCTTCTATATTGGATAAGGGGTTTAGACATTGGAAAAATTTAGGAATTATAAGGATAGAACATCTTCGCAGGAAAGGAAAATTTCTATCATTTCAAGAATTAAAAGATATCTATGGATTACACCAAAATAACTTGTTCAGGTATTTACAAATTAGAGACTATATCAAGCCAAGCATGCAAGACTATAAGAATAGAGAGCCAGGATTATTGGATGAGTGGCTTAACAAGCACCCAAATACAGAAAAAATAATAGCGTGCATATACAATACTCTTTTGAATAGGGAAGTCCCAACAACAGAATCATACCGACAGATATGGGAAAATGAAATAGGTCTATCTATAATGAAAGACACTTGGGAAGAAAGTTTGCAACGCATACACCGATGCTCATTAATTGCCAGACATACTTTGGTACAATTTAAAGTAATACATGGATTACACTACTCAAAAACAAAATTAAATAGAATTTTTCCTAACATTTCTTCCATTTGCGATAAATGTCAGAATTTAGAAGCCAACTTAACGCATAGTTTTGTAACATGCATAAAACTTAATAGTTATTGGGCTGAGGTTCTTAAAACTAAATTGGACCCTGATCTAAAGTTAATAATATTAGGAGTCCCTGACTCAAGCTTAATATTAACAGTAAGTCAAAGAAATTTTCTTGATTACTGTTTGATAATTGGAAAAAAAATAACATACAAATTCTGGAAGGGAACATTTTCCCCACAATCAAAATGTGGTCTGTGGAAATGTCATAGACGTTGCATTTGGAGAGAATTAGGTTTGTCCTAATGGACAAATATGAACTTTTTGAACAAATATGGTCTCCATTCATTGATTACTTAAAGGGGTAGCTGAGCTCAGCAATGTAACTCAATAAGCACCCTGGTGTAGGATTAGATGAAAAAAGTATTGGGATCTGTATACATGTCTCAAGAGATATTGTTATATGAAACTGTTCCATTCAATGTAAAGATTCTTTTATTTAATTTTTAATTATATAATAATTGTTTATATATTTTTTTTCTTGTTTATCTTTTCTTTTTTACTTTTTATGTTTTTATTATATAATCATTATTATTTAATCACAACGTCTTGATTATATATTTTTTATTTATTTGTTTATTATTATATAATCATTGTTATTCAATCACAACATCTTGATTATTGATTTATATTTTTACTTTTTTTTTCACTCCCTTACCTTCCCCCCAAAAAAAATCAAAAACAGTAGCATATATAAATTATCCCGTAATATCTATACAAAATTTGTGATAAGTGATTTGTATTTGAAGTGCTGTTGTACATTAGATAAAATGCAATGCCTCTAATAAAAATATTAAACAAAAAAAATAATGATTCAGGAATCGAACAGGAATGAATATAACATGTTGCATTATCATTGACTCATAGCCACTTCTGTAGTGTTGGAAACACAGTAGTGAATTTGGTCAAACTCCGCTCCCACAGCCAACATTGAAATCAGTGACCAAACAATCTATTTCATGGAAGTGATTAGGATTGTGGGTCAGTCTGAACATCTGATATTCTGTCATATTCATACAGCAAGGAAACAGGCTCTTCAGCCCATTGCGTTTCTGCCGTCCACCAAAACGTCCATCAACATTAATCCCATTTTTAATCTTCCCATATCTCCATCAACTACCCCCAGAATCTAACAATTCCCTACACATTAGACTCTGTAATCCACTAGGTAGAGCTTTCCAGAAATTCATGACATTCTCTAAAATTACATTTCTACACATCAGTGTTAAATGACCGACACCTCATCTTGTGACTGTGTTGAAGATTGTTGAAGATTCTTCCACTCATTAAAACAACCCAATGTCTACCCAGCCATGTCCCCTCTTAAATGTCTAAATAAGGTTACCCTCATTCTTCAAACTTCAAAAGAATATATGCCTAGGGCTGTGGTTTAGCAGCTCCTCCTATGGCGATAAGTCACTGAGGCATCAGCATAGATTGTGTACTGGCATGTTACCTGAACCTCAATTCTCTGACTCAGAAGAATGATTACAGTTCACTGAGGCATGGCCTAACTGCTGCAGGCACACAGTAACCCAAATAGAGTAGTAAAACAGAAAAAAGTAAACAATTCTGAAAAAAGTTATTAAATTTAACCGTAAAATTGTATGAAAAGCCTGCAAGCTATGAGCTGAAAAATCATTCCTGAATATTTATAGCTAACCTTTAACATTAAAAACATTCCAAGATAGGTCACAAGTACGTCTGTGAACAGTCATGCAACCATGAATCTTGTGAAACTTCTTACAGAAATGCAAGTCCTGTTCTTCAACTTTGATCTATGTAGTATCTGCTCCAGTTGCATAACTAAGCATGAGATTTCAATGTATTCTTACTTCCTAGTGATTTATCCTTACACTGAAATATTTTTGTTTATTTTTTCAATTTTCCAACATCACTCCCATTTCTCCTTTATCTTGAGTGTCAAATTATCCTTCTCAGTGCCAATCTTTTTTACTTGAAGACCAACAAACATGGTTCAGTTTTGCTGAATTTGTGGTTGGTGCATGGATGTGCAAAGATGTGAAAGGCATGGTATGGAGGGTGGGAATGTAGTTACCTGAAAATCATTGCAGGCACAAAAGGCAGGGGGGAAATCCCGGGGGAGGCCAGGGGGGGATATGTCCCCCCTCTGTTTTGAGAGGTAGGTGACAATCCCCCCACATTTTTTAAAATCAGATTTTAAAACACGGTGAAATCTCCGCTTTTCGTGAGGCAGTGAGGGTGGGACTGATGATCGAGAGCACCGATTGGATGAGAGAGACGTCGGTCAGCAGGCAATGGGACATGATGATTAAGCACGATCATTGAAGGAGGGAGGTGTCAGTCAGAGGCGGAAGTAGGTGGCAGGTCAGAGGATTGAGTGCGGTGATTGGAGGAGGGAGACATGCCAAAACACTCTTGGCGCAGACCTGCGCCTCATCCACAGCCAGGATCGATCCCGGCTCTCCGGGGCATAGTTATTGTTGGGCTGAAGGTGAAGAGTCAAGAATTGAGGGCCAATAGTGTTTTAATGTCAAATGTCCCAAAATGGAACAATGACATTCTTATTTGCAGCAGCAGTGTAATAGTTGCAAACACAGAACTAAAATAATATAATATAATATAACATAATATAATATAATATAATATAATATAATATAATATAATATAATATAATAATATATTAAGTAAACCAAAAAAAGTTTAATATATAAAAAAAAGTCCTGTTCCTGCACTGTAATGTTCTATATTCTTAAAACAGTCTTACTCAGATCCGCTCTAAAGGGCCTGTCCCACTCGGGCGTCATTTGCGCATCATGCAGGTGGCACGCAAAGATTTTGTAAATCCCAAAATCCTAGGGCGCCAAGCGCGACCTCGCGTCACTGCCTGCGTCACCGCGCATTATGCGCGTGTCATGACGCTCGCGTCGTGCATCATGACGCATAAATGATGTTGTGTAAATGACACGCAAATGACGCCCAATTGGGACAGGCCCTTAAATCTCAAAGAAAGCTTGTCAGTAAATTGTACGGTGGGCGATTGCATCCTTCACGTGGTCAACCAATGCAATCAACCCGACGTGCACAAACAAAAGATCAAATAGAACAAGGTGACCAACAACTTTAGGCTGCACACGCCATAAGCAAGAAGAAGAAGAAGTAAAGAGTATTACATCAAGAACCCGGATTAGGTGAAAAAAAAGGGAGTGCATGATCTCACTGGATCAGTGGTGGTAAATTCAGCTCCTGTTTTCTTCATCTCTTGTATGGAACAAGTTTCAATTCCTTTTTTCTCTCATTCAGCATTTGCAAAGACAAGAACTTCAATATCACATCATTCACCCTCAACCTCAAGGGCACGATACTCACAATGCCACTGTTAATGCTCTGTTATTTATTCCTTTCAGTGACATCTTTCATTAATGCACACCATGGCTCTTAACTCCTATCAAAGCCCCTTTCTTCCTCTATGTCATCTTTGTGCATGACATAGAGTGCTCCGACCCACATTCACTTGCTTTCACAACATGTATTCATAAATCCAACCACCTCCTTCTTCAAAATAAATCAGCACAAAAGTCGAGAGAAAGATGTAGAAAGGAACACACATTGTGATTCCTCTTATCCAGATGGGGCAGAAATATTCAGCAAGGTGCAGAATAATATTCTGCAATAATAATACAGAAGGTGTAGGATCAGTTTGTTCCAAAGTGGAAGAAAGATTCCAAGGGTAGTAAGGGGTGACCATGGCTGACATGACAGGCCAGGGACAGTATAAAAATAAAAGAGAAGGAGTACAACATAGCAAAGATGAGCGGGAAGCCAGAGGATTGAGTAGTGTTTAAAGAGCAACAGAAGATAATTAAAAAATGCAATATGAGGAGAATTGATGAGGTATGTAGGTAAGCTAGCCAAGAATATAAAGGAGGATAGTAAAAGCTTATTTAAGCATGTGAAGAGGAAAAAATTAGTTAAGACCAAAGTTGGACCCTTGAAGTCTGAAAAGGGTGAATTTATTATGGGGAACAAAGAATTGGCAGATGAGTTGAACAGGTACTTTGGATCTGTCTTCACTAAGGAGGACACAACAATCTTCCTGATGTACTAGTGGCCAGAGGATCTGGGGTGATGGAGGAACTGAGGAAAATCCACATTAGGCAGGAAATGGTGTTGGGGAGACTGATGGGACTGAAGGCTGATAAATCCCCAAGCCCTGATGGTCTGCATCCCGGGATACTTAAGGAAGTAATTCTTAATGGTCTGCATCCCTGGGTACTTCCCAAAGAAGAAATTGTGGATGCATTGGTTTTCTATAGATGTTCTATAGATTCAGGATCAGTTCCTGTGGATTGGTGGGTATCTAATTTATCCTACATTTTAAGAAAGGCAGGAGAGAGAAAACAGGGAATTATAGACCAGTTAGCCTGACATCGGTGGTGGGGAAGATACTGGAGTCAATCATAAAAGATGAAATAGTGGCACATTTGAAATAGTGGCACATTTGCAGTAACAGGATCGGTCCGAGTCAGCATGGATTTACGAAGGGGTAATCATGCCTGACTAATCTTCTGGAATTTTTTGAGGATGTAACTAGGAAAATGGACATGGGAGAGCCAGTGGATGTAGTGTACCTGGACTTTCATAAAGCATTTGATAAGGTCCCACATAGATTAGTGGGCAAAATTAGGGCACATGGTATTGGAGATAACGTGCTGACATGGATAGAAAATTGGTTGGAAGACATGAAAAAAAGAGTAGGGATTAATGGGTCCTTTTCAGAATGGCAGGCAGTGACTAGTGGGGTCCCGCAATGCTCGGTTCAGGGACCGCAGATCAGTTTATTTGTTTAGAGATACAGCGCAGAAACTGGCCCTTCGGCCCAACGAGTCCACTCCAACCAGTGAAACCAGCACAAGAATGAATGATACTACCCATTGAACAAATTATTCTTTATTATGTATTGTAGACAAAAATGCTGGAGAAACTCAGGGGGTGAGGCAGCATCTATGGAGTGAAGAAAATAGGCAAGTTTCGGGTCAAGACCCATCTTCAGACTGATTATTATGTATTGTATATTAAATATTATATATATTATGTATTATGTATTGCATATTATGTTTTGATACTTGATTATGTAACCTGATAGTCTAAAATATTATGAGGCGTTGATAGAGCAGATAGTCAAAATTCTTTCCTCATTGTATAAATATAAAAAAACTGAGGCCATAGGTTTAAAGCGAGGTCAAAGAGATTTAAAGGAGACTAGACTAAATGGTACCCGTTGGGTCACACGGGAGGGCTGGTCCCCCAACACAATATTCCACCTCTCCACCATTTCCAATATTGGTGGCCAGTGGGGGGGAGGGGGTGGTTGGAGCACTAGTATGGGTGTTGTGGACCAAAGGGACTGGTTTCCAGAGTGCTAGTATGGACATTGTGGGGCGAATGGATTCTTGGGCTGGCAGCTCAGTCACTCAGACCTAGTGGGCTGGCAGATCAGTCACTCAGGCCTGGTAGGCTGGCAGCTCAATCACTAAGGCCTGGTGTGTTGGCAGCTCAGTAACTCAGGCCTTGTGGGCTGGCAGCTCAGTCACTCAGGGCTGGTGGGCTGGCAGCTCATTCACTCAGGGATGGTGGACTGGCGCCTCAGTCACTCAGGGCTGATGGGCTGGCAACTCAGTCACTCAGGACTGGTGGGCTGGCAGATAAGTCACTCTGGGTTGGTGGGCTGGCAGCTCAGAAACTGCCAGAAATTCTGCCCAAAACAGGTGAGAGACTGTGAGAGAGAGAGAGAGAGAGAGAAGGGGGAGAGGGTGGAGAATCAATATTAGACATTTTTCATTTTTTTCTACAGATCACAGCTATGAAGGAGGAAAGTCTGTCCTGGCCTGGATCTCACAGGGAGCCAATGAAGGGAAGGAGAAATGTACTGGGGTGAGGTATAATACTTACAGGGGGAATACTTACTGATCGGCCAAAGGTACTCCTCGTGGGCCGAAGGGAATTAGAACAAAACGGAGTGAAATCTCAGTGAAAGGCACTTTTAGTGGACTTTTACTGGCCTGCCACGGGCCTTTCGGGCCAAAATGCTCCTCCTGGGCTAATACATGCATTCTGGGCAAAAGGCACTTGTTTCTGGGCTAATAGGGGCCTTGCGGGCCGAAATAAGTGATTTCAGGTAGGTCAAAGTTGGGCTGGCAGTTCACTCACAGCTGGTGGGCTGGCAGTTCACTCACTCACTCATGGATGGCGGGTTGGCAGTTCACTCATTCATGGCTGGTTGGCTCGCAGTTCTCTCATTCAAGGCTGGTGGGCTGGCAGTTAACTGACTCATGGCTGTTGGGCTGGCAGTCAAGTCACGTTTGGTGGGCTGGCAGTTGATTGACTAACAGCTGGTGGGCTGGCAGTTGATTGACTCATGGCTAGTGGACTGGCAGTTGATTGACTCACAGCTGGTGGGCTGGCAGTTGATTGACTCACGGCTGGTGGGATGGCATTTTACTCATGGCTATTCCTTGAAATTCCATTTCAATGCACAGTGCAGGCCACCAAATTCAACTTCATCCAATTGCAAGCAGAGTGCAGGACACTAGATTCAATTGCATACCATTTCAAGCAGAGTGCAGGCCACCAAATTCAAATTCAATTTCATTCCATTTCAAGCAGAGCACTGGCCATGAAACTCAAATTCCATTTCATTACATTTCAAGCAGAGTACAGGTCACCAAATTCAAATTCAATTTAATGGCATTTCAAGCAGAGTACAGGCCACCAAATTCAAATTCATTTCATAGCATTTCAAGCAGAGTACAGGCCACCAAATTCAAATTCATTTCATAGCATTTCAAGCAGAGTGGGGGCCACCAAAATCAAAATCATTTCATACCATTTCAAGCAGAGTACAGGCCACCAAATTTAATTTCATTCCATTTCAAGCAGAATGCAGGCCACCAAATTCAAATTCAATTTAATTCCATTTCGAGCAGACTGCAGGCCAACAAATTCAAATTCAATTTAATTCCATTTCAAGCAGAATCCAGGCCATCAAATTCATTCCATTCCAACTCCAGTAGAGTGCAGGCCACGAAATTCAAATTCATTTCATAGCATTTCAAGCAGTGTGCAGGCCACCACATTCAAATTAATTTCAAAGCATTTCAAGCAGAGTGCAGGCCACCAAATTACATTCATTTCATGGCATTTCAAGCAGAGTACAGGCCACCAAATTCAAATTCATTTCATAGCATTTCAAGCAGAGTGGGGGCCACCAAAATCAAATTCATTTCAGTCCATTTCAAGCAGCGTACAGGCCACCAAATTTAATTTCATACCATTTCAAACAGAATGCAGGCCACCAAATTCAATTGCATACCATTTCAAGGAGAGTGCAGGCCACCAAATTCAATTTCATACAATTTCAAGCAGAGTGCAGGACACCAAATTCAAATTCAATTCATTCCATTTCAAGCAGACTGCAGGCCACCAAATTCAAATTCAATTTCATTCAATTTCGAGCTGACTGCAGGCCACCAAATTCAAATTCAATTTCATACCATCTCCAGCAGTGCAACCCACCAACTTCAATGTCATACCATATCAAACAGAGTGCAAGCCACCAAATTCAATTTCATACCAATTCAAGCAGAGTGCATGCCACCAATTTCAAATTAAATTTCATTCCATTTCATGCAGAGTTCATGCCACCAAATTCAAATTCATTACATACCATTTCACGCAGACTGCAGGCTACCAAATTCAAATTCATTTCATATCATTTCAAGCAGAGTGCAGGCCACCAAATTCAATGTTATACCATTTCAAGCAGAGTGCAGTCCACCAAATTCAAATTCAATTTTATTCAATTTCAAGCAGAGTGAAAGCCACCAAATTCATATTAAATACATACCATTTCAAACAGACTGCAGGCCACCAAATTCAAATTCATTACATATCATTTCAAACAGGGTGCAGGCCACCGAATTCATGTTCAGTTTCATTCCATTTCAAGAAGAGTGCAGGCCACCAAATACAATTTCATACCATTTCAAGCAGAGGGCAGGACACCAAATTCAAGTTCAATTCATTCCATTTCAAGCAGATTGCAGGCCACCAAATTCAAATTAAATTTCATTCAATTTCGAGCAGACTGCAGGCCACCAAATTCAAATTCAATTTCATACCATCTCCAGCAGGGTGCAACCCACCGAATTCAATGTCATACCATATCAAACAGAGTGCAAGCCACCAAATTCAATTTCATACCAATTCAAGCAGAGTGCATTCCACCAAATTCAAATTAAATTTCATTCCATTTCATGCAGAGTTCATGCCACCAAATTCTAATTAATTTCATATAATTTCAAGCAGAGTGCAGGCCACCAAATTCAATTTTATACCATTTCAAGCAGAGTGCAGGCCACCAAATTCAAATTCAATTTCATTCCATTTCAAGCAGAGTGAAGGCCACCAAATTCATATTAATTACATACAATTTCCAACAGACTGCAGGCCGCCAAATTCAAATTCATTACATATCATTTCAAACAGAGTGCAGGCCACCAAATTCATGTTCAGTTTCATTCCATTTCAAGAAGAGTGCAGGCCACCAAATTCAATTTCATACCATTTTAAGGAGAGTGCAGACCACCAAATTCAATGTCATACCGTTTCCAGCAGAGTGCAGGCCACCAAATTCAATTTCATACCATTTCAAGCAGAGTGCAAGCCACCAAATTCAATTAATACCATTTCAAGCAGAGTGCAGGCCACCAAAGTCAATTTAATTATATTTCAAGCAGAGTGCATGCCACCAAATTCAATTTCATACTATTTCCAGCAGAGTACAGGACACCAAATTCAATTTCGTACCATTTCAAGCAGAGTGCAGGCCACCAAATTCAAATTCAATTTCATTTCATTCCACTTCAAGCAGAGTGCAAGCCACCAAATTCAAATTCATTTCATATCATGTCAAGCAGAGTGCAGGCCACCAAATTCAATTTTACTTCGGCGTCACATGAGTGATTCCGTGAAGAACCCCGCCAGTTCACATGCGCGTTAGTACATCAGCCGCATTGGTGTAAGCACCAGACTGGCAGGGCAGCGCTCCTGCCAGCGGTAAGTTAAACCTAAAAGGTAAGTTCTTTTTACTTACCAGGATTTTTTCGAGCAGGAGCCTCTCTTCACAAAGGTTTTCCTGCTACATTCACAGCCCGACGAGTGAGCCGGCTATGGACTATGGGGAAACCCCGGTCTGACCGCGGAAGCGGATAACTAGCAAAAGATCGGGTTGTGAGCTAAGCAGCCGCTGAAAGGCAGTCAATGGCTTCCAGACTGCAGGGCTGCCGTGGAATGGCAAGTAAGTAATGCCAGAGTCGCTGTCAGTGCAGTCAGCTGCTCACAGACGTTGGTCTCCAGGCAGCGAGTAAAATTGGTGGAGAAAGAACTCATTCAGTCCTATTGGACTCGGGTGAGTCGGGCTGCAAGGGTTTTTCTATAAATAATAAAGTTTGCAATTATGCTATAGTGTTTTTTAAAGTCAAAAGTTAAAGTCAAAGTCAAAAGTCAAAAGAGTTTATTGTCATAGTGTCCCTGACAATGAAATTCATTCTTTGCTTGGCACAAGTTGCAGTGAAGGGTTAAAAAAGCTCTACATTATAAATTTGAATTAGTGAGCCTACACTGTAATAGCGCGGCCCTATGGGGACAGACTGTCAGCAGCACCTGGGATAGGGCTGCTTCATGTGTAATAGCTGGCGTGACCTATGGGACAGGCCACACCAGCAGCGCCTGGCAGGGCTGGTTCATGTATGAAAGCACCGGCCTACGGGAGAGCCGTGCCAGCAGCGCCTGGGAGAGGGCTGTTTCATTTGTGACATTGCCGGCCTAAGGGAGAGCCGTGCCAGCAGCACCTGGAACAGGGCTGTTTCATGTCAAAAAGCTCCGGCCTCGACAAGAGGCGGCGCTGGCAATGCTGGGACAGGGTTGCTCAAGGTAACACATAAGTCTGCTAGGCCCATGGAGACGGGGAAAGATTCCCCACTGGGGCTGGATAGCAAAATAATAGGCCCATCGAGTCAGGGGATGATTCCTCACCGGGGCTGGATAGTGCGTTTGAACGACTATCCCAAATGCAGCAACTATTGCATACAGTGCTACAGCAGGGCACACGCCAGCAGAAGGAGTGTCAGCACTACCCTGAACAAAAAGGCACCAGCAGCACCTAGTAGAGAGCTGCTTGATGGCACCCCCATGGACAAGAAGGTGAGAGCCATGGGTCATCTTAGCTCTGACCCCGACTCTGATGGTAAGGTTGAGCCAGATGTTCCATCTCTGCAGGCCGCTCCAGCAGCGCCAGTTGACAGAGCTGCTTCAGGTCTCCCTCGTGGAGACCAAGACGGGTCAGTATCCTGCTGACGCTGAGTCTCAGGGTATGGCCGCGGGGCATACCCCAAGGGATGAAGGGCACATGTCAGAGGTACCTTTTCCTGACAATAAAGTTGCCATCCCAGCAGAATGTTTTATCATGCTATTATACATGCTAGTATGGCTAGCACTAACTACAATAATACTAGATGTAGTTTTTTTCCTCATTTGTGCACTATACTAACTTCTTAATCTATCCTCTCTTCTTTTCTATTATAAACTATTATTGTTTTTTTCAGTTTGAATGGAGTTATATATTGGATCAAAGGAGATATACATGTGAGGCATTCAAGGGACTTAAAATTCGACTATTCGGTGTTCGGGGGTAAGGTCGGGTCTGTCGAACTGAACCATTGGCTCTATTACAGACCCCCATAGACAAAAGATGCAAGACTTAAAATGAATATGGGGAATAAAGGAATAACGTTTTGCAGCTGGAACGTTAAAGGTATTAATGACCCAATTAAGAGAGGTAAAGTATTAGCACATTTAAAAGCAATTAAAGCTGATGTAATTTTTATTCAAGAACCTCATTTAAAAAAATATGCTGAGCATAGGCTGAAAGCTAAATGGATAGATAAAACGTATCATTCTTCTTTTACACACAAATCAAGAGGTGTAGCAATATTATTTCTTAAAGGCATTTTATTCAAACATACATCAACTATAACTGATAACGATGGCAGATACATTATTGTCATAGGAGAATTAAATGCACAAAAAATGATTTTTGTTAATGTATATGGACCAAACTTTGATAGTCCATTGTTTTTTCAAGAAAATATTTAACAACATCCCGGAAATAACACAATATAACCTAATAATTGGAGGAGATTTAAATTGTACATTAGATCCTTACTTAGACAGATCTACAAGACAAAGGAAAAGTAAATCCCATTCCAGTGACTTATTAAATGCATATATGGAAACTACTAATATTAAACATGTTTGGAGAGTAGAACATCCAACTGGACGAGAATACTCCTTTTATTCACCGGTACATAAAACCTACTTATTCACCGGTACATAAAACCGACATAACCCAAACTTATCTCTCTCACTTATAATTCTAAATATCACAATATTATTTCAGATCATGCACCTTTAACATTTAAGATTAAAATAAATGGTAAAATAGAAAAAGGGGACAATGGAGATTTAATCCACAAATTAAAAAAAAACAAAATAACTCAAAATATGTAAATATATTACAGAACAGATCAAGATTTTCTTTGAAATAAATGATAAACCGGAAATATCTTCTTCCTTATTATGGGAAACTTTTTAAGCATATCTCCGTGCAATATCAACAATTAGCCTGATGTTGTGGTACACATAGGTACCAATGACATAGGCAGAAAAAGTGACGAGGTCCTGAAGGGAGAATTTAGGGAGTTGGGGGGAAAGTTAAGGAGAAGGACCAAAAGGGTAACGATTTCAGGATTACTGCCTGTGCCGCGTGACAGTGATAGTAGGAATGAAATGAGGTGGAGGTTAAATCCGTGGCTGAGGGACTGGTGCAGTGGGCAGGGATTCAAGTTTCTTGATCACTGGGACCTCTTTTGGGGAAGGCATGATCTGTACACAAAGGACGGGTTGCACTTGAACCCGAGGGGGGGCCAATATCCTGGCAGGGAGATTTGCAAAGGCTACTGGGGAGACTTTAAACTAGAAAGGCTGGGGGGAGGGACTCGGGTAGAGGGGGCTAGGGGTCAGGGTGTGGGGCAAGAGACAGAGAAGGGAAAGCACTCTGATCCAAAATGTAGGCAAGAAAGATGAAAAAGATAATAGACAGAGAATAAGGGATGGTGGGTTTCTAAAATGTGTATATTTTAATGCTAGGAGCATTGTAAGTAAGGTGGATGAACTTAGAGCCTGGATTGACACCTGGAAATATGATGTTGTGGCAATCAGTGAAACATGGTTGCAGGAGGGCTGTGATTGGAAACTAAATATTCCCGGATTTCGTTGCTTCAGGTGTGATAGAATTGGAGGGTCCAGAGGGGGAGGTGTTGCATTGCTTGTCAGAGAAGATATTACAGCAGTGCGTTGGCAGGATAGATTAGAGGGCTCGTCTAGGGAGGCTATTTGGGTGGAACTGAGAAGTGGGAACGGTGTAGCAACACTTTTAGGGGTGTACTATAGACCGCCAAATGGGGAGCGAGAATTGGAAGAGCAAATATGTAAGGAGATAGCAGATATTAGTAGTAAGCACAAGGTAGTGATTGTGGGAGGTTTCAATTTTCCAAAAATAGACTGGGAAACACATTCTGTAAGTGGGCTGGATGGTTTGGAGTTTGTTAAATGTGTGCAGGATAGTTTTTTGCAGCAGTACATAGAGGTATCGACCAGAGAAGGGGCAGTGCTGGACCTCCTGTTAGGAAATGAGGCAGGTCAGGTGACGGAGGTATGCGTTGGTGAGTACTTCGGGACCAGTGATCACAATACCAATAGTTTCAATATAATTATGGAGAGAGTCAGAACTGGACCTAGGGTGGAGATATTTGATTGGAGAAAGGCTAACTTTGAGGGAATGCGTAAGGATTTTAAAGGAGTGAATTGGGACACTTTGTTTCATGGGAAGGATGTAGAAGAGAAATGGAGGTCATTTAAAGGGGAAATTGTAAGAGTACAGAATCTTTATGTCCATGTTAGGTTGAAAGGAAAGAGTAAGAATTGGAAAGAGCCATGGTTTTCAAGGGAAATTGGACACTTGTTTCGAAAAAAGAGAGATATCTACAATAATTATAGGAGGCATGGAGTAAATGAGGTGCTAGCGGAGTATAAAGAATGTAAAACATTTGGTCATGTACATGGTTTAGAGGGATAATGGCTAAACACAGGCATGTGGAATTAGTGTAGATGGCATATTGGTCAACATGAGCATGTAAGACCAAAGGGCCTGTTTGCACGCAGTATGACTATGATTCTATGACTCCATGTCCTTTGATCATGAAGAAGACCAATATTGTTCTTTCCTGATTGGTGTTGCTGCTTTAAGACCACAATGTCTTTAGCCTGCACAATGTCAGGTGGTCCCAGGACAACCTGGTCATATTCCCTACCATGATCCAATCATGATGTTACGCTTCATATTTGTGTCCATGTTGTAAACATTGCATGGTACTTGCACTGATGACTGACCATGGAAATAACCTAGTCAGATTTTGGAAGTGATACAAATTTTTGTTATTGTGCTTCATTCTGGATTAATGCATTTTTAATTGCCAAATTCTTAGGTATTACATTTTACAGTGTGACATAATCGTATTTTTTAATTATGTGAAAGGCACTGTAGAAATGTCAGTAATGCCTTGTGTTCCATTGTTCAGGTATGGAATCTGAATATTGAAGGAATTCTTCACCTTCAACAAAACATCTTGGCAGAGATTTTATTGTCTTACAAAAGCATTAGCAGGAGCTCATTATGTATGATCACCAAATTTAGTGTAAGTCAGCATGAAGTTAAAGGATGTGATGCTGTGCTCACCAGAACAAATACAGAGAATACATAAAATGTTAATTTTGTTTTCCCTTTCTAGCAAAGAAGAGAAAACAAATGATTATGCCATTTCTCTGTTCCAGATTCAACTTTGGTAATATTTGTAACAATGGGAGGGTCAAAATTTGATGGCCACTAAGAGTGAGGAGAGTGATTGTGATGGTGGAACATTTCATCCGACCTGCCAATATCATTTTTATTGCAAGAAACAACCATTTTCTGTTGTGTGCCTATAACAAGCTCAAGTGGTTGGCTGAGCATTGAAGATCCTGCTCAATGATTGCATGTGAGGCCAGCTGACTGTTTAGTTTAGATTAATGTAGAGATACAGTGCGGAAACAGGCCCTTTGGCCCACCGAGTCCACACCGACCAGCGATCACCCCGCACATTAACACTATCCTACACACACTAGGGACAATTTACACATACACTGAGCTTGGGGCAATTTACACCTACATACTTACAGCCTGCATATCTGTACACACCAGAGTGAGGGAGTAAACCGAAAATCTCTGAGAAAACCCGCACAGTCATGGGGAGAACGTACAAACTCTGTTCAGACAGCACACGTAGTCGGAATTGAACCCGGGTGTCTGGCACTTCAAGCGCTTTAAGGCAGCAACCCTACTGCTGCGCCACCGTGACTGTTAGGAGACAAAATGTGTATGAAAGAACTGCAGATGCTGACTTACACCGAAGATAGACACAAAATGTTGGTGTAACTCAGCGGGAGAGGCAGCATCTCTGGAGAGAAAGAATAGGTGACTTTTTGGGTCGAGACCCTTCTTCAGACTGAGAGTCAGGGGAGGGGGGTCTCGACCTGAAACAATACCCATTCCATCTCACCAGAGATGCTGCCTGGTCCACTGAGTTGCTACAGCATTTTATGTCTAACTTTAGTGTAAACCAGCATCTGCAGTTCCTTCCTCGGAGTAAAATTGGAGTTCTGTGAAGTACAGAGCAATGCTGGATGTTGGGTCAAAGTGGATCTGATGGGTTTTTTTAACCCTGCACTGAAGGTGTTGTTGGGGGAAGTGGAAAGGAAAGAGATGCCCTGTATCTACAGGAGGAGAGGGGGTTGGGGAGCAGTCATCTATATACATGGTGAGATGGTGACAGATAACGCTGGAGAGCATGGAGGTAGTTCACCTTCATCTGGTACTTGTTTGTCTCCATTTCATCTCTGGCCGTTGTTACCATGTGCACCTTCTAACCCATATTTACCTATTTATTGCCAGCTCTTGGCCCATCTCTCTTTTATAGCTGCCTCTTGTCTATTCCATCAGCCTAAATAAGAGTCCAGACCCAAAATATTGTCCGTCCTTTTCCTTTCACAAATTTTGCCTGGCCTGCTGAGTTCCTTCAGCATTTTGTTTTTTTGCTCAAGCATACTCAGATAAATAAAAATGCATGATTCTGCTGATGAAAAGGCTAGTTGTTGTTCCAATGTTTTCTAGTCTTTCTGTTCAAAATTGGTTAGGCATTCCGAATCCACCTGATTATTTGGTCCAGTTTTTAAGAAGGCCGTCAGCCCGCATGCGCATCAATCTTCAAAGCAGTGGTGTGAAATCACAGATAACAGTAGTTGACTTGAACATAGTAAGTAAGATTGGAGAGAACTAGAAACTACCAGATGACCTTTATAATATGAGGGTTGGGAGCCATGGGCACGTAATTGCTCATCGTAACGCCTTATAAAATAAAAATCAAACTTCAAACTGGTAAGTTCTCATTTAATCTTGCTATTTTACTTCGGGGTCACGTGAGTGACTATGTGAAGATTTCAAAGCTCTGTGATTTCATGCCATGGACACGAGTCCAAGCGTCACACACTGCATCAATTGACCATGGATGAGTGAAAGAGATTAATGCATTCAGACATGACATAGTTTGTTAAAAAATGCTGATGCTTTAATCATCAAAGAAAAATAATAGTGACCCCTCCCATCCTGGGGGGAAACTATGAAACAGAATCTAAAATGGAACTGGCAAAAACCCCCGGTCCGGCAATTGGTTTATTGTAAAACCTTTGAAACGTATATTCATTGGACCATCCTGCAGCTGCTAGGATGTGGTCGAGAGGGGCGTCCATTGCCCTCGCTGCCAACGTAGATGCAGCCCTGGTGGAGTGAAATATTAAAATGTCAGTGTCCACAACTACACTAGCCAGGACCTATTTTAACCATCTTGAAATGGTTTGCACTAATACCGTATTGTAAGTTTTTTGTAACTTGTACAGATGATTCGGAGCCTCTGAGGCTCTTGGTGACCTTGATGTACTGTAGTATGTGTGTTACTACACACAACCATGGGTCCATGGGGTATGCCAAGAACACTAGTTTGATCCCAGACACCCCCAGTCTGCTCTGCTTGATTAGATCATAAACGAAAAAGGTAATATTATTGATAGATGAAACCATGCTGTCCAGTGATAATTTGTGTAACGTCTGGACCCGTTGCGCTGAGACCAGCGCCATGAGCATGGCCACCTTGAGAGTGAGTTGGGATAAAGGCAGGGACAAAGCTGGACCCCACTGGTGAAGCAGCGTGAGCACCACGCTCACATCCCATATCTCCGTGTACCGGGGCCTGGGTGGTATAGAGTTAAAAATATCCTTCATAAACCTTGTTATTTAAGGGTGAGTTCCTACTAAAGAGTGGTGTCCCGATCCTAGCACTAAGTATGAGGATAATGCGCTTCTGGCACTATTGTTGGCACTATAGCTCAGTTTCTGATCAAAGTATAGGGTTGATAGAAATTCCAACACGTCCGTTATTTGTGCTGTGTCATATGTTATGTCTGTGAGTGAACATAACATCTCCCATTTCTTGATGTGAGAGATGTACTGTTTTTGGCACTGTCCCTCCAGGCCGCAGTAATCACATCCACCGTACGTTCTGATAATCCGAGCCACAGGTATGGTCTCCTCAGAATCTGCAAACCAATAAATTGATTTGGTCATGTAGTGGATGGTTGCCCCCCTTCACTGGGTGAACCACAGATTTCTGCTTTTGGGGACAGCCATAAAAGGCTGTGTTATCATGCCCAGGACTAGTGGGAACCAAGGCTGTGTAGGCCAGTCAGGCACTACTAAAATGCCTGTGGTATTGTCTTGCTTGATTTTTGCCAAACACCGACTGATGAGGCAAAATGGGGGGAAGGCATACAAAAGCATTCCTCCCCAGTGTAACGAGAATGCATCTACTGCCACTGCCCCTGGGTCTGGTTCACATGATACATATTTGGGTAACTGGTGGTTTAGTCTGGATGCGAACAAATCAATATCTGGTACCCCATACTGGGCAACAATGTTGTTAAACACTTCATGATTCAACATCCATTCTGTGTTGTCATTGAATTTCCGTGATCTAGTGTCCGCCACCATGTTGTATCTACATGGTAGGTAGATGGCTGAAACCCAAATGTTCCTCGTAATATACCAGTGTCAGATAAGGTTAGCCAATTTATCATAAGATACAGACTTGATTCCACACATGTGATTAACATGTGCCACCTGAATCTGAATCAATCTGAAGTTGAACATGCACATGTTGCATATTGCTGCAATAAGCCTTCAGCCATTAGAGTGATTCCAACAACTCTAAGTAGTTAATACCATGTTGCTGAAGAATTAATGACTCCTGCACAGCCCATCTACCACTGCACCTGGAAATGGTATTTGTAGCTCCCCATCCTAGGGCGCTTGCATCAGTTTGTAAAATAACTGAAGGCATATCGACCAAAGTTTTACTGGAGCATTGCTGAATAGTCGTTACCTACCATTGTAATTCAGCAATGGACACTGCTGGCAACCGCAAAGGTCTACCAAAGTGACCTGCATGGAATTTGAGTGCCTGCTCCTTGGCACGTTGTAAATTTTGATAGTGCAAAGGCCCGAACTGTACAGCTGGCAAGGCAGCCACTAGTTTACCGATTACACTAGCTACAGTGGCTTGCAAAAGTATTCATACCCCTTGAGCTTTTCCACATTTTGTCACGTTACAACCACAAACGTAAATGTCTTTTATTAGGATTTTATGCGATAGACCAACACAAAGTGGCGCATAATTGTGAAGTGGAAGGAAAATGATACATGGTTTTCAAAACTTTTTACAAATAAAAAACTGAAAAGTGTGGCGTGCAAAAGTATTCAGCCCCCTTTACTCTGATACACCTAAATAAAATCCAGTGCAACCAATTGCCTTCAGAAGTCACCTAAATCGAAAATAGAGTCCACTTGTGTGTAATCTAATCTCAGTATAAATACAGCTGTTCTGTGAAGGCCTCAGAGGTTTGTTAGAGAACATTAGTGAACAAACAATGTTCCTTGGGCATCATGAAGCCCAAGGAACACACCAGACAGGTCAATTTCAGTCTCTAGATGTGCAAAGCTGGTAGAGACATTCCCCATGAGACTTGCAGCTGTAATTGCAGTGAAAGGTGGTTCTACAAAGTATTGACTCAGGGGGGCTGAATAATTTTGCACGCCACACTTTTCAGTTTTTTATTTGTAATAAAATTTGGAAACCATGTATCATTTTCCTTCCACTTCACACTTATGCACCACTTTGTGTTGGTCTATCACATAAAATCCCAATTAAAAACATTTACGTTTGTGGTTGTAACGTGACAAAATGTGGAAAAGTTCAAGGGGTATGAATACTTTTGCAAGCCACTCTACATGTCTAATAGAATGCTGCTTCTTAACAATGAGATTGTTACAGGCTTCTATTAATTCTGATCGCTTACCCCAAGGCAGAGTCACAGACATGTGTATTGAGTTAATGGTAAACCCCAGGTAATCAATTACTCTGGTAGGTATCAATTTGGACTTAAATGGATGGATGAGAAACCCCAATCTCTCAAGCATGTGTTTGGTGGCTGAAACAGATGATTCAGCTAATTTCGTAGTTTCCCCTATGATTAGGATGTCATCCAAATATGCCATCACAATGTGATTCTGAGCATGGAGTAGCCCCAGGACTGGTTTTAATATTGTAAAATAGCCTGGGGGCTGGAGTTAATCCATTAGGCAATGCTTTAAACTGCCACAATTGTCCCATCCAGTTAAACTTCAAATATCTCCTGTGCTCCCTGTGAATAGGTACCGAGTGGTACGCATCATTAAGGTTGATGCATGCCATATAACCTCCCTTAGAAACCAGTTGTTTGGCAGTAACAAAGTTATCCATTTTGAAGTGTTTATACTGCTCAAAGGAGTTAAGTTCTGTCAAGTCAAGGATGACCCAGCATCCTCCGTCTTTCACTTAGTAAATATGTCAGATACAAATTGGTGAGATTCATGATACGACCTCTCAATTACCTCTTTTCTGTGTAAAGTTTCAATTTCAGCTTGTGCATCCAAACTTTCCTGTTGTGAAAGAACATATGTGCGGTTTGGCGAATGTTGTGTGGGTGGTGGCGAATTGAGAAGGGATTCAATTTGGAAGCGTTGTATACTGTGCAGTATAAATGGATCTGGTGTTATCTAATACCATTCATTTAAGAATTGTTGCAATCATCCCCCAACTTGTAACTGAGTCATGCATAATGTGTTTCGCAAGGAAATAGATTCACCTACCTCAGTTGTTACTGGTGGTATGGTGATTGTTTCTGCCCCCGGGCTTTGAGGGGTAGGACTGATGGCGGGTGCCCACCTAGCATCTTGGAAGTGGGCCGGCTTGGGCCTTGGTCTAAAAAAGACCTCTGGGCCATTATGCAGGTCTCCCACCAGTTCCGGTGAACCACCTGGTGTTGAAGGGAGCGTAGGGGTGCTGCCGTTGGTATGATGAAACCTTGGGTGTTGTTAGGCTTACCGTCATTGCATCATCATCCAGCTCCCTGACCTGCTTAGGCAGATCTTCTCCGAACAGGTAATTGGGTGGTTGGATATTCCTGTCCTTGCACAGTGCAGCGAATTTGGGGTTCAGTGCAGGCTGGATGGCATTTTTCTGTAGGCAATTAATTTTGAAATGCGCATTGCACATTAATGCCATGGCGTCCTGTTGTATGTCAGATAGGGGCTCCCCATCCACTGACCTGGCAAAGGCCGTGATGCCTGAGGCGAGCTATTTTAATATTTTTTGCAGCTTCACCTCTTGGGCTCTGACGCCCCCTCCAATGTAACCTCAGATGGAGTGATTTACAGCTGGCACATTCAATGAGGCTAGTTGGCAGGAGTGTGATACTTGTTAGTAGTTTCCTCCAAGGCCAGATCTTGGAGCTGGTGAGAGGCCAGATAGTTGATTCTCCTGGCTAGGTCCTCATCCAGATGTTCCCCTGATTGTGACTGGATGGCAAATTTTGATGCCATCACTGGCACTTCTGATTTGTGCCCCCGAGTATGCTCACCAGCTATAACACCAAACTCCGAGTCAGATAGGTACTGACCCTGTATGCTCCCCTCCTCAGAGAGGGAGACATTGTGCAGCCATGAAACAGGTACCGCTGCCGCGGGCCCCCGAGGAGACTCACGCTGATATAGTTCCCTCCTTTTGGAGCAACCTCTCCATCAGGTGCTCCATGGGTTAGACGTCTGCAGATGCTACCCAATGAAGGAGGGGAACCCTCCTGGCCCGACTCGTCCGAGTCCACGGGCCTGACAGACGTTTAGTGACTTTCCGCCCAAGCGGGACTGCCACGATGCTATCTCCCAGCACTAAGTCTGATGTCACTGGCTCCACCACCAGCGACCCGGAAGGTGATATCGACTGCCGCCTGCTACCCGCACTCCCACGGTCTTCGGTAGCTGGTTTCCCCGCGGACCATCTCTTCACCTTCGACATTCTTCTCAAAAGGTTCGAACATGTCTGTTGGCAAGAATTACTGAACCAAGAGAAACGACCACAGGGAAAGTTTAAACACTTACCTGAGGATTTTAAACTTACCGCTGGAAGGAGCGACGCGCCTGCCAGTCAGTCGTTGTGCAATGCGTTAGACGTAATGTCACGCATGTGGGCTGACGGCCTTCTTCACGTAGTCACTCACGTGACTCCGAAGTAAAATAGTAAGATTAAACGAGAACTTATCATTTTGAAGTCTGATCTTTATTTTGTGAGGAGTTACGATGGTAAGTTCTCAATTAATCTTACTGTTTTACTTCGGAGTACCATGAGTGACTACATGAATATTTTGAAGCTCTGTGATTTCATGCCGTGGAAACGAGTCCATGCATCCACACTTCATCAATTGACCAGGATGAGTGAAAAATAATTAATGCATTCAAACACGACATAATTAAAAAATACTAATGCTTTAATAGCGAAATTAAAATTAACTGTGACCCCTCTCACCCAGGGGGAAACCATGAAACAGAACTTAAAACAGAATTAGCAATAGTACCCGGTCTGGCGATAGGTTTGTTATCAAACCTCTGGTACATCCACTCATTTGACCATCCTGCAGCTGCTAGAATGAGGTCGAGAAGGACGTCCATAACCCTTGCTGCTGATGTCGATGCAGCCCTGGTGGAATGAGGTTTAAAAGTGTCAGTCAAAATAGAGAATCACTAAATGCTGAAATATCTGTAAAATAAATCGAAGAATCTATCAAATCATTAAAAAAATGGTAAAACACCGGGACCAGATGCTATTGATTCAGAATTTTATAAAACATTTTATGATCTGATTGCACCACGTTTGAAGATACTCTATGAATACATCTATACCCACCAGAAACTACCAGAAACGTTAAATGAATCTATTATAACACTTATACCTAAAATAGACAAAGACCTGGATGACCCAGGATCATATAGCTCTTTTAAATACTGATCAAAAGATTCTAACCAAAATATTAGCACAAAGACTAAGCACAGTTATTAATAAATTAATTCACCCAGATCAAACAGGAATTATACCAAAACGATATTCCTCATATAACCTGAGATGATTATTCAATATTATATATTCGAAAAGAGGTATTAATAAAGACCTAGTAATTATATCGTTAGATGCGGAGAAAGCCTTTTACCAGGTGGAATGGTCTTACTTGTTTTCGGTTATGGAAACTTTTAAGTTGGGAGAGAAGTTTATTACATGGGTTAAATTATTATACACTAATCCAACAGCCAGAATACTAACAAATCAAATGCTATCAGCTAAATTCAATTTATTCCGAGGCTGCAGACAAGGTTGTCCTTTATCCCCGCTATTGTTTGCATTTGCAATAGAACCATTAGCTCAACGTGTGAGATTACATCCTGAAATATATGGGTATATATATGACACCAGAGATACTGAAAATAAAATCTCCTTATATGCGGATGATGTATTACTTTATATTACAAAGCCGGAAATTAGTATTCCAAATTTACTAAAATGAATAACTGAATTTGTATTATTTTCAGGATATAGTATTAATTGGAATAAATGTGAACTTATGTCAATAATGGTAAATAACTTACATATATTACAACAATTTCCTTTTAAGATAGCAAATGAAAAAATCAAATATATTGGAATTTATGTAACAAAAAGATTCGATTCTTTATTTAAATCCAATTTTCCACTTCTATTGTATAAATTAAATAAGAATCAAATACACAGGACTAGATGTTAAGAAGTCCCTTGTGCCAGTAGGTGGGGAGCATTTCACGACATTCATTGATTGCTGAGAGTGGTGGACGCTCAACATCAGGGGGGGGCGGGGCGGGGGGGGGGGTACGTATACGTATATCTTGGCCTGGGTAACCTTCAGGACAGCTGGGCACAGGACACATCATCAGTAGTGTACCCTTGCATCACTGGGTGTTTCGGCCTTTTATCACTATACACCCTCCACAAGGGCGGCCCGCTGCAGGATGATCAGCCCTCAGCGTGTGTCCCGTGTCAAACTGCCTCAAAGATTCACCATGACGCATTTGGGGCCCAGCATGGGTCTTTCCGCTTGAGCCAAATCCAACAGCTGCTTCTTTCAGCCGCGTCTGAGAGTGATCTTATGGTCTTCCGCAGAGCCTGACCGTGGATTCCAAGCTCCTTCAGCAGTCTGATGGTAGATGACGCAACAAATCCTCTGCATCCCAATTCAACTGGATAAACGTTGATGTTCCAGCCACGCTGCCTTGCCTCTGCTGCAAGCTCTGTGTAGCGCAGCTTCTTACGCTCATAGGCCTCCACAACAGAGTTCTCCCATGGAACTGTGAGCTCTATGATGTAAGCAGTCTTCTGTGAAAGGGACCAGAACACCAAATCTGGCCTGAGGTTGGTTGAAGCAATTTCAGGTGGAAAGATTAGTTGTCGGCCGATGTCCGCCAGCATCCTCCAGTCACGGGCCCTGCATAGGTTTCCTTCTTCTGATCTAGTGGAAGGATGTTTCGGTGTTTTCTGTCCTTCTCGGACAAAGGTTGTCGCCCTTAAGTGGGAGGGGTTGCTTGCTCTCGGAGGCAAGGAGTTGGTCGCACACAGCCTGTTCTCAAGGGCTGTTGCCAGGCTTTTTAATACCTGATCATGCCTCCACGTGTATCTCCCTTGCGTGAGGCTGGTCTTGCAGCCTACCATGATGTGTTTGAGGGTCGCTGGAGTTGGGCAGAGGGCACAGGTTGGATCCTCGCCGTACCACTGATTGAGGTTCTTTGGTGATGGAAGGACGTCGTATGTCGCTCTGATGATGAAGCTGATCTTGCTTGATTCCATTTCCCATAGGTCTTTCCAGCTGATCTTCCTCCGCTCCACACCTTCCCACTGCATCCATTGCCCCTGTTTGGCAAGCGAGACCGCCTTTGCACTTCTTGCGGCCTCCTCCTGTCGCCGCACCTCCTCAACCACCAATGTCCTCCGCTCTGATGTTGTGGCCTTTCGCCAAGTTGGTTTACTTGTCGTAAAGCCTCCTCTTCCTGCTGCACTTGCCCCACGACGTCTTTGTGCCTCTGATGAAGCTTGCTGTACTGCATCAGATGGTGTCCACTTCCGGCCGGTTACTAGGGGCGGCGCAACAGCACTGATGGTCTTGTCTCTAGAGTCCCTCAGTGTCATCTGGAGTCTTACTTTGGAACACTTGTATTCCTCTGTTAGACTAGTGAGAGTAGTTCCAGGACCCCTTTGCCATAGAGGCCGATGTTAGTTAGACATCGTGGGACACCGAGCCATTTCTTCGCGTATGAGTTATGGTTCGCTCTATCTTCTCCACTTGTTATTGGAGCTTGGAGCTTCATAAACGGTCAGTGGCCACATTGTCAGAGGAAGGAGTCCAAACTGTAGGCACCAGAGCTTCAGTTTCCAGCAGTAGGGTCTGATTGATGATCTCCAGGCCGTTGACAGCTGTTGCATGCTCTTTGCTTGCCTTAGCTGTCACCATCTGCCCAGACATTTTTACTGGCTGCTCAGACACTGTTGGTAATAGGTCTCACCGATGCAGAACCTTGTGTCTCTAAGCACCCCCTTAACTATGGAGATGCTTCGAGACTTACTTGGTTTGATTTTCATTCGGGCCCACTTGATGGTTCTCCTGCAGCTTTCCAAGTAGCCGCTTGGTGCATGCTGCAGTAGTGGTTATTGTTGTCATATCGTCCATGTATGCCCTGATGGGTGGCAGACGGAGCCCAGCTCTGGTTCGTTCACCGCCCACCACCCATTTTGAGGCCCTGATGATGACCTCCATGGCCATTGTAAAGGACAAGGGTGAGACTGTGCAGCCTGCCATGATGCCTACTTCCAAGCGCTGCCATGTTGTACTGAATTCAGCTGTTTGTGAAGCACAGCTGCAGGTCTTGGAAATAGTTCTTGACCAGTGTGGTGATGAGCTCTGGTACATGGAAAAAGGCAAATGATTCCCAAAGGAGTTCATGTGGAACTGAACCAAATGCATTGGCCAGATCGAGGAAGATCACATGTAGGTCTCTCTTGTCCTTCTTAGCTGCTTGGATCTGGTGCCAGATCATGCTTGTATGCTCCAAGCAGCCAGAAAATCCTGGAATTCCTGCTTTCTGTACAGATGTATCAATGTACTTGTTTGTTACCAGATAGGTGGATAGCCTTTGTGATACAATGCTGAAAAAGATTTTTCCTTTGCTGTTGAGGAGACATATTGGCCGGATTGCTGACATTCAAAAGGTATTATTTTCCAGATACTTACTTGTAAATTAGAGACTGAAAATATATTGAAGCATTAAAATGCTACACTAATGGAAATATAGAAATAGACTGATCTGTCTCTATTTAATTTTAAAAATGATAAATTCTAAAAAAACCTAAAAAACCCTATACGTATCAAACAAATAAAGAAAACATTAAATTGGAATGTATACAGAAAAATTGATGAATTTATCATACATTTATAATATCCTATTGGAAAATTAGATGTCACCATTAACAGAAATATTATAGACAATCATGGGAAAACAAATTAGGTCAAATTATTAGACCAGAAGTATGGGATGAAAGTTTACAACACATACACCACTGTTTGTTAAATGCTAGACACTCTCTTATACAATTTAAAATATTACATAGACTACATTACTCAAAATCCAAACTACATAATATTTTTTCAAATGTATCTCCATATGTGATAAATGTCAGCACTTAGAAGCTAACTTGACACACACATTTACAAATTGTGTAAAAATTACAAAATTTTGGACAGAAATATTTAGGATAATTTCGAATGTTGTTAATGTGAAACTCATTCCTGATTCAATAATACTGGGAATACTGAAAACAGATCAATTAATTAAAATTGAATCAAAGAATTTTTATTGATTATAGTTTAATAATTGGGAAAAAATTAATATTGAAATTCTGGAAAGGTCCCACATCCCCCACAATCAAAATGTGGATTACAGGAATGTTGGAGACACTCCATCTGGAAAGATTGAGGCTTGTCCTAATGGACAGGTTGGATCATTTCAGAGGAATATGGTCTCCATTTATTGAATATCTAAAGGGTCAAAGTGGCTTGGTGTGAGAGCCTGACTGAAACCTGAATAATGGAATAGATGAAGAAATACATATAACAAATCATGGATATATCTCCAACGATGGATAACTTTTTAATACTCCATTCACTTCTTTATTTTTGATTTCTTATTTCTATGTTATTTTTCTCTATCTTTTCTTACTCGTAAAAAAAATGTATAGAAATACAAATAAATCTTAAATGTTAATATTAATAATATTATGAATGTATGTAAGAAGTATATTCTATTAATATGTACTTACAATTAATAAAAATATTTAACAAAAAAAATAAGAAGGTTGATTCTATAGTCACCAACTTTATCTGGGATTATAAGAGCCATAGAATAAATAAAAAAACATTTATGTAAATCATAAATAAATGGAGGTCTAGCACTGCCAAACTTTATGTTTTATTACTGGGCAGTTAATATTAAAAATATGAATTTTTGGTTTGTAGAGACAGATAGCAACCAATCTGGTTAAAAATGGAAAAAGAAGATTGATCGCCTTTTGAAATTAGCTCGATTTTATTCGCTAATATTAAACTAGGTAAGAAAATCTATAGTGAAAATCCTATAAGAGAAAGTGAGATACGTATCTGGAAACAAATAAAGAAAACATTAAAATTGAAATGTATACCACTAGCCCTTACCATTGTAAATAACGTTACATTTAAACCTTCAATGATGGACAAAGGTTTTGTACAATGGAAAAAAAACTATGGAATTAATAAGATGGGCGATCTCTATAGGGAAAACTCCTTCATGTCATTTCAAGAATTACAACAAATTTATGGATTACATTCAAAAGATTACTTTAAATATTTACAAATTAGAGACTATGTAAAAGCAAACACACAAGAAATCAGAAATAGAAATAAATAAATTTTAGATGAATGTCTAAATAAACACCCAAACACAGAAAAATTGATATTTATTTATAACATTTTATTGGAAAACGATGTCCCAATGTCAGAAATATATAGGCAATCATGGGAAAACAAATTAGGTCAATTAATCAGTCTAGAAGTATGGGTTGAAAGTTTACAACATATACACCATTGTTCATTAAATGCTAGATACTCTCTTATACAATTTAAAATATTACATAGATTACATTATTCAAAATCCACATTACATAGTATTTTTTCAAATGTATCTGCCATATGTGATAAATGTCAGCACTTAGAAGCTAACTTAATGCACTCATTTGCAAATTGTATAAAAATGACTAAATTTTGGACAGAAATATTTAAGATAATTTCGAATGTTTTTAATATGAATCTGATCCCTAACTCAAAATTAATAATATTGGGAATATTAGAAACAGATCAATTAATAACAATGAATCAAATAATTTTTATTGATTACAGTTTAATAATTGGGAAAAAAATAATATTGAAATTCTGGAAAGATCCTACATCCCCCACAATCAAAATGTGAATACAGAAATGTCGGAGACACTCCATCTCCATCTCTTCACCTGAAAAGATTAAGGCTTGTCCTACTGGACAAGTTGGATCTTTTCAGAGGGATATGATCTCCATTTATTGAATATTTAAAGGGTCAAAATGGCTCGGTGCGAGAGCCTGACTGAAGCCTGAATAAAGGAATGGATGAAGAATCATACATAACCAATCATGGATATATCTCCAATGATGGATAACCTGTTTAAAACTCCACTCATTTTTTTTTTGATTTTCTATTTTTCCTTTATTTTTCTCTATTTTTTCCTATCTGCAATAAAAACAAAAAAAATGTATAGAAATACAAATAAGACATAACTGTTAATATTAATGATATTAAGAATATATGTGACAAGTATATTATTTTAATATGTACTTACGTCTAATAAAAATATTTAACAAAAAATATATAAATAATTAAAAGTGTCAGTGTTCACTACTGCACATGCCAGAACCTGTTTAATCCATCTTGAGATGGTCTGCACAGTAACCTTCCTGTGAGGTTTGGTGTAGCTGATGAATAATGATAGTTCTGAGCATCTGAGGCTCTTAGTGACCTTAACATATTGTGATATGTGAGAAAGAGCACATTACCGTAGGTCTAAAGGGTAAGCCATTAAACTCAATTTCAGCCCCAACATCCCTGGCCTGCTCTGCTTAAGAGATCATGAACAAAAAAGGTGACGTTGTCACAAGATGTAATCATGCTGTCCAGTCTAAGTTTATGTAATGTCTGGACCCGTTGAGCTGAGGCCAGTGCCATGAGCATGACTACCTTGATTGTGAGGTAATGCAGAGACAGGGATGAAGCTGGTGCCCACTGACGGAGCAGCGTGAGAACCACACTCACATCCCATATTTGTGAATACCTAGGCCTAGGGGGAGTAGAGTTAAAAATTCCCTTATGAATTTTGTTATTAAGGTATGAGATCCTACTGTGTAATTCCCTGACCCCGGCCAAAAATAGGATGACAAGGTGCTCCTAGCACTATTTATGGCACTGTAACTGAGCTTCTGATCATAGAATGATGAAAGACACTCCAACACATTTGTGATGGAAGCCGTGTGATATGAAATTTTTGAGAGAGAACAGTACATCTCCCAAGGGGTCACAGCTTAAGGATAAGGGGGAAATCCTTTAAGACCGAGATGAGACAGACTTTTTTCACACAGAGAGTGGTGAGTCTCTGGAACTCTCTGCCACAGAGGGTAGTTGAGGCCAGTTCATTGGCTATATTTAAGAGTGAGTTGGATGTGGCCCTTGTGGCTAAGGGGATCAGAGGGTATGGAGAGAAGGCAGGTACGGGATACTGAGTTGGATGATCAGCCATGATCATATTGAATGGCGGTGCAGGCTCGAAGGGCTGAATGGCCTACTCCTGCACCTAATTTCTATGTTTCTATGTTTCTATGTTTATGTGAATGAGGTACTGTTTTTGGATGCTCTTCCTCCAGGCCACAGTGATCACATCTATCGTACGCTCCGAAAGCCCGAGCCCCAGGAACGGTCTCCTCAGAATCTGTAAACCAATAAATTTACACGTTCATGAAGAGGGTGGCTTTCCCCTGTCACAGGGTGTACCAGGAGATATGGCTCTCGGGGATAGCCATAAAAGGCTGTGTAATTATAGCTAGGATGAGTGGGAATGAATGCTGAGTCAGCCAGTCTGGTACTACCAATATGCCAGAAGCAGAGGCTTGTTTGATCTTAGTCAAGCATCGACTGATGAGGCAGAATGGGGGAAATATATACAAAAATGTTCCACCCCAGTGTAACGAGAATGCATCTACTGCTACTGCCACTGTGTCTGGTTCCCATGACATGTAATTTGGTAACTGATGATTAAGCTTGGATGCAAACAGATCAATGTCGGTACACCATAACAAATAACAATGTCATTAAACACTTCGTGATTCAACATCCATTCCTTGTTGTCATTGAATTGTCGTGACCTGGTGTCTGCCACCATGTTATATCTACATGGTAAGTAGATAGCTGAAACCCAGATGTTTCTCGCAATACACCAGTGCCAAATGAGATTAGACAATTTATCACAGGATACAGACTTACTTCCACCCATGTGATTAATGTACACTACTGCTGTAGTGTTATCAATCTGAAGTTGAACATGCACATGATGCATATAGGTACAATAAGCCTTTAACCCATAGAGTGCTCCCAAAAATTCTAGGTAGTTAATACCGTGTGACTGAAGCATCGATGATTCCTGCAGATTCCATGCGAGAGATGATGTTGGTAGCACCCCAACCTAGTACACTGGCATCAGTTTGGAGGATAACTGATGGTGTATCAACTAAAACAGTGCTAGAACAATAATGAATATTGGTAACTCACCATTGTAACTCAGCAATGGCTTCAGCTGGCAACTGCATGGGTCTATTGAAGTGACCTCTATGAAGCTTGAGCACCTGCTCCTTTGCACACTGTAAATTTTGGTAGTGCAAAGGCCCGATCTGAGCAGCTGGGAAAGCAGCCACTAATTTGCCAATTATACTAGCCACATGTCTAAGAAGGTTAGTTCTTAACAATGATGTTTCCGCAGGCTTCAATTAACTCTAATTGCTTGCCCCAAGGCAGAGTCACTAACATTTGCATTGAGTTAATGGTGCATCCCAAATAATCAATTATCCTAGACAGTACCAATTTAGACTTAACTGGATGGATTAGAAATCCCAGTCTCTAAAACATGAGTTTGGTAGCTGATACAGATAATTCAGCTAATTCCAAAATCTTTCCAATGATTATGATGTCATCCAAACATGCCATGACTATATGATCCTGTGCACTGAGTAGCCCCAATACTGGTTTTAGTCTTTTTGTGAATAGTCTGGGTGCTGAGGTTAACCCATTAGGCAATGCTTTAAACCGCCACAATTGTTCCATCCAGCTAATCTTCAATTACCTCCTGTAGTCTTCATTAATGGCCACTGAAAAATAAGCATCTTTGAGGTCAATGCTTGCCATACAACACCCTTTGGACACCAATTGTTTTGCAGTGACAAAGTTTTCCATTTTGAAGTGTTTATACTGCACAAAGGTGTTAAGCTCGGTTAAATCAAGAATGACTTGACATCCTCCGTCCTTCCTTTGCCTAGTAAATATATTGGACACAAACTGGTGAGGCTCATGACTCAACCTCTCAATTACCCTTTCTTGAGTAAAGACTCAATTTCCCCTTGTGCACTCACACACTCCAGTTGTGAAAGAACAAAAATGTGACTGTGTATGCTGAGTGGAGACAAGTCGAAAAGGAACTCAATTTTAAAACCTTGTATACTGCGCAGTATAAATGAGTCAGATGTTATCCAATGCCATTCATGTAAGAAAAACTGTAATCTACCCCCAACTTGTAACAGATCCATGGAGGATATGATACACAAACAACCGGACTCACTTACCTCAGTGCTTATCGGCGGTGTGGTGGTTGCTTCTGCCCCCGAGGTCTGGGGGGCAGGGCTGTTGCAGGGCACCATGCATGCATCTAAAACATGGCATGGCTTGGGCCCTGCCCTAACAAAGGCCTCTGTGCCTGCTGCTCATGACGTCCACCATATGCTGAGGATCGTTTGGAGTGGAAAGGAGGGTATGGGTACTGTCGTCGGAAAGATGAAATCTTAGGAGATGCCTTGATAAGGCCAATGGTTTTTGCCTCCTCATCTATTTCCTTTACCTGCTGAGGCAGTTCTTCCCCGAATAGTAGGTTTGGGGGTGGGACATTCCCCGGCTTATCTACTGACCTGGCAAAGGCCGTGATGCCTGAAGCAAGTAATCATAGAACTTTTTGAAGTTTTACTTCCTGGGCTCCAATGTGTCCCCAGATGGAATTGTTTACTGTCGGGACATTTAGTGAGGCACAGTTCAGTGGGGTAATGTACTTGGCAGTAGTTTCTTCCATGGCCTGGTCTTGGAGTTGGTGGGAGGCCAGGTAGTTGATGCTCATGGCCAGTTCTTCTCCCAATGGCTCCCCTGTTAGGGAAGGAATAGCAAATTTGGATGCCATCAGGGGTACTCCCGGAGCAGGTCTCTCATGCCTCGAAGCATGCTGCCCAGCTGTGCCTCCATACTCTGAGTCAGTAAAATACTGGCCTTGTACACTTCCCTACTCAGTTAGGGGGATATGCAGCTCTGACACAGGTGCTGCTGCCTCGGGTTCCCCGTAATACCCGGGCAAAGATAGCTCACCCCTCCAGAGCATATCATTGTGGAGAAACCTTTCCATAAGTTTCTCCATGTGGGTCTGCCTGCCATAAACACTGCCCATAGGTGGGGGGGAAATTTCCACCTCTTGGCCCGACTCATCTGAGTCCAGGGCCCTTACAGACTTTTTCGTGGCTTTATTCCCCCACGGGGTAGCCAAGGTGCTGGGAATTGGCACCAAGTCTGTAGCCGCTGGCTCCACTGCCAGCGACCCTGAAGGCGAAATCGGCGGCCGTCCGCTACCCGCAGGCCCGTGGTCTTCAGTAGCCGGTTTCAATGCGGCCCGCCTCTTCACCTTGGACATGTTCTCTGCTAGTTCGAGTATGCGGTAAACAAACGCAATAACCAAACCTGGAGCAACGACCTCAGATAAAGTATAACACTTACCTGAGCGTTTTTAAACTGACCGCTGGAAGGAGCGACGCGCCCGCCAGTCAGTCGTTGTGCAATGCGTCAGACGTAATGATGCGCATGCGGGTTGACAGCCTTATTCACATAGTCACTCACATGACTCCAAAGTAAAATTGTATCTAGTACTCTGGTTCCAGACATTTCCAAATAGCCTGAGCAGCACAGAGCTCTGGAAAGACCCTACGCAACTCTGCTTATATTTATGACTTCAGCCCGTTTATCATGCCTTCCTCCGTTGTTTCAAACTATTCTGTAGCTCATCTAGATAATATTTGACACATTTCATAAGGGTTAATGTCAACATGTGAAACTTTATCAAATGCCTCTATTTCGGCCCATATGTACTTCTTTAATGACCTCTACGAGGAATCCAATGTTTTCCGGAGCCATGAGTCATTGCTTCTTAATCCATGAGGATCAATGCACGCAGTGTGATGAGAGCTTAATATTTCACCTAATGTTTTCAAATTCCTTCCAAAACATAGATCTGTGTGTTCATGTTTGAGTCCTTTTTATGACAGTTGTTTTCCCTGTCCTTCAATGTTTATTGAATTTCTTGAAATACTAGCTGATAACATTTGTAATTCAGATTCATGTCAAACAAATGTTTAATGGTCAGTTCACATATAAAGCTCTGACAGATGAGAATATTTTTTATGCAAAGCACACCAGGTTCAGCAGCCAGCCAGCTAAATTATTGTGATGTCGAGTGCAGTTTAGGAAAACCTTTCAAAAGGTCAAAACAAGTCTTTGATAAGAGCACATCAGAATAAAAACCTGATAACTTTGTTGGTTTCATTGAAAGTATTCCCTTTTTAGAGAGATATAATTGGACGATAATTGATCATGAGTTCAAAGGAAGGTCACCAGGATTGGTGCTGTGTGGATTTGTGTCTGTTGGGCAATGTGCTTTTATTTTAAATGTTCATGGTACTCCAGATGAGCAGTTTGATTCACAGTGTGTTTACGGATATTGAGAATCAGCAATGAGCCATCTTGTTACTTTTTTTTCGACAATTCCTTGTTGGTTTCCTGCTATTATTTCAGGCTGTTCCCAGAAATCGAACTGCATAATTTTTTCATTGAGCTTCTCCACAGTTGCTGGAAGAGCTCTACCAGCAGCTGGCACTCAAATAATGATGTTAAGGTAGATTGTCAGGCTGTGGCCACTGCTAATATTACCACATGGATAATCAGCATCCTGCTGATTTCCGCATTGACCAACAGAATGGAACCAGCATAATGTCTTTGCCTTTAATTAGTTAATTATCTTACCGATTAGTATTCTTAGATGCACATTCACATCTAGCTTCACTCCTGTACTTTGATGTTGGCTTTTGCAAAGGAGAACAATGTACGACCCTAAAAGAGACATATTTTTATATGTGCTTCTTCTGTAACTGCATAAATAACACAAGGCTATCAGTGAAAACTGTAAATCATACATGAGTAGCACAAGGTTTTAATTTGTTGACAGAATGCGGGTGACCGGTCCCATTTAGCCTTTGCCCTTGAAACATTTGGAGGTAGAAACAAGGCCACTGGAAGCTCAGCAAAGTCAGAGAAATTTGTGGAGGCAGGTTCTTTCAGTTTCAGCTGCAAATCTTATCAGATTTATTGTATTTGTGATGTTAGGATTTCAACTCAGGTCAACTTTAATCTCAACACCCCTCTTCTTTTGACAGAACCATTTTGATTTGAATATCTTTCCATAAGTGCATAACTTATCTCTCTGTCTGTCCCTTGATTAGTTCTCACTTTGCGGACTCACAGAAATAACTCACCACCCTCCCAGTAAATCCAGCTTACATTTGTTAGCTTAATAAGAAAGTAATTATTCACTGAGAGGTTCATAGCATTTTAACATTTGTCTGAATTCTGCCTGTTATGTCCTGCCCATCCAATAAAAGCTGTAGCAGTTGGGATCAAATCCCAATAAGAGACATTTTCTTCCTCTCCAAAAGGATAATATTAACCTCCTATTCACTTGGCTTTCCATTCTCCGATGATGGCCACCATTTATATATGTTTGCAGCACTGAGCATTGCTTCATTTCAGTGAAGAATTCCTGATGGGGCTGGAACAGAAGGAATGATCATCCTCATGAGGATTTTAGGATAGGGTTCCCTCTCCACCTTTTGATTGTCTATGCTCTCCATAGAGAGGGAAAACGAGAGAGGGAGAGAGACAAAGAGAGAGAAAGAGAGAGAGAGAGATATAACACAGAAATATAGCACAGGACCCTGCTCATCAGCCCACTGATTTAACACATGCCATCAAACATCCAATCCTATTTAATTATCCATTGATTCGCATCAACTCCCTCAGATTTTACCATATACCCAGTCTGAAGAAGGGTCCTGACCCAGAACTCCATTCCCTTCACAAGCGCTGCCTGACCAACTGAGTTCCTCTAGCTCTTTGATTCTTACTCATTTTGTCCCAGGGTGAAATTATTTCAAGCTGTTCTGATCCCTGATATGTTGGAATGGTCAATAATGTATGTCTCGAGCAATGCAAGATTCCCACTCCAGTGCAGTTCTGATGATGATGCTAGTCCTAGGTTTCATGGTCCTGCTGTTTCTAAGATTATCATTCATGTGTTTTGAACCACTGAAGAAAACATATTGTTGTGAGGTCCTCCCTGATCTGCTGAGCTACTCCAGTATTTTGTACCTTTTTTGTAAGCCCACACCTGCAGTTCCTTGTGTCTCTAGAAAGTACAAGTTGGACCCGTTTCACAAATGTCATTAATCCAAATTAATCCTTGTATGTTGTCACGAACAAATCTAGAGATGAAGTAAACGGCGACAGGCAATCAATACTCTGCTGACTTTGTGAGCAAATGGGCTGCAGCAGAAACAAAGCATTTATTGTTTTTTCAAGCAGCAGAATATAATTAGTGAAAATGAGAAACAAACAGGTAACAAATCTAAAGATGATTTACAGCTCATTGAACCAAACGCGATGTTCACAACTTAAATCTTTTTGATGGATCTTTCTCATTTTCTTTCTCTTGAACTCTCTAATTCTTTCTGTCCTACTTTTTCCCAATCCACTTCTCTATCCAGAAAAGAGCTACTGGAGAAACAGAAGGTTGCAAAGCAAAAGCAAAACACTGAAGATGCTGAAACATGAAATTATTATCAGCATGTACTAGACATTCTCAGCAAAAAAAAGACAGAAGCATAAAGAAAGGCAAATTAAATGCAAAAAAAAAGCCCTTCATTACTCATCAATAAATCCAGGTTGCCACAGCCAGTACTGGATTTATTGATGAGTAACAAACTAGAATCAGTTAACAATCTGATGGTGTGGGAACAACTAGCTACAGTGACAATAACAAAGTTGAATCTGACATTATGTTTGAGTGGGAAGTGGATGGAGTTGCTCACCAGGGTTTTAACCATAGGAATGAGACTCATACTGACCTCAATAAACTAAGCTGAATAGTTAATGGATGACCCTCCAGATAAATAGTGGGAGTAATTAAATGATGCATTTGGTACTTTGCAGGACCTAAAGCCCAAAGCTCACCTTTGTTAACCAGGGCTAACAAATATAATAAAATAAATGCAGAAGTAAAATAAAAATAAAAATAAAATAAATTTAAAGAAAAATAAACACATGTAATGAAAAGTGCAATTCAGCTGACTGGCCATTTGAAAGAAGCACCAAATGAATGGAAATGACCATGAAATTGCAATGACAAAACAGAACAATGTCCTCTCAAGACACACTCAACTTACAGAGAAGGAGAAAGGCTTGTTGTGGATCATAAGATGAATTTGCTCATGACAAATTCCATGTTTCTGCTCAACAACCACAGTGCAGCAGAAGGGAGAAGGGTTGTCAATGTGAACCGTAGGGAACTGGCCAGCATTACCGTGCTTCCACTCATTAAAAAATCATAACATGCAAACCAAGTTGCACTCTACTAGGAAATCCTTGCTACCAGCACACTGTATCAATAATCTGCCAGAGAACCTAACTAATGCATAAAACATATCCTGTTTGGTGGATCACCTGCCATGATTATTCTACTTGAATTAATGGATCCCTGCTCTAATTGTGCAAAATACTTTCTACAAGATTTCTGTAGTTCCTGATGACTATTATTTGAAAGCTATCCAGTAAATGATTTCTAGTGCCTGCACTAATCTCCAGGTTTAAAGTCAGGGCTATCTTCAGTCTCAAGACTCTTGCCTCAGGATCCTTGCCTCTGTTGAGATAGGCTGCACATGTAATGTTGGTGCTCACTGCTGCATTGCTGGTCAAAAATATCTCAAATGGGGACTTTCAATTTTGATGAATGTATCTTTAACAATTTTTTTTGCCAGAACTCCTCCCATTGTCTCCTTTCTGTTTCAGTGAGTTCGGTGTCTCCTTTTGTCAGACACTGAACTCCTCCCAAAAAACGAAATATTCATAGGTATTACTCAGTCCCTAATCTTCTCCTCCTTGGCAGCTTACTGGTGATATCAGAGACATTGAAGATGTCTGTGATCTATTATCTGCCCGCACACGAATTATGTGCAGGCAGATAATAGATCGACTTAGCATCATGTTCTGCACAGATATTGTGGCACATCGGCCTATTCTAGGAATAACTGTGCATAGTTCCCTGAAGGTGGAATCGCATGTAGATAGGGTGGTAAAGAAAGCCTTTGGTGTGCTGGCCTTTATAAATCAGAGCATTGAATATAGGAGTAGGGAAGTAATGTTAAAATTGTACAAGGCATTGGTAAGACCAATTCTGGAGTATGGTGTACAATTTTGGTCGCCTAGTTATAGGAAGGATGTCAACAAAATAGAGAGAGTACAGAGGAGATTTACTAGAATGTTGCCAGGGTTCCAGCAACTATGTTACAGAGAAAGGTTGAACAAGTTATGTCTTTATTCTTTGGAGCGCAGAAGGTTAAGGGGGGACTTGATTGAGGTCTTTAAAATGTTGAAAGGGATAGACAGAGTTGACGTGGATAAGCTTTTCCCATTGAGGGTAGGGAAGATTCAAACAAGAGGGCATGACATGAGAATTAAGGGACAGAAGTTTAGGGGTAACGTGAGGGGGAACTTCTTTACTCAGAGGGTGGTGGCTGTGTGGAATGAGCTTCCAGCAGAGGTGGTGGAGGCAGGATCGATTTTAACATTTAAAAGTAAAGTGGATAGGTATATGGACGTGAAGGGAATGGAGGGGTATGGTCTGAGTGCAGGTAGATGGGACTAGGGGAAAACAAATGGTCGGCACGGACTGGAAGGGCCGAGAGGGCCTGTCTCCGTGCTGTGATTGTTATATGGTTATATGGTTATTCCTGAGCTGTACTGTTCTATGTTCTATGAATGGTATAACTCAGGCTCTTTGCCACTACATCCGAATGTCTTTGACTAGTCTTGAGAATGATTCCCTTTAACTGAGCCCATTATTTTCATCATCATTTGCAGGGAAGAGGTTATGTGCAGGCAGGCAAGAATTGGTCTTGGCATCATGTTCGTCACAGATTTATGGACCTAAGGCCATAATGTTCTTAGTGTTGTGCTGTTCTATGTTCTATGCTCTATGCCTAGCACATTCTCATCTAAATTGTTGATACAAACCACAAGTAGCAACGGTCTCCGCAATGATCTCTGAAGCACACCAGTTGTCACAGGCCTCTAGTCCAACAAAACAACCTTCCATCACTACCCTCTGCTTCCATCCATGAAGGCAGTTCTGTATCCAGGCAGCTAGCTTCACATTCTAGAGGTGACCAATTGTTTTTTAAATTGCAAGAATCAGGAGCTAAGGAGTTAAAGGGGTTAAATTACAAAGATGGTTTGCATAAGTGTGGATTGTGCTCTCTGAACACAGAAATTGAGAGAGGTTTCACTGAGGTGTTTGAAATGATAAAGGGATTCAATAGGATAGGTAGCGAGAATAAATGAACCTGCAGTGGAGAAATTCACGGCATGAATGCAGAATCTTAAGATTATCACTAGATTATTCAGGAAGAAAATAGTACCTCACCAAAGGAGTCAGAAGCCTGTCTCAGATGACAGCTGGCACTTTCAAGATTAAGAGCGCATTTACTTAGGATCAAAGGCAAAGGTACGAGGATTTAAGGTGCTAATCAACCATCAACATTCCAGTCAAATTGGCATGAGGGGCTCAATGAGCTATTTTTGTTACTTTCTTCCAGGTTTACGGGTTGTAGGTAGAGAGTGGATTTCACAATGGCAGCTATTTCTTGCAGCTGGATGGAACATAGTCTTGCTATCGTTCATGGATTGTTTGTACCACAATGAAATCTAAATCTGACGTTGTATGATACAATTGACAGGTACATTGCATCAAGAAACAGCAACATGATGCAATGAGATTAACATTTCAACATCTTGATATTGATCTGAGACTCATCATTCCCTTCTGAGAGCTTCCAGGTATTTTGTAAAATAAATGCCACAGAAATATCTTGTTACAAGTGCTGGATGCATTTCGTTGGATTTAGTTCATACATTCATAAGATCATAAGTGACAGGATCAGAATTAGGCCATTCAGCCCATCAATTTTATTTCAAATTCTCGTCATGAGATTATGTGAAGAACCCACCAGCCCGCATGCGCATCAATACGTCGTCGCATGGCGCAAGAGACGGATGCATTCAAAAATGTTTCATCAGGTAAGGTATTTTTTTCAGGAATAGTGCAGCAGGTTTGGAGATGCTGACAGACGCGACCTGTACAGCAACCACCGTTAAAGCTCTGGATGGGAGCAGGTGGCCCAGCCCTGTCTCAGAGTAACTGGCAGGCGCGACCTGCACAGTAATCTCCACCAAGGCTCCGAAATGGAGCGGCCGGTCACATGGAGCAGCCTATCGAACCGGGCTCTGAGTCGCTGGCAGGCACGACCTGCACAGCAACCTCCGTTTAAAGCTCCGAAAGGGAGCAGTTTGTGAAGCGTGGGGCCAAAGAGATGAACAGGCATGGCCTGCACAAGGAACAACACTGACGTTCCGATAAGGCGCAGCTGGTCGACCCAGGCTTGGAGATGCTGGCAGGTAAGGTCTGCAAACAAACCTCTACGAAAGTTCCGAAATGGTGCAGCTTGTTGACCTGGGCTCGGGGACACTGGCAGCACAGCCTGTACAGTAACCTCCGCTAGGTCTGAAAAAGTGCAGGTTGACGACCCAGGCTCAGAGACGTTGGCAGGGTGGCCTGCAAAGCAACCTCTGAAAGTTCCAAAAAAGAACAACTTGTCGACCCCGGGCCCAGAGACGCTGGCAGGGTGGCCTGCACAGCAACCTCTGTGAAAGCTCCAAAAAGGAGCAGCTTGTCGACCATGGTTCAGGGAAGACCAACTCGGAACTGACTGTCCAAAAGGACCATATTGGCCAGGGAAGTACTGCCTCAACATCTAAGATTGAGGTTATCAGGCTGCTCAGAAGAGTGAGGATAACTGAGTGAGAGAGGAAGGTGCACTGCACTGATACAGGCAGTTAAATACAGATATTTGAGGATATCTCCTGCTCAGAGGCAGGGAGTTTGAGGATTCCCTCAACACATGCAAAATACGTTCAGCTCATGGCTAAAAAGAGCTGCCGGCATGCTGGAACATATTTTGCCATCCTCTCAGGGATAGGTAAACCAGTAAAGGCAGAACTGGCAAGTAGCATTATTACCTGACTTGCAGGTTTATGATATAAATAAATAAATAACAAAAGCTCTGAAAGGGAGCAGTTTGGCAACTCGAGTTCAGGGAAGGCCAAAGCGGTAAAATATGTCCAAAAGGTCAATACTGGACAGGAAGGTGGTGCCTCAACATCCATTGAAGATATCATCTGTCGGCTCTCAAAACTGGAAAACCTGATTGAGAGGCTGGTCGAAGGGAATATGTTCAGCACACTGGCGACCGATACAGGTAGTTCCAGTCAGATGTCTGCGGCATTAGATGTGAGGGTTGCATTATGATATCTCCCGCTCAGAGGAGGGGTGTTTTGAGGAGTATTACGTGGTGGACTCTAACTGTGGGGAAGTTGACAGTGAACTTGAATTCCCTCAATAAGTGGATGATATGCTTCAACTCAAGTCTAAAAACGAACTACCGGCACTGGTGACTAAATTTGCCATCCCCTTGGGGATAGGAGAACTGTTAGAGGAAGAACTGGAATGTAGCATTGGTTACTTGACTTCTCATCAGTTGATTGAGAAGAACATGCAGGACACTGCTGGAAAGTACGATAGTCCTGATAACTGCCAGACAATGGAGGATCTGTAGGTTAATGCCACCATTTAGGGCAATCTGAATGGCAAAACAAAGTCCAAAAATTTAAAGTCAAAGTCAAAAGACTTAACACACATAACATCAGGCCTGGCTGGAATAAGTATGTAGCTGAGCATCATGCTGAAGCCCGTGAAGCCACTAAATCATGGGCTATGGCAGGTTGACCAAGACAGGGGCCTGTGTTTGAGAACAAGAAGCTCATTAATGCAAAATATAAGTATGCTGTTTGCTTCATCTGTAAAAATGAGCAAGCTATGAGGGCTGATTCCATGGCTCAGAAGCTGCTAAATAACAATGCTACTGATTTTTGGAAAGAAGTGAGAGCTCTTAACAGTTGCAAAACATTTCTTCCATGCACTGCAGATGGAATCTCCAGAACAGCTAATATCATGGAGATATGGTGACAACATTATAGTACTTTATTCAACTGTGTCCAAGATGATTTGTATAGGGTGGACAATATTGAGATTATGACTCAATGGTGATTATGTCACATGAGGTGTATCATGCCATGAACAAGCTGTCCAACAACAAAGCAAGTGGCTTGGGTCATATTTCTGCTGAACATCTTACTTAGGCGAGTATGAGGATAGATCCTCTCCTTGCTATTTGTTTTACTGGCAGGCACGGCCTGCACAGCAACCTCCGTTTCATGGCTTGTTATCAGATTCAATGTTGTCTGTTCTGTTAGTGCCAGTCATTAAGGACAAAGCCGATAAAGTAGACAGCCTAAATAATTACAGGCCAATAGCTTAGGCCAGCATATTGTCAAAAGTCTTAGAAGGAGTTCTGCTGGATAGAGTAAATGAGTTTGTTAACTCCACAGATAACCAGTTTGGTTTTAAAGCTAAACATGACACTGACTTGTGCATATGTGCCCTAAAGGAGATTGTAAACAAATAGAGAGGCAACATTATGTGCTTTATTGATGCTTCCAAAGCCTTTGATCGTGTTAATCACAGAGAGCTGTTTGTTAAAGAGGGATGCCTAAATACATTGTGAGAATTCTGGTTCACTGGTATGCCCACCAGACTATGCAAAAAAAATGGGGCAATAGGGTCTCAGCGCCATTTGTAGTTAACAATGGTGTTGGACTGCGGTTGATTTTTAGTTTTTATATTGATGATCTGTCCAAACAATTGAAACCCTGTAATACTGGGTGCATGATTGGTAATATTTTACTGTACCATATTATGTATGCAGATGATCTTGTGGTCTTTAGCCCATCTAGCACTGGTCTCCAGCAGCTCCTTACTATATGTTCTGTGTATGGTGTGGAACATGATATTAAATATAATGTTTGTAAGAGTGCTGTTATGATCTGTAGAACCAAAGAGGATAAATGTCTAAAATTTCCTGATTTTAAATAGTCCGACAATAATCTTAGTGTCTGTAATAAGGTAAAATATCTTGGGTATTTTATTACAGAACAAATGACAGATGATGAGGATATTTATAGCCAACGACATATGCTGTATGTACATGCAAATAATCTCTTGTGTAATTTTGGTGCCTGTACAGATGTGGTGAATATGTCGCTGTTTAGAGCATATGGCACACCACTCTATACTGCGCACCTGTGGTCGAACTACAGAAAGACAAGTTTGCAGAGACTAAAGGTGGCCTATAATGATGCCATGAGAACACTGCTAAGGAAACCTAGTTGGTGTAGTGCTAGTAACATGTTTGTGGCTGCAGAAGTCAGTACTTTAGAAGCTATCTTAAGAGATCATATGTATAAATTCATTTGCAGGATAAATCACTCTAAAAATGTAATTATTGTGGCCTTGTCAAACATAACGTTTAGCACTAAACGCTATGAATCCATGTTGTGGAGACACTCGTATTACTGGCTCGTTGTTGGCCATTGATCATTCTTTTTTATTCTGGATATTAATTCATTTATTGAATTAATGTTTTTTTTTAATATATAATTTATGATGCTTTTATGTGATATACTAAGATTTTATATGTATTTTATGATGTTTATATATGCAATGTATTTTTATGTAATGTTGTCCCTTGTCTGGACCTTGAGTCTGAAATAAAGATTATTATTATTATTATTATTATTATTATTATTATTATTATTATTATTATTATTATTTAAAACTCCAGTGAGTTCAGAGATTTCTCACAAGAGGGATTACGGCCTTTGCAAGGTCGGTGGAGGGAACTCAGCTGGCGGATTTGCAGTAGATGCCTTAGCACTTCTGTGCAATGCACAGTTTGAGCTCAATTGTGTTGCAAAGGATGGTATTGGGCCTGAGAACCCAATATATGCTAAATTTGTTCAAGGCAAGTAATGTGCAGTCTGCAAGTATCTTTTTGGAGAAGATTTGGGCAAGCAAGTAAAAGACTTGCAAGAGGAATTCAAGGCTGGGGTGGGTGTGGTAAAGACACCCTTTGTGGGTAAGACTCCTGTTTACTGGCATGCATATCATCCCTACCAAGCTAGCGACAGTAACCGCTACACTGAGGCTGGTTGGAGCACCAGGCCTCCACAATTAAAATCAAGCCAGAGGGCTTTTTTATGCACAGGTTTACAACGCTCACCATGGAGACAGCACACTCCACATACTCAGTAACATTCCCCAGCAGGCCACGATGCCAGAGCCAAAGGGACAGAGCAACATCTAGGATCTGTTGACTCTATTGATCAACAGCCAGAAGCCATTTTGGTGGTGTCAGCCTCAGGGGTTGCTGGATCTTGGTGGCTGATGGTGATAATTACCTCTTGCCTATTCTTTTATTCACAGCCTTGGTGGGTTTTTATAGCAAGTTCTTTCTAAAAAACTGCATTGAAGCAGTACGAAAATTGTATAATTGTTATGTCGATTACTTTCTCCATGTACAATTGCATCTAATAAAATAAATATTAAGAAAAATAATAATAATAATTAAAAAATAATCATAATTTTAAAAAGAAACTGCCTTGATCACACCTACAGCCACCGTCTGTCTTGTCGTGGACAGCAAAGTGACCAAGAGGTGGAGGCCGTTGAGATATGGAAATATTATTCCATCAGTCGCATGAGATGTGCTGACAATATTCAAGTCGGAGATTGGTTGAGACTGTTCAAAAACAGGTGGGGACAGATAACCTCTGATCCTTTCATTTTACAAATCATAAATGGTTATAAGATTGAGTTTCTGGCTGATCAATTTCCTACCCAGCAAGAGAAGCCAACACTCCCATACATACGATCTAAAGAGGAAACTATGGCTATCCTAGTTGAGATAGAGAAATTACACAAAAAGGGTGCGATTGAGCAGTCTTCCCATGAAAAAGAGGGGTACATTTCTAATATCTTCTCAAGGTTGAAGAACAATGGAGGATACCGAATCATTCTCGGATTTGGCTAGTCTGAACACATGCTTGGAACGTAACCATTTTAAGATGGATATTTTTCTTTCAGCAAAATAGCTTATTACAGAGGATTGCTTTAGGGCCTCAATCGATCATGAAGATGCACACTATTCAGTATCAATACACGAGAGTCATAGGATATATCTGAACTTTATCTGGCAAGGCCAGTTGTGGCAATTTTAGGCTCTACCTAAGGGGTTGAGTTCAGCCTAAGACTATTTACAAAGATTCTAAAGCCAATGTTGCCCTACTCAGATCTAAAGGGCATATTGTCATGGAGTTTATAGACATGCTTATTGTAGGGAAAAGATCATGTGACACAGAGTTAGCTGTTTCACCAGGCAAGGCACTCCAAGAATATCTAGGGTTTGTTATTCATCCAGGAAAGTCCATACTGGAGCTGACATTATCTATTACATATCTAGGTTTTGTGATAAACTCTGCAGATATGTCTGTGACCCTACCCACAGGTTATAAATATTGGAAGATGCCTCCAAAGATAATTCAAGATGAGACAACATGAATTATAGTAGTGCCAAATTGGCCGACTCAACCATGGTTTCCATTGTAAATAGGTCTGCTCAAAGAAGCTCCTATATTTGCTCACATACACAAGCAGTGGCTAGTTCAACCTGTCACTTGTGCACCTATCACTGCATGGTTTTATGGAAAGTTTTGTGAAGAGACACATATGAGCTACTTTTTAAAAAGTAGCAGAGGTTTGTGGGTTTCTTTCAGTTTGGGTTTATGAGAAGCGACTATGTTATAGCACAATTAACACTGCTCGTAGTGCTTAGTCATCGTACTAGAAGTGGGGCAATAAATGATTGGCTCTCACCTACTGTTGACAAAGGTTATAGAAGGTGTCTTTTATTTGAACCCTCTAAAGTCTAGACACAAAGTAGTGTGTAATGTGTAACCAGTATATATTTTTAATGCAAATTAACATCAGCTGCATCCCTAACGTTGGAACAGTTACTCTTAAGTTAGTCATGCTTATGACACTTATTTCAGCACGAAGAGCTCAGGCTTTACAAATCTCCATCTGGATAACTTGGTCATATCTGACAAGAGGGTAGCATTTTATGTGAATTAACTCATAAAGGTGCGCAGGCACGGTTGGGTACAAGTTCGAGTTGACAGCATACCCACCAGATTGGAGATTGTAGGTGTCTATTATGTGAAAAGGTACAATGAGGTTACTAAGAACCTATAAGATGAAGGAAAAGTTTCTTCAGAGTTATAAAATAGTCTCACAAGAGATTGTTGGTGCAGACTATTTCACGATGGATAGAGTGTAAGCAGCTGAAAGCGGGAGTGAATACAAATAATTTCAAGTCACACTCTACCAGGGCTGCTGGCACGTCAGCAGCTAATAGAATAGTAAGATTAAACGAGAACTTACCAGTTCGAAGTTTGATCGTTATTTTATGAGGAGTAACGATGAGGGATTACGTGAAGAAGCCCCGCCTGGCGCTGGAACAGCATACTTCAAAGCAGCGGCATGAAAAACACAGAACATAATAGCCGGAGTAAGATAGTAAGGCTCAACATAGATTTAGAACCACCAGATGATCATTTATTTTATGAGGGTCGGGAGTGGAGGGCACGTAATCCCTCATCGTTACTATGGATATATATATATATAATCTGTACACATATATATACTTATGTACACATATATATACTTATATTTATATCTACATATATATCCCTTTCATATCTGGATTTTACGAATGAACCTGATAACTTCTTCTTTAGTATATTGTTCGTAAATAGGACGAAACACTCTGAGCCATATTATTGGCTCTATCAATTAGATACTCGGAAAAAATGCAATCCACAAGAACTCACATATATCTAATATGACAAATAATTTTACTGTATACACAGACTTCCAATTTCTTATAAAATATTGCTGTTTTTTTTTTCTTATTTCTGCAAATTGCAGGTATAACACTTCTTTATACATAATTATTTTATTGTTATGTTGTTATATTAGTTAAACATTCATAGACTTCTTTGACCATTAAACTATTGTAATGGTCTGATCAACCTGCAGATAGTCAATTCATATTTTCATATTATGGATGCCTTTGTACAACAATAATTACTGCAACTATGAATCATCACAAGTGGTTCAACATCACTCAATATTTATGAAAACCATGAAGGATCCGTTTTGGACCACCAAAATGCGTCTGGCAGTGTTTTGCTATATTTTCATCAGACACTGCCCTATCAGACAAAAATGAGGAACATAAAAGAACATTTTTCCTCATGTAATTGAGAAAAAAAGCATCCACCTTTCCTGTTCTTGGTTTACCCACGAGAACATTTGAAAAATCGGTTATTTAATCTGTATACAACCAGATTAATCGTAAGTAATCCATATTAATGACAATGTATTTTCCCCCCTTAATGTGTTGTCTGTGATAACATTGTCTCTTTCTTAGAGATAAACAGCTGGACTAAACATTTTAGAATATGCCACATCTGTTTACTCAGATAATCACATGATTATTATTTTACTTATCTTATGTGATTTAATATACGCCACATCCGTGGTATTGTACACCTTGGTATGACATGGACACTTCCATAATAGAACAATCGATATTTTAATCCATAATTCTATAATTATAATTCAATAATTAATACAAATGTTTGGAGGATTTCTTAAGACAATTCATTTGCATTTACCTGGTATTATTGTCCGTAGTCCCAACAAAGAGACGTATCAATTATCTTTATAAGAATAGATAATATTTTTATCTTACCCAAATATTCACAGAAGCTGTCCATCATCTGTTAATGCTTGCTTCAGCTTGCAACAGCTGCTAAGCTTATAGTTGAAGCAACTTGTGAACCCCCTTTTTTTTAAAATCCATTACTTTAATAATGATAATGTATCATTTGGTATTTGCATAAACCTCTCACAAAGGCATACATATTCTTATAATCTTCTGTATTTCTTCTTTTGGAGCTTTATTACTCTTACCTAGGCTCCGTTTCTAATGGAGGGACAAAGTATGTCAACAAACCATAAGACATATTTGTATCATGGAACAATTATCCCCCTCTTATGGTGCTGAATTACTCCTAAATCCAGAATAGTAATTTATGAATATTTATGAATGCCTAAAACATAGGCTTTATGTGATGGGTCAATTCTTTGCCTTTCAACAGACTTGTAATTACAGCACTAATTTGCAGCTGACTCTAATTTCAATGTGATCAAGATAACCATGACCATGTCCTCATTAGTGCAAGTGCTGATCTTATCAGTGCAATTGTTCTTCCAGTATTCTGTTTAACAGCCTTAAACTGGATTTAATCCTTTAGACAATGTTTTAACTTGCACTGCTTGACCCATTTTAATTAATTTCAAGCACCTGTAATATTTGATTAACACTTTGTTAATAACAACTGTATTTCAATGTTGAAGATGTTCCATTTTAATAAAATGTTCTTACACTGTGAAAGTGTATATAAAATGATGTTTTGTATGGTTTATACCATCACATCTGTACACTGAGGTAATTTATAATATATATATATGTACGTACCCCTTGTTTATTGGAGTTACTTTTGGGTGCAAACCTAAAATCAAATGTTTACGTTTTCTTATACAGGTGAACCAATCCTTTCTACATTTTTTTGTAGTCCTTAGTTATATTAAATTAATGATCATAATACACCTGTAATCCCCCACAATCGGAGATTTCATGAATTTATTTTGTAACAGTTGTTTGCACCTCTTCCACGTACTTCAGGCCTTCTTTTCCCAATTATATGGGTTCGGATAAGGCTATGTTTGATTATGTTTATTTATCATACTTCTGCCTTAGTTTTGATCCATTATCAAATCTTTATATTGGATCATAATTTTTTCCCCCCAAAGTTTAAAGACCAATAGTCTGTTCTTTTGTAATCATAAGGCAGGTTTTATTCCATAATAATCAGGATTTTAACATAACCTGATTTGATCTGCAAATCTAGAGTGCAGATTTGGTCCCTAAATATTATATATTTCTTCCCAATGAGCTCCACAAACTGATGGCAATTAATTTTCCTTTAAATGTATTGGTTATTTTGCACAATATTTTATTTGTTTTCCATTGAATGGAAAAGCCATGCACCAGTTTGAAATACTTTTAAAATCGTATTTCCTTATATCTCATCTAATTGAGACATGGATATCATAACCGGATTCACCGTTGATATCTTTATAACTTAAAAGTTTTATCATATTCTGCTGTTTCACTATAACAGCTTTGGTGAGGCCAAATTTTTTTTTTTTTTTTTTTCATATTTATTTTTCATGGTCTCACTCATACATTCAGGTATCAAACCTAGTACACTTATATATATTTTTTGTGCTGAAGTGTACTTAAATAAAACATAAAAAGTTTTATTATTATTCTGCTGTTTTAATCATAAAAGCCTTAGTGAGACCAATTAATTTTTGTTTTCCATGGTTATTTTCCATGGCCTCACTTCTTATTCAGGTGTTGTACTTACACCTGTATATATATATATTTTTTTTTTTCTTCTGGTGCTGTGGTGGGTACTTCATGACCAGCCACCACTATCAGTGCATTTTTAGGGTCAGTTTTCCATTTTATTTTTACTGCCCTTATTACTCCTGAGTTTTTCCTCAAGGAGACTACCTTCAAATATCTGAGGTAGATATTCCCACCATATTTCATCATGTATATTAATATATGAAACCCCTTTAGGGTAGGTTAGGGAATGTTTTTGGGCCTTTTAACCCTTTTTGGCTTGAATTCTTTATTTACTTTATTTTTATTTTTGGAATTTTTTTTTTTTTTTTCCATTACTTTTTCAAGCCATAACCTTTTTTAGTCTGAAGGCCTTTTATTGAATTTTTTAAATTATGGCCTTTCTGACTTTATAAAATCCCCCCCCAGTGCCAAAAGTGTGTGGAGCGACTAAAAAATCTTTCTAACGTAATTTTGATGGCCACCGGTATCGGAACCGGCTCCGTAATCTCCCGTTCCGATCGCTCCCCTTAGGACGTTCTTTTTTAAAACTCCGTTGTTTTTCAACTTATTATTTACTTTTCAATTAGTTTTAAATTCTGGTATTCAATACCAGCCACGGAGTTTTTTAGACCCTGAAAGTGTTTTTCCCTGCACTTACCTGCGGGCCGTACCTACCGCTGTCGAGGAGCTGCCTCTGCAGCTCTTGCTCTGCCGTCAGCGTCGACGTAATGCCGTTCCAGTGCCAGGCGGGGCTTCTTCACGTAGTCACTCACGTGACTCCGAAGTAAAATGGATGTTTCCCTTTGATCACATTCTTGCAATAGCAGGAGACTCAGATAAATCACTTTCGGAAGTTATAAAATATCGTTGAACATGTCTGGACGATTGCAGATAGAATTCTGGATAGTGCTACATGAGCTGTTGTCTAAACTCAAAGGCAATTTGGACTGTGGCCCAATTAAGGGTGAAGTACATGTATGTAAAGTTAGCATCATGTTGTTAATGGCACATGTCCTTTCTACCATTTATGGTTTATCTGAGTAGGGAGTTTACATACAGATTGGTTTACTGCATGAAACCACAGAGCTCCAAAGGCTTCATGTAGACTTCAAAATAAAATAGAAAGATTAAACTAGAACTTACCAGATGAAGTTTGATCTTGATTTTATGACAAGTTGGAGTGAGAGACCACATGCCCTTCCCCCCCCAACTCTGATTAACATAAAAGTAATTTGGTAAGTCAAGGGTTATTAATCTTTCAATAGCTTGATTCTGGTTTAAATGGACTGTGGTTTCATACAGTGTCTCTGAAAATTGATGTGCATGCGGGCTGGTGAGTTCTTCACGTAGTCTCTCACTCCAACTTCTCATAAAATCAAGATCAAACTTCAAACGGTAAGTACTCATTTAATCTTCCTATTCTAATCCACCAATCAATCATGGCTGATTTACCTTTTCCTCTTAATCCCACTATCCTGCCTTCTCCCCATGACCCCTGATACCTGTATCAATCAGTTTTATACTGTAGCAGTTATACTGAAATTATCTGGCACTCTCTTGGCCTTCAACTATTACATTTGAACTTAAGTCTAAATCTGGTTACAAGAATGGGGTAACTACTCACCACCATGCAGGTGACACCCCGGCAACCTCCAGTGTACATGCGATGCCTTGTGGTGACCCCATAGTCACCTAAAAAGTCGGGTAAGTAGGACAGGTCCATAAGGCTGCTAGATATTGATCTACTTGGTTTGCCATTGAAGATCAGGTTGTTTGTCAAGGAGGTCCAGTCCTTTTCAGATCTGCAGAAGGCACAGTTGTAATGCAATGATCTCAAATCTGAAACTGGCAAAGCACATTAGGTTGGACAGCATCTGTGGACAGAGAAACAGAGTCACATTTCCAGGTCAAGACCCTCATCATGCAGTGCCCATTGACCTAAAATGTGAACTGTTCTTTCCACAGATGCTGCTGACCTTACAGATATTTGCCTCTTTTCATTAATCTCAGACCTGTGGATGTTTGGTTAATGGTGACCTGAACTATCGGGAAGAAATGTATCCTTAAAAATTAACAAAAGTCATTAAAGATATAAAATTGGAAGGTAAAATAGGAAGTGATTGCACACACTTGCATGTAAGAGGGAGGCCAAGTAATCTGCAACTGCGTGGCGCAATCTTTGTTATTCTATGCCATTTCACGTTGTTAAAGTAAAAGAACTTACGGGTCATTTCAGAAATTAGAACAAATTAGATATTGGACTTTAATCAATTTTGTTCTACACTGCTCACTTTGCCTATTAGTAATTCATGTGGATTAATAGAGGTGAACACATAGCAAATTGTTTCAAAGTGTATTAACGTTGTGCCATTTAGTTTAGAATAGAAACACTTTGAATCATTGTTTATTAGCAAAGATTCAAAATGATTGTGGGCTGTTAGTTTAGTTTAGTTTAGTTTAGAGGTAAAGCGGCAAAACAGGCCCTTAAGCCCAACAAGTCCGCACCGGCAAGCGATCCTTGCACATTGACACTTTCCTACACACACTAGGGACAATTTAAATGTATACCCAGCCAATTAACCTACAAACCTGTAGAAAAATAGAAACATAGAAATTAGGTGCAGGAGTAGGCCATTCGGCCCTTTGAGCCTGCACCGCCATTCAATATGATCAATATGATCATACAGAGTTAACGTGGATACGTTTTTCCCATTGAGGGTAGGGAAGATTCAAACAAGAGGGCATGACATGAGAATTAAGGGACAGAAATTTCGGGGTAACGTGAGGGTGAACTTCTTTACTCAGAGGGTGGTGGCTGTGTGGAATCAGCTTCCAGCAGAAGTGGTGGAGGCAGGATCGATTTTAACATTTAAGAGTAAAGTGGATAGGTATATGGACGTGAAGGGAAAGGAGGGGTATGGTCTGAGTGCAGGTAGATGGGACTAGGGGAAAACAAATGGTCGGCACGGACTGGAAGGCCCGAGAGGGCCTGTTTCCGTGCTGTAATTGTTATATGATTATATTGTTATATGGCTGATCATCCACTCAGTATCCCGTACCTGCATTCTCTCCATACCCTCTGATCCCCTTATCCACAAGGGCCACATCTAACTCCCTCTTAAATATAGCCAATGTACGCCTTTGGAGTGTGGGAGGAAACCGAAGATCTTGGAGAAAACCCACGCAAATCGCGGGGAGAACGTACAAACTCCATACAGACAGCACCCGTGGTTGGGATCGAACCCGGGACTCTGGCGTTGCAAGTGCTGTAAGGCAGAAACTCTACCGCTGCACCACTGTGCCATTCCAAAGGGTATCAACATAAATACATTTGAACAAATAGCACTGTGTACTGGTTGTATGTTGCTGGGATGGTGAATGAACTGACCAAAATTAATGGTAGACAAAAGTGCTGGAGAAACTCAGCGGGTGCAGCAGCATCTATGGAGCGAAGGAAATAGGCAACGTTTCGGGCCGAAAAACCTCTTCAGACTGATGGGGGGGGAGAAGAAAGGAAAAATGAGGAGGTCGAGCCTGAGGGCTGAGGGAGTGCTAGGAAGGGGAGGAGACAGCAAGGGCTATAGGAATTGGGAGAACTCAATGTTCAGGCCACCGGGATGCAGACTGCGCAAGCGGAATACAAGGTGCTGTTCTTTTAATTTCCGGTGTTACTCAATCTGTCCATGGAGGAGGTGCAGGACAGAGAGGTCGGATACGGAATGGGAGGGGGAGTTGAAGTGCTGAGCCACCGGGAGGTCAGGCAGGTTAATGCGGACCGAGTGGAGGTATTCGGCGAAACGATCGCCAAGCCTGCGCTTGGTCTCACCGGCTGACATCTAGAGCAGCGGATGCAATAGATGAGGTTGGAGGAGATGCAAAATTAATTTTATGTTGAATCGTTTTGATTGTTAAACTGACCAAATATCTAACATTTTAGATATTTTGTCGACCTAAACATTAATTGTTTCTTCACAGAAGCTATTTGCACTATTTTGAACTTTTAGCATTTTCCCTTTACCATTCTGATATTTTATTTGACCACATCTGAAAGTAAAGTACTGAGTTTTACACATCTTTATCTTCTTGAAGATGTAATCTGAATTCCAACATATCCTTGATGAAATACAGAAGGTGAGGTCAACTCCATGCATGAGTTGACATGCCTTCTCCATGATCTCAAAGCATGAATTAAAACTCAATAGAGACTGGCTGAATTAATTATGTCACAAAAGAGCAAATTATTTCCTCCCATTAGTCGGAATATATTTAACTGGAGATACTATAAATGAAAAATCATTGCAGACTTTACTCCTTTGAGGATGTCTTATTGGAAAATTTGACTGCAAGTAAATGTTTCAAATTGTCTTATTTTATTAAGGGCACAGTGCAAGGGAAATTTGCTAGTTTATTTTTCTGATAATAAGGTGACCATCATTTGTAACATTGGAAACTGGAATAAATGAAATTAATGTACGTTAAGACTTAGAAAACATAGAAAACATAGAAAACATAGAAAATAGGTACAGGAAGAGGCCATTCGGCCCTTCGAGCCAGCACTGCCATTCATTGTGATCATGGCTGATCGTCCGCTATCAATAACCCGTGCCTGCCTTCTCCCCATATCCCTTGACTCCACTAGTCCCTAGAGCTCTATCCAACTCTCTCTTAAATCCATCCAGTGATTTGGCCTCCACTGCCCTCTGTGGCAGGGAATTCCATAAATTCACAACTCTCTGGGTAAAAAAGGTTTTTCTCACCTCAGTCTTAAATGACCTCCCCTTTATTCTAAGACTGTGGCCCCAGGTTCTGGACTCACCCAACATTGGGAACATTTTTCCTGCATCTAGCTTGTCCAGTCCTTTTACAATTTTATATGTTTCTATAAGATTCCCCCTCATCCTTCAAAATTCCAGTGAATACAAGCCTATTCATTTCAATCTTTCCTCATATGACAGTCCCACCATCCCAGGGATCAATCTCGTGAACCTACGCTGCATTGCCTCAATCACAAGGATGTCCTTCCTCAAATTAGGAGACCAAAACTGTACACAATACTCCAGATGTGGTCTCACCAGAGCCCTATACAACTGCAGAAGAACCTCTTTACTTCATGGAATGCAAAGCATAATACAATACCAAAATGAATGTCAAGGTTGGGGAAGGAAGGGTATTCAAGGTGATCATCATAACTGCTTGCACAGCAGGAGAAATCAGGAGTAGGTATCTTATATAAGATATTCACAAAAAGCTGGAGTAACTCAGCAGGACAAGCAGTATCTCTGGAGAGAAGGAATGGGTGACGTTTAGGGTTGAGACCCTTCTTCAGACTGAAAGGCACGGGAAAGGGAAACAAGATATATTGAAGATGATGTATAGAGATAAAAAAACAATGAATGAAAGATATGCAAAAAAAGTAACGATGATAAAGGAAACATACGATTGTTAGCTGTTTGTTGGGTGAAAATGAGAAGCTAGTTCGACTTGTGTGAAGGAAGGATAGCGAGAGAGGGAATGCTGGGGTTACCTGAAGTTAGAGAAATCAATTTTCATACCACTGGGCTATAAGCCTCCCAAGCAAAATATGCTGTATAAAATATATTGTCTGATTTCTGCCTCCAGAAATCCTCAAATGCTAAGACACAGAAATTCTCAGAGATCTCTTTCCATATTGTAATGTATTTGGGATGAATCAGAGACAAGCCTGGGAGTGTTGGTAAACTACCCTGAATTAAGTCCACAGTACACATGAGCTTTAAAACAAGGGTATTATTTTCTGATCCCAAATGACACCAGTGTACGGTGCTATTTTTTCAAATGTATTTATGTTGATATCTTTATTTTCTCTCCAAAGACGGACAGATTTGTAGGTTAATTGACCACTAAAAATTGTTAAATTATCCCTTGTGTGCAGGATAGTGTTTGTGTATGGGGATCACTGGTCGGCGTGGACTCAGTGGGCCGTAAGGCCGGTATCTCAAAACTAAACTAAATATGATTTATGTACATGTTCTTCATAAAATGGCTATACTCCAGAAGGAATTGATTTGTACATTTTGGCTTCTTTGCACAGTGATTCTGCTTTTTATGTATGCAAGGGTGCCTCAGTGCCACTTGATCTTGCTTGAGCCCATCTACCTGCCAAAGTGGAATGGTAGATCCAAAATAACCAGAAGATTTTCTTCTCTTATAAAATAAACTCTCATCAAAGACTCACCAATTAAAAAAACAAAAAACAATGTAAGGCTGTGAACGATTGATTATGAAATAAGAGTTTTGGGTCATTTTAATGCCTCACCGAAGCTCACAATTAACATAAATGAGATCTATTGAAGCCTTTCACAGGTGTTAGAAATATAAGTTATACTTGCACTAACTAAGTGCTTTTGCACAACATACCCGCTTGATGATGGTAGAACAGTAGTCTGCAGTATGCAAAAGCGTTGAGTTAAAGATCCAGAGCAAACAAACCAAAAACCTACATACACCACACTTTCTCCCATGTCAGACCCAGTCTTCAACATCACAAAAATGTTTGTTACCTCTTCATTCCCAGTAATTTTGAGGCACACAGTTTTCAGCAAGTAGTGATCTCTCAGTATATCGAATGGAGATACTTAGTGCAAAAATGTTCAGAGGAATTTGCGATGGCTTCATTTACTTTAATTTTTAATTTTCCATCTATTCACAAAATAAATCCCAAATATTGTGAAGCCAGACCGAAGTAAAACGCATGTTAACTCAGAGAAATTAAATGACACTACTGAATAATCAACCTGTCATCCCCCATCTTTCCGCTCCGGAACTTAACTTTGTGGGTCAAGTGAGTTCCTTTATAAATTTTTCATCAAGCAAACTGCACTCTGCCATGCAATAACTTTGCTCTCAATAGCTGGTTACAGCACATCAGCATTATCAGCTGCTGAAATCACAGCTGCTGAGCTGATGAAGTTCCTTTGAAATTATTGAGGGTGTTAAAATTTAAACTGGTGATCAGGGAGATGGGGGCAGGGGAATTAATTTTCAGCTTGGGTTCATTGAGTTATATCAACAAGCATTTCCAAAACCAAGGCAAACTTTGGGGAGATTTAAAAACAGCCGTGATTTGGAATTTTGGAGCAGAAAAAAAAAGAAACATGAATATGCCACCCAATCATTTGTATCTGCTCCACCATTCAATGGGATCATGGTTGACCTTTTATTTGGGAATTATTTTCCTGCACAAATCCCCAATATTCAAAAAATGTGTTCAATCGCTGCTTTGGATATATCCAGCATCTGAGCTTTTACAGTCCACTTGGGTAAAGAATTCCAAAGATTTACTCTATAGGAAGGAACTGCAGATGCTGGTTTAAACCGAAGATAGACACAAAATGCTGGAGTAACACAGCGGGACAGGCAGCATCTCTGGAGAGAAGGAATGAATTACATTTAAGATTTACTACTGTTAGTCATGAATGGCAGCTGCTCATCTTTGCATAGAGACTCTTGATTCTAAATAACAAACCAGGGAAGTATCAACTAGTAATTTATCCTGCCTTAGCCGATATGTTTCAATGGGACTATCTCTTATTCTTCCTAACACAAACGAGTTGTAAACTCAACTTGCTTAACCTTTACTCATGTGACAAACTTAACATCTCAGGGATTAATCTGGTGAACCTGCACTGAATTCGCTGATCGTAAAATGATCTTCCTGAAAGATAATATTCTGCGGATATTGAAGAGATGGTCTAACCAGGGCCCCATATAATAGAATCTCTACTCAGGTAATTAAATCTCTCACCATAAAGGTCAACATAACATTTGCCTTGCAAACTGCATGTTCAGTGATTCGTGTACAAGTACACCCACATTGCTTTAGGCAATATCTTTCAATTCCTTCCAGTTTAATAAATATTCAGTGATATTGTCCTTTAGTAAAACTGGTTACAGTTATCGATAAACTGAATTTCAACAGTATTAATAAAACTGCACCTGGTGACCACACCTAAATAAATAAAGAAATATGTTTTAATGTGCGCTAGATATTATTTTGCAGCACTGATTGGTATGGTTAATAAATATTTTGGTTTTAATTATGCAAGGAAATTAGGTTAGAAATTTGAAGTCTAACATATCCATTTGTTTTGTTAAAGCAAAGTTATGATAGCACTCAGAGGAGTGAATGTAAACATTGTATTTAGTTATTGTAAGGAGACAGATGAACAGTGAAACTGCTGAGCATTTTTACTTGGGACAGTCTTATAGAATATCAGCTCATCTTGGGATGAGCTGATATTTTTCAAATCCCTTGTGATATTTTCTTCTTCCAATCTTTGTCATCTCCTCATTTGTTTGTTCTTTGTGGGAGGGAGGGGGTGGATGGTGAGCTGTGTGAGTAACTGTGAACTTGCAAGTGCACATGCATCAGATGAAATCACAGGGTGCGTGCAGATGGATACAGCACCTCTGAAATAAATGGCATTGTAACACTCGCCTACAATCGTGCAACCATAATTACCCAATGACACCTATTAAAACAGACCCTACACACAATTGACTTTTTTGCTGGTGGTGATTAAGGCTGTGATGCAGATTTATGGGCTCTACAAACATACTTTCTGTCCTTCTGCCAAGCAGCTATTTGTCACTGAAGGAACTGAACTATGCAAATCAGACTTCAGAGGGCTGCTATACTATTGCTAACCCAATCTTCCAAAGGATGTTGAATCCAGCCTGAAGAAGTGTTCCAGCCCAAAATGTCACCTGTTCAGAGTTGCTGCCTGACCCGCTGAATTTCTCCAGCATTTTGTGGCTTTCTTGAACCCCGTTATGACCTTCTTATTGAGATTCCAACAGAGGTCAGCTAAGTGAGAGTAGATAAGACAGATGGTGCAAACCCTATGGACCATGCAATTTAGTTATGCACCAACCAAATCAAAGTAAGTTAAATTTTCAATGAGTTAATGAGTGTTTCAGTCAAATTGAATTTGGAAGATCTTCAGTTGTATTTTTGTGCTTCTATTGTTGTGCATTTCCTATCAAATGTATAATTTTCTGAAAAATTTATCATTTGGACATTAAATGAAAGGAAATTTTGTGCTGGAGATAACGTGTTCTGCATTATTATGCCCTCAGCCTTCTCAGCTGCAGTTGAATGCGTTTTTGACACTCACATATCTCTGGGCATCAGATGCTGGTAATAATTACACTGTCCCACAAATCACTCTTAACTTTCATCCTTTTATAGATAATCCATTTTATTCTTTCTTTGTCTCCCCCTAATCTTTGCTCTTCTCATTGATACTGCCATACCTGCTTTTCACATTTTTCAGTTTATTTTCATTTATTTTCTCTTATTGATTGTTTTATATTTATAATTAATCATACCATAACACATCATCCTCTTGTGTAATGTGTCTGCCCTGAACTGCAGACATGAGGAAGCAGGGTAAGAACCTGACAGAGTTTAGCCTGTTTGGGTAATTGCTTACTGTCTTATATCAATTTCCTGGTGATGTGTACAGAGTCATTATTGATTCATATATATTCCTACTGACGATATGAATCCTTTAAATGATTTCATTTGGTACCTCTTTTCCATAAAACAGCAATTTAATCTTGCAAACAAACAGAAGCTCCTTGGCTTGTCTGGGCTGTTAAGCTTGCCAATGTGTCAAGATGTTATTGACTTGAATTCCCACATTCAGTTGTTTCATAGACAAACTAAACACAATTTAAATTCATCAGGTTATTACACAGGATGGATGCCAGTAGAAAGGGTCATTAATATTTATTGATGTTGAAGGACATTAAATGTAGATTTTTTTAAGCTGCGAAGTGTTATGTTAGATGAGTTAATGATGGGGCTTTCCAGTTATTAACTGACACAAAGAATGGAGACAAGTACACTGGGAATAGTCACAGGGGAGTGAGTTGGGACCTGTTCAGAAGTGGCACCACCCCAATAATCACTGAGCATGTAAAGGATGCATGCCTATTTTCATATTGATATAAAATGATTCTATTCAATGTATTCCTCAAAAAAGTAGCCAAGGTTCTTCCCCACATCTCTGAATAGGAGACTGAGAGCAGAAAAAGGAAGAAAATATATCTTTGTAAACTATTCATATTTCTTTTTTTACCACAGGTAGTTGTTGAATTTAGCAACCATTCTCCCTTTAAAACCAAAAGTGGATAAATACACTATGGATGAAACTTATTAAGAGAGTGCAGAGCAGTGGAGTTGAGGTTTGGACATTGTCGTCAACTCCAATGTGATCCCACCACTATTCACATCTCCCTATCTCCACTCCTTTCTGCTTTCCACAGAGACCATTCTCTCTGCAACTTCCACTTCAAACCACCTCCTCCCCAGGGACTGTGCCCTGCAACCACAGGAAATGCAACACCTGCCTTTTACCTCCTCCTTCGACTTAATCCAGGGACAATGACATTCCTTTCAGTTGTGGCAGAGGTTTACTTGCACATCCTCCAAACTCATCTACTATATTTGGTGATCACAGTGTGGTCTCCTATATATCAGCGAGACCAGGCGTAGACTTGGAGATTGTTTCACTGAACACCTTTGGTCGGTCTGCCTAGGCCTAGTATACACCTGCCAGTATAATCAGTTTAACTCTCCTTCCCCCAATCCCATATTGACCTTTCTGTCCTGGGACCTCCTCCACCGTCAGAATGAGGCCACACGCAAATTGGAATAACTGCACCTCATATTTCACTTGGGCAGCTTACAACCCAGCTGTAAGAACATTGATTTCTCTAATTTAAAGTAACTACTGCATTCTTCCCCCCCCCCCCCCCCCCCACCTTCCCTTCCCCCCACCCTAGTCATCCTACTAGTTCAATTGTATCCCTATTGTTAACACATCTTCTCCAGCCAACAATGAGCCATTATGGATTCCATCCTTCCTGTTGCCAGCCCTGTTTTGTTCTGGACTTGTCTATCTTTTAGTCCGAAGGAGGGTTCCAACCCAAAATGTCACCTATTTCCTGTTCTCTAAAAATGCTGCCTGACCCGCTGAGCATTTTGTGTCTATTGTCGGTTAATATGTAAGGAGTGGTGATCACTATCTCCAAATGCTTCTACCACTGCAACACCAGTCACCTGGCCAGGCTTGTTTCCCGATACAATGTTAAGTATGGTCCCTCCTCGAGTTAGACGATTGACATACTGTTTAAGGAAACCATCTTGGAAACACCTAACAAATGTTGCCCCTTGTAATAGGGGGGGAGAAGGGGGGGGGAGAGAAGGGGGGGGGAAGGGGGGGGGGAGAGAAGGGGGGAGAGAAGGGGGGGGGAGAGAGAAGGGGGGAGAAGGGGGGAGAAAAGGGGGGAGATAAGCGGGGGGAGATAAGGGGGGGAGAGCAGGGGGGAGAGCAGGGGGGAGAGAAGGGGGGGAGAGAAGGGGGGAGAGAAGGGAGGGGGAAGGGGGGAGAGAAGGGGGGGAGAAAAGGGGGGGAGAAAAGGGGGGTAGAGAAGGGGGGTAGAGAAGGGGGGGAGAGAAGGGGGGGAGAGAAGGGGGGGAGAGAAGGGGGGGAGAGAAGGGGGGGAGGAGATACTTTTAAGAAGCCAGACAACTTTTAATAACATATAGCGGGCATTTAACATTACCGGTCGGTTTACTTACCTTTTTTTTCTCAACGAGCTATTACCTTTGACTACCTTTGATTGCCTTTGTTTACCTACGATAGCATTACGACCTACCTCGATGAAACCTACGAGTAAAAAAAAATGATTTTTTCCATGGTGACCTTTTTTTACTTGCGTGCATTATTCAGCTTGCTAAAAATAACTCCACGACATAACTGAGGCCTCGAGTATGCGGGGACTACTCTCGAGCATGAAGGAGAGTTACAAAGACCTCCTAGGACCTCGTGTCAACCATGCCACGAGTATGAGTTGAGGGCAAACTCTTCTAAATTTCCAAATTAGGTCGCTGCTATGGGACAGGCCCTTAAGGCAGCAACTCTACCACTGTGCCACCCCATAAGTGTGTTTAATCGCTTTTGTGCTAGATCTTAATGCAAGATAAAAGTGTCTAAGATAAAAGAAGAGTTGTGGATAGAAGAACATGATTCATAATGCAAGACAATAATCAAGAGAAAACTGGAGGAATCACATTTTGTAGTTGGAATATAAGGGGCGCTAATGAACCAATTAAAAGGGGTAAGATCTTTGCCCAATTAAAAGCCTTAAACAGTGACATCATTTTTTTACAAGAGACGCATCTGAAATATCAAACACAGAAAAGACTGAAGCCAAATTGGATTGGGTAAACATACTACTATTCATTTACTTCTAAATCTAGAGGCACGGCTATTATCATTCGCAAAGGTATACCATTTAAATTAAAGAATACAATAGCAGTTAAAGAGGGGAGGTACGTCATAGTCACGGGAGAAATTTATTCTACTCCACTTACTTTGATAAATATTTATGCTCCTAACATTGACAACCCACAATTCTTTAGTAAAATTTTGGATATAATTTCAGAACTTAACCATCAAAATGTGATAATAGGGGGAGATTTGAATTCAGCAAAACAAAAAAGGACTAACATAAAATCAAAAACTAGTGAACTCCTAAATACATACATGAAAAATACTAATATAACAGATGTATGGAGGATCGCTAACCCAGTAGGTAGGGAATATTCATTTTATTCAACAGTACATAAAACATATTCACGTAAAGATTATTTCTTAGTGGACACAAAACTAATTCCATATACATATAATTCTAAATATCATAATAGTATTATTTCTGATCATTCCACGTTAACTTTTTCTTTAAAATTAGAAGGAATGCCTGATATAAATTCGTTTTGGAGGTTTAACCCCCAAATCCTAAACAACTCACAAGGTTGTACATATTTAAAAGAGCAGATGATATTCTTCTTTGAGGCAAATTATACACCAGATATTTCACCTTCTTTATTATGGGAAACTTTTAAGGCATTTATTAGAAGAACTATAATCTCATATCAAGCTTTCCAAAATAAAAATAATAATACTGAACAATTGCAGTTAGAACAAGAAATTAGACAATTAGATTTAGAAAATGCCAAAGAACCAACTATAGATAAACATAATAAGGTAACAATACTAAAATATAAATTAAATAAAATTTTATCGGCCAGAATAATAAGATTATTTCAAATTACAAAACAAGAAAATTTTGAATTTGGTGATAAACTTCATAAACACCTAGCACGCCAACTGAAAAAACGGGAAACAGAAAATACAATTACTAAAATTAAATCAGACAAAGGGGAATTACTAACACTACCTAAAGATATTAATAAAAGATTTGCTCAATTTGATCAAAACTTATATACATCGAAAACCTCTGCAAATAATACTCAAATTTCAAATTTCTTAGACAATTGTAATCTTCTGAAATTAAATGTAGGTGGAACATGAGGGATTAGGAGCTCAGATTACACTACAGGAAATAGAAGAAACAATAAGTTCATTGAAGAATGACAAAACGCCAGGACGAAATGGCTTTAGTAATGAATTTTATAAAAGATTCTAGGAGATAATTTCTCCACGGTTGTAAGATTTATATATATATATGCTTTTAAAGAAAATAAACTACCAGAAACACTAACTGAGTCAACTATTACACTTATACCAAAAAAGGATAAAGATCTAGAAGATCCAGGCTCATATAGAGCTATTGCACTCCTAAATACAGACCAAAAAATATTAGCAAAGACCCTAGCGAGAAGATTGAGTAAATATATTAGTAAACTAATAAATCCGGACCAAACAGGGTTTATACCAAAGAGATACTCATTTAACAATTTGAGACGGCTGTCTAATATAATGTACTCACATAATACTGAAGAAGAACTAGCAATTATATCATTGGATGCAGAAAAAGCTTTTGATCAAGTAGTATGGCAATATTTATTCAAAGTATTGGAAAAATTTAACATGCGAGATAATTTTATTTCATGGGTAAAATTATTATATGATAAGCCGACGGCTAGAATACTGACTAATAATATATTATCCCTGAAATTCCAATTAGCAAGGGGCAATAGGCAGGGGTGCACGTTATCGCCCCTGCTATTTGCACTAGTGATAGAGCCTTTAGCTGAAAGTATAAGAAGTCATCCGAATATTCATGGATATAATACCAAACACTCAAATAATAAAATTTCATTATATGCAGACGACATATTATTATATATTACAAATTCACAAATTGACATACCAAATATACTAAATTTAATAGAGGAATTTGGTTCTTTTTCAGGATATAGAATAAATTGGAACAAAAGGGAAATTATGACGATAAAACCTCAAGAGTCAACACATTTGTGGAAATTCCCTTTTAGAATTACAACAGAAAATATTAAGTATTTGGCCATTCAAAATTACTAGGAACTATAAATCATTACTGAACGCAAACTATATGCCTTTATTAACTAAATTAAATGGGTTGGTTAAATTTTGGAAAACACTGCCGATGTCTTTAATAGGCAGAATAAATGCGATAAAAATGATCTTCTTGCCACAAATATTGTACCTATTTCAATCAATACCGATATACTTACCTAAAAAAATCTTTAAAAAACTAGATTCTGATATTATAAATTTCATATGGGATTATAAATCACACAGAATTAAAAAAAAAAAAACACTTGTGTAAATCTAAAGAATCAGGGGGACTGACACTCCCTAACTTATTGTATTATTATTGGGCAGTGATTATTAAAAATATAATCTACTGGTTGGACAGTTCTGCCCAACAGGTAGATTGGATAAGAATGGAGAAAGAGGATTGTTCCCCTTATAATATAGGAGCAATCCTTCTTTCCCCGATAAACTGAACAATATAATATATAAGAAGAATCCAATTATTCATAGTATAATACGAATTTGGAAACAAATAAAACTAACTTTAAAATTAAGGAAATTATCGCTTCTTTCTCCAATAGCTAATAATCCTTCATTCAAACCATCCATTATTGATAAAACGTTTATCCATTGGGAAAGAATAGGAATCAAAACGATGGGAGATATGTATGAAATGGGAAATTTTTTATCATTCCAACAATTACAACTAAAATATAATTTGAAAAGTAATGAATATTTCAAATACCTTCAAATTCAAGATTATTTGAAAAAGTATATACAAGGATATCAAACTTCAACCCCAGATTTATTGGAGGAAGGAATGAATAGAAAGGCAGAATCAAGCAATTTAATATCTTACTTATATAATATAATTCTAACTATAGAAACACCAACGACAGAGGCAATTAGAAGGGACTGGGAACAAGAGTTATTGATAAAAATTCTGAACGATAGATGGGATAAAAAATTATTATATGTAAACAAATGCTCAATGAATGTAAGACACAACCTAATTCAATTTAAAATTTTACATAGATTATATTATTCAAAAACTAGACTGAATAAATTTTTACAAAACTATTGAACACAAAATTGAACGCCAATACAGAACTGATTATCTTTGGAACAATGGAAGAGCGAAGTAAACTAACTATATTCCAAGAAGCTTTTCTTAATTACGGTCTAATAACAGCAAAAAAACATACTCAAATTTTGGAAAAATGCACCTACGCCAACATTCAAAATGTGGATTTCAAGTAAGTCTGAAACGCTACATCTTGAAGAAATGAGATTCCTCCTACTAGGCAAAGTAGACCTATTCTTAAAGATTTGGTCCCCTTTTATCGACTTTTTACAAGCATATGGTGCAACATAACATAACCTTAGAAATTAAATGGTTTAGAACCGGTTGACAGATGGGCAAAAAAAATAAATACGAGATAGGTAGATCTCTCCTAATCTTTCTTTTCTTTACTTTTTCCTTTTTCTTTCAATCTTTCAACTTCTCATCTCTATCCTTTATTTCTTTTGCTTTCTGTTTCTACTCGCTTGACTATCTATTCCAACACTCTTTATTTCTTTTTTCTCTCACTGTTCTTTTATTATTAAATCAAAAGTATGAAGTTGTACAAGAATGGAAATATGTATGTATGTATTAGGTACTCAGTACCACACTATTGTACTTACTTCTAACAAAAATAAACAAACAAACAAAAAAAACGTGGATAGAAGAAGAAAATAAATTGTGGCTATGACAGTCGGAGAAGGAATGGAATGAAGAAAGTGTGGTCCTACCAAGTGGACAACAAGAGAGACATTGAATGGGAGATCTCATTTCATAAGCTGTAGACAGCCTGTGAACACTGAGGTGGGGTAGATCCCCTTATCACAATATTAACAATGTCATTAGTGATTTGTTTCAAAGGTAGGGCAGAAACCTAATCAGAAAGAACCAAACGTAAAATGTAAGTTCAAAGCAACAAATGTAGGAAGAACTCATTGGGTGAGGCAGAACCTGTGGAGGGAAGGACAGGTGATGAGAGAGGGATATAGGGGAAATGTGTTGGAGGGAGGAGAATGAAGGAGTTAAAAGAGCAATGAGGGACTCAGGATCATCTGACCTTTATTCCCCCTTTTTGCCTCTCCCCTGTCCTCTTCCATTTATATACCTCACTGGCTTTACATTTCGCTCCTCCTGTTTCCTTATCTGACATCATTCCTGAAGAGTCCACCAGGGACTATACTAGGAGTTGGTTCCGCGCCGACCAGCGATCTCCCTGAGAGCCGAGCTGGAGCCAGCGCCTGCCCCACGCAGACACATCCGGCCACCCCCGGGCAGGGACGGGGCACCTAGGAGGAAACGGGGATGGCCCAGCAGCACCTCAGCAGCACCCGCAGTGTGGTGACCTGGGTCCAACCATGGACCCCGACCCCATGCAGCAGCACGATCTCGCTCACTCACCGGATGAAACGAAGGCCTGATAACAGCAGATCCTCTCCCGACAATGATTATAGCGAGTGCCCAATGACCTGGGCATGTGCAGTCAGAATATCAAACTCGCTTACAGCCCGCCGCAAGGGACGCGTTAAGAGCATTCTGCGGGCCGGATAATATCTCGTGGCATCCCGGATGTAGCCTGTGGGCCATAGTTTGGTGACCCCTGCTCCAAACTAAACTAAACAAAAAAAAAAAATAGAGAGTACAGAGGAGATTTACTAGAATGTTGCCTGGGATCCAGCAACTATGTTACAGAGAAAGGTTGAACAAGTTAGGTCTTTATTCTTTGGAGTGCAGAAGGTTAAGGGGGGACTTGATTGAGGTCTTTAAAATGATGAAAGGGATAGAGTTGACGTGGATAAGCTTTTCCCATTAAGGGTAGGGAAGATTCAAACAAGAGGGCATGACATGCGAATTAAGGGACGGAAGTTTAGGGGTAACGTGAGGGGAAACTTCTTTACTCAGAGGGTGGTGGCTGTGTGGAATGAGCTTCCAGCAGAAGTGGTGGAGGCAGGATCGATTTTAACATTTAAAAGTAAAGTGGATAGGTATATGGACGGGAAGGGAATGGAGGGTATGGTCTGAGTGCAGGTAGATGGGTCTAGGGGAAAACAAATGGTCGGCGCGGACTGGAAAGGCCGAGAGGGCCCGTTTCCGTGCTGTAATTGTTATATGGTTATATATGGTTAAACTACCCACAATACTGTAATATTGACGTAAACATACTTCAGCCCTTCATTATCCCCATATTCATGAACCTCTCCTTGCTGTCCTTCCTTCTGGACTTACCTCTCATAACCTGCATCTTTTCATCAGTCTGTCCCTTTGCTCACCTGCTGTTCTGATTCCCCACCCTCCCTGCCATTCTTGTTTTAAACCATCCTGAGTAATATCAGCAAACCTCCCTGCAAGGATGTTGGTGCCCCTCCAGTTGAGGTGCAATCCATCCCTCTTGTACAGATCACCTGTACAAGAGAGGATGGATTGAGATCCCAATGGTCCAAATATCTAAATCCCTGTTCCTGCACCAACTCCTTAACCACGCATTCATCAGTCTGTCCTATTGCTACCCTCACGAGGACATGGCATTGGTAGTAATCCATAGATGACCACCCTCAAGGTTCGATAATGTAAACATTTGCCTATCTGCCTAATTATCTTCACAGGACCGCAACCCTTTTCCTCTCTTTGTCATTTGTGCTGCCGTGCATATTGATTTCCGGCTGCTCACCCTCCCCTTTGAGTATTCAACTGCAGCCTCTCCTAGACCTCCATGATCCTGGCACCAGGGAGGCAACAAACCATCTTGGAGTCCCATTTGTTACCACAGAGTCTGTCCCCCTAACTATTGAGACCCCTATCACACCGGCTGTGCCTGCCTTCACCCTACCAGGTGCCACAAATTGTCTGCTAGTTAAGAGAGCGCAGCAGCATTTTCACTTTCTGTGCCGGATGAGAAGAGCTCAACTCCCCCATCCCATCCTCACCACTTTCTACAGGGGCACCAGAGAGAGCATTTTGACCAGCTGCATCTCTGTCTGGTTTGGGGACTGCAAAGCCTCCGGGGTGTCAAATGGGATAGTTGAGGATGGAGTTAAAGGGAAAGAGAGTAAAGGGATGGTTAATGAGCCCAGAATTAACGGGAAAGGAAGCTTACCAAGGGATTGGAGAGTATGGCCAAGTGTAATAGGGATCGATGTGAAAGGTGAGATGCGGATGGATTTAAAAGTATTGTATATGAATGCACGAAGTCTAAGAAGTAAAGTAGATGAGCTTGAGGCTCAGTTAGAGCTTGGTAGATATGACATTGTGGGGATTACTGAGACGTCACTGCAGGAGGATCGGGCCTGGGAACTTAATATTCAGGTTATACATCCTATAGAAAGGGAATAGAGAGGAAGGGGGGGGGGGGGGGGGGGTAGCTCTGCTGGTGGAGAGATGGAATTCAGTCCTTGCAAGGGAAGACATAGGGACTGATGAGGTAAAGTCACTGTGGATTGAGTTGAGGAATTGTAAAGGCAAGAAGACACTAATTGGTGTTATCTACAGTCCCCAAATAGTAGCCCGGATGTAGAGTCTAAGTTACAAGCAGGAGCTAAAACTAGCATGTAACAAAGATAATGCCACTATCGTGATGGGGGATTTCAATATGTGGATAGACTGGGAAAATCAAGTTGCTTCAGGACCCCAAGAAACAGAGTTTGTAGAATGCCTCTGAGATGGCTTCTTAGAGCAGCTTGTAATGGAGCCGACCAGAGTAAAGGCAATTCTGGATTTAGTGTTGTCCAATGAACCAGATATGATAAGAGAATTCGAGGTAAAGGAACTGCTTGTAGGTAGTGATCATAATATGATTAGTTTTAATCTGCAATTTGAGAAGGAGAACGTTAAATTGGAAGTGTCACTGATGCAGTTGAAAAAAGGGGACTATGAAGGCACGAGAGGGGAGCTGGCCAAGGTAGACTGGAAAGGGATCCTAGCAGGAATGACGGTGGAACAGCAATGGCCCCCCCCCCCCCCCCCCCCCCCGGAAATGTTGGGCATAATCGGGAAGACGCAGGATAATTTCATTCCAAAAAGGAAGAAAGATTCTAAGGGGAGTAGGAGGCAAGCGTGGCTGACAAGATAAGTTAGGGATATAATAAAACTAAAAGAAAAGATGTATTACACAGCAAAGAGTAGCCGGAAGCCAGAGGATTGGGAAACTTTCATAGGACAACAGAAGGAAACAAAATGGGCAATACGGGCTGAAAAGATGAAGTACAAAGGGAAGCTGGCCAGGAATATAAGGAAGGGCAGTAAAAGCTTATTTAGATATGTTAAGGGAAAAATAACAGCAAAGTCAAATGTGAGTCGCTTGAAGGCAGACACGGGTGAAATTATTATGGGCAACATAGAAATGGCAGAAGAGTTGAATAGGTACTTCGGATCTGTCTTCACTAAGGAAAGATTGAAAAGACTAGGCTTGTATTCACTGGAGTTTAGAAGGATGAGGGGGGATCTTTATTAGAACACATATAACTTATAGAGGCGCAGGCAAAACGTCGGGCCCTATCTCCTTCGCTGCCTTAGGATGCTGCGCACCCGACTGAGTTACTCCGCTATTTGTTGTACCCCTAACATTATAGAAGGGAACTGGACAAGCTAGATGCAGGAAAAACTGCTCCCAATGTTGGGCGAGTCCAGAACCAGGGACCACAGTCTTAGAATAAACATGGAGGTCATGTAAGACTGAGGTGAGAAAATCTTTTTCACCCAGAGAGTTGTGAATTTTATGGAATTCCCTGCCAGCAGAGACAGTGGGAGGCAGGTCACTGGATGGATTTAAGAGAGAGTTAGATAGCGTCCAGGTGCTAGTGGAGTCAAGGGATATGGGGTAAAAGGCAGGCGTTATCGATAGGGGCGATGAGCCGATGATCACATGGAATGGTGGTGCTGACTTGAAGGGCCGAATGGTCCTCCTGCACCATTTTCTATGATTTATAACTGGAAGTCCAATGAGAGAGTGGTGAGGACGGCTGAAAATAATCCTGCGGACTTCTCTTCAATCCGGGACATTGCGTCTGCGATGTTGTTCGCCAAGGTCAAACAGCATTATGAAAGACCCCAACACTCTCCATCCTGGACAGTCACTTGCTGCTCTCTGGCAAAAGGTATCACAGTAAAGGAGCAGAACAGCCAGGTTTGCAACACTCGTTCCGAGCCATCAGAGTTATGAATTCCATATAATGTGTCGCCGCACCATTATCATTGTTTATCTTTTATCTATTTTTGTTTTTAATTTGTTGTCTCCTGTTATTTTATGTTGCAACGGTGAGCCAGAAGCAATGTAATTTTGTTCAGATTACATTTGTTGGTGCTTATTTTAGAATGACAATGAAGAAGTCTTTGCTTTGATTGGTATGAGACCTAGTTTTGCAAGGAATGGCCAACAGCGAGACTCTTGTGCTACTCCCTTTCCTGTGTGTGTGACTCCATTCAATGGCGTGTACTATTAGGTGTGATCCACTTCTCGATGGTCCCATTCATGGACTTCCAGTCTTTTATAGCCTGTTCACTTCGGTGACTGTTTAGGCGACAGCAGAGCAGATAATACAGTCACCCACGTGGTCGTGCACATGTACGACGGGTTGGTATTGCGGGGGAGTCGCACTTACAGTGATGTGTTGAGGATTGTTCCTGTAATCTGTCAACTAGTCGCGTCCCTCAATGTGATGGTCATCCGCAAATTTGTCAAACATGTTGAAAATTTCGTGGCGGACTAGAATTGCCGCAATGGAGAGTTGCGAGAATGCACGAGGTTCAGGGGGTGGGTCGCCAGGTTCATATGGTGTTGCCAGAGAGGTTCTCGAAAGTTCTTGAGATGGTTTACATGTAGGTTACAGCGGGTTGGCTGATCGGTTGTATTTTCATTGGCTCATTGGGGAAAAAATTTAAGCAGTTACTTTACAGAACCAATGATAAAAAAAAAAAAAAAAGAAAAAAAAAAAAAAACAAAAAAAAAAATAAAAAAAAAAAACAAAAAAAAAAAAAAAAAAATAAAAAGAAAAAAAAAAAAAAAAAAAAAAAAAATAAAAAAAAAAAAAAAAAAGAAAAAAAAAAAAAAAAAAAAAAACAAAGAAAAAAAAAAAACAAAACCCAAAAAAAAAAAAAACAAAAAAAAAAAAAAAAAAAAAAAAAACTAAAAAAAAAAAAAAAAAAAAAAAAAACAAAAAATAAGATAAAAAAAAAAAAAAAAACAAAAAACAACACCACCACGACAAAAAAAAAAAAAAATAAAAAGAAAAAAAAAAAAAAACAGTGGTAATGTTAATGGTCGCCGAGCTTCACAGCTGTTGTCTTTGGCTTCTGTAAAGTTGTCTCCATCTGCTCCCTCTTATCCCCCTCTCCCCACCTCATTTAAAGGGACTTACCGTAACTGCTTTAGCCATCTTTTTGAGGGACAGCCCTTTCGCATAATCTTCACATGTGTGTGTCTGGTATTCACCTTGGCTTTGCAACCGTGTGAATTTTCTTAAGACAGCCACTCACCTGCTTGCCCTGTCCCCTGCTTGCCTAACGGGCAGGTGAAGGAAGTGATGTGTTGTCGTTGTGTGTTCCACTATGAACAGTCACCGTTCAAATTGCTGCTGTTGTTCAGGGCATCGGCCGGTCATATTGACAGTCACGGCAGGTACGCTGTAAAAATCGCCTACAGTGGGACAGGGCGCTACATGGAAGCTGCACTGGACGGGCATCTTCCAGAGATGTAGTTCTCAATCACATGGCTGTTCTTCCTGAGTTCCGCCATCCCGCAGTCGGGGCACTCCACTGCTTTCATCCACCCACACCTAGAACAAGTCGCATCAGAACACCATTTATAAAAGTTACAGACCAAACCCTTTTATGTCAGGAGAATTTACATAGAAGAACACTGCTGGGGAACATATGGGGAATGATTCAAGTTTGCTCACATGATATCCCGGGAGCTGTCTGCAGGGCCAGACTCTGTAGACAAGTATTTCAATCATATGTCTTATATACCATAGAACAAGCAGGTTATGTGACTACAGTCATGCTTTAACCAAACTACCTAAGTACATAAAGTAGAGAAGTACTCAAAAAAAAAACCATGGACAAATTGATAACTTCCCATATACTTTCTTACGATGGAAGTTTTTAATATATGTGCAGGGGCGTTATCTGCAGTGGCAGGAGTTGTGGGGACATACAGTAAGCAAAATACAGCCAATGACAAGCGAGAAGTACTAGTTTTATATCTTTGATTGCCTAATCCCGAACATTCTTTCACTTCTTCTCTGATTTACTGTGCTAAGGACACCTCATGCTGAAGTAATGTACTGTGTCTCATGAAGCAATGATAATGATGTTAGAAAATAGATCAGAGTATGCGTATTTCACAAGAATCTATCGTATCCCGGAATGTCCCATACTTAACCTCCAACAATCCATATTCCGGGGCACATCATTAACCAGAAAACGCAGATGGACAGCTGCGCAAATAAACTGGATTGGAGCCTGCGGGTGATCTCAGCCTCCAAACACATTCATGGCCTTTCATAGCATTTATAATTTCTAGCATTTCTAGCATTTGCACAGGAGCATTATGCAATACTGCTCCCCAATATGATTTGGTCTTATAATAGAATGTTGCTCCAAAAGGCCACTCAAATAGAAAGTTGACCCCTCCAGGACTCAAAGCGGACAAAGTATTCTCGACCAGTCTGAAAACATCCATTATCTTCAAAGTACACCTATTACACACCTACACAACCTCAGGCAGCGCATCTCGTAAACTAGTCTAGCATGGCCTCTATAATTCAAATTGGATAAGAGCTTCGGGCCAAGAGGAATGCTATCCCGCATATTCTCAAGTCATGCATCATGCTGAAATTAAAAAAAACACTCATGTTGACTAGGAGCAGAATTAGGAATTCGGCCATCCGTATCTGCACATTCAATAAGTCAGATGCTATTCCGTCTCTCTCTAACCCGCCATTCTCCTGCTTTCTCCCCGTAACCCTGACACCCATATAATCAAGAATACTTCTATCTCTTCTTAAAAAATCCATTCTGATTGTTAGGCCTCCAAATCCTTCTGTGGCAATAATTTCACATGATTCACCTTCTCGGTAGTAAGGAATATTTCTCTCCATCTCCGTTCACCTAAAAGGAAGTCCTTTAAGATTCTGAAATTTGCAGACACATCCACGAGTGGAAATATCCACTTTCCACAGCACTCTATTCAGAAGCCTTTCACTATTCAGAAGTTTCACATCAGGTCCCCCTCTCATCCTATCTAAACTCAAGTCTGGAAGTGTATAGACCAGTGTCATCCAAAAGCTCATCATATGTTAAGCTCATCCTTATTCCTTCATACATTGCAGAATCTAAGTGGTGGACTTGTCAAAGGCAGTAGAGGGTGCCCGTACTGGGTGGGATTGGAGCGGTTCTAACGGTGGATCTTCACCAACTTCCCAAGGTCAGTTACTAGATGGACAAATATGCACTAATCTTGCAATGGCATTCACATCCTCTTTAGATGTAATACGAATATATGACATTATGCCAGGAGGACATTATGCATAGACTTAATCTTCATGCATTCATGACAATACCAGTGCGGCACAGTGGTGCAGCGGTGAGAGTTGCTGCCTTTACGCACATGCAGCGCTGCAGACCTGGGTTTTTGATCCGAATCGGGATGCTCTCTGTCGTTACGGGATAGTTTGTACGTTTCCCCGCTGAGGACCGTGTAGATTTTCTGAGATCTTCGGTTTACCTCCCACGCTCCAAAGCCGTCAGGTTTGTAAGTTGACACAAAATGTTGGATGTGAAAACTCCCTAGCGGGACAGGCTGCATAATTGTGAGAAGGAATGGGTGACGTTTCGAGGTAAGATTTCCTCTATCAGTCTGAAGTAAGGGTCTCGATCCGAAACGTCACATTTTCTCTCAGAGGAGCTGCCTGTTCCGGCTGAATTCCTCCAGCAGTTTATGTTACCTTCAATTTAAACAGCATTCGGCAATTCTTTCTACAGACACGTTTGTAGAATCATTGACTTGTTATAAGTGTTCTTAGTCTAGTGTATGGATAGTGTTAGGGGTGCGGGATTAGGTTGGTTGCGCAGACTGTGGGGGTAGGTCGAGGACCTGTTTCTGTGCTGTATCTCTAAATAATCTAATGTCTTTGTTGAAGGCAGATCTGAGATTGAATCCACCCTGGTGTGAGTGCGATGGCTCCATTTTGTCAGCAACTACTTTATTGCTGGAGAGTTAACTATCCGATAGGAAACTACTGTGGTATTCAAGGACATCCTTAATCAAAGAGTAACCACAGCTTCAGCATAACACACACTGAGTTTGTTTGTATCTTAAATGTGAACATTTACATAAATTTGTAAGTTCCAATATAAGGGTCTCATAGAACTCCTTCACTGTGAGTGTGATACCACTAATGGCAGCGCAACAACACAATGAACTTTGCCTTGTAAATCTATGTTTCATTGCACGTCAGGGAAAGATGTTTGGTGCAACATGTTGAACCCTGCAGACTTGTGATTGAACACAAATGTATCAAATCATAAAATGAAATTGGTGTTGCCCAGTTCCCTTACAGCATGCCGTTTAGCGACCTGTTTGAGTTCCTTCCTGCTAGTTTGTTCTTTGACTAAGGATTTTGTAAAACATAGAACAGTACCGGCAAGAACAGAGTAGGAAGTAACCTATGGTTTTACCCAACGATTAGACCAAAATGTTGATGTACTCAGGGGACAAGCAGTCATTCTCAGAGAGGAATTGATGACGTTTCCAGCTCGCGCGATTTTTTCAGATGAGATCAGGCTACACCTGATAGAAACATCAAAGTGTGGAAGGATAAGCAGGCTGCAGCATCTTTCTGAGAGAAGGATATGAGGTTAATGTTTCAGGTTGAGAACCTATTGCAGGACCCTGAGCGTTACAGTCGAATGTACGGATCTGGGATTTCTTTACAGAAATAAATTAAAGGATTCTCTTTGTAGTTGTAATAGAGTACGGCCAGAAGAAAGGGTTGTAGTAAGACAGACTCAGGGATTACATAATACATAAGAAAGAATGATGGATGCCATCAAAACCTCTTTCGTCCTTCCTTCCTTCCTTCTTCCTCCATCCCTCCTTCAAATACTTCCACCTTCCCGCCGCCATTACACCTCCTTCCTCCCTTCCTTTCCGCTCCGCCCTACTCCCGCCACCCCTCCTTCCCCGCCTTTCCAC